>OZ012737.1:555204945-555804945 GCA_963859935.3 Lathyrus sativus
AATACTTCATAATGAAAAAGTATGTAGGAATCTTTATCAAATGGAATTCCTTTTTTACATGTTTAAGGTGGTTTTGTATGATTTTGAGTACATGGCTCGGGATTTTGTGAATTTATGAGGTCTTCACTCAGAGTTAATTGAATGTCGTCGTCTTATGGTATTTGGCGTGATCCCTAGAGTCATGGTTAACTAGACATCATTGTGACAATGAAATAGGGAATGTAAATCTAATATGTTATTCAAACCTGTTTTAAGGTATTCGGCATGATCCTCGGTGCATAGCTCCAAATCTCTATGTGTGTCGGGAATCGATATCCTTAGTCTTACCCCGGGTTTCCTCTAGCTATAGACAGTCAAAAAGAAAAGAGTGTATTAGAAAATATCACTTTGTTTTTATATTGGTAATATAATACACATATAAATGAAAAATATTAAAGCATAATATTTAGTATGGTTGAATAATAGGAAACATAACTAAATGGGAAGGGCGTCTCTTATTTGTTCTCTCCTTATGGCCTTTTCAACCACTTTATTGAAAAGGAATTTCCATCATGTTGATCTTCCTTATGTGGAAAATGACATTGAGCTACATGGCTATGACTTCTTCCTGATCTACATGGAAACATAACATATATCTTTTTATTGTTGTTGATATGAAATTCGTGTAATCGGTGTTGTAAAATTGATATTGTTAATATTCATATGTTATGTTATGGTTTGATAAAGAAAGCATGAGATTTGATATGATATATGTTAAATTGATGTCTTTGATGTACAACTCGTTATTTATGTGTATAAGTCGAATTTTGGAATTTTACTAGTAGGAAATCGGGTAGAGAAATCAGGATCAAGAGTTATTTCCATGGCAGGAACGCAGAAAACGTGATTCTGCAATGTTGACATACGTCATCCTAGATGACAGTCAGACCGTCATCGCATTGGGGAAGAAGACGCGTCATTTCCAGATGACAGGCGTCAGCAAGCCTGGAAGTCAAACCTTTAGTGTTTCGCGACAAGTTGACTTCCCTTCTTGATGATCGTTAGCTGATGACGGTGAATGTTTCAATTGTGACGACCGTCAGGGGTCGTGACGGTCAGAACGTCAACCTTGGGTTGACCATTTTTTTATGTGTTGACCAATTTTGACGGGTTGACATTTAATTATTCTGCTAGGTGATAGTTTGTTGAGAAAAATGATTGGGATTGGTTATTAATGACTGAATTATTGACCTCCTTGTGAGTAGGCAATGTTGAAGTTTTTTGAGTTGAAGGTTCAAGGCGAACCAATGTTGACAAGTTTATATGTTGATATGTTGATGTGTTGATATGTGCTTTGTTGATATGTTTAGGTTTGGGTGAATCAATATTGATGTGTTAGCGTTAATCGACAATGTTAAAATGTTAGCCTTAACCTACAGTGTTGATAATTGGTGTAGAAGATTCTGATGGAGATTGTTTTTATTTGTTTGTAGCATCATGCATTCATGTATATCAAAGATTAGTTTAAGACTTCGGTCCAATATTGTAGGACTTCGGTCTAGTGTTGAGGATCATTCAGTAAAATAACTCTGATGTCCAGGACTTCAACTCAATGTTGTAGAACTTCAGTCTAGTGTTGTAGGATGGTACCACATACATGAGAGTAGAGGAATTACGCGTTTCTTAATGATGTTTTATATTGTATATCTATGTTTGTTGAATATGTTGATATAAGTTATCCTTGTTGTTTATACACCCTTAAAATTGTGGAACGTATTCTCACCCCTTTCTTATCTTTATGTTATACTGTTGTAATTTATACAGGTGATTCCCAGGTTGATATTGAGGAATGATAGTTAGGTGTTTTGCAGAGGATGGCGTAGTTGGCCTCTTCAGTAGTTTTATTTATGCTTTTATGTCCATCGTAACCTTGTCAGCTTTGTAGTATTCATTCTGGTTTTTGCTCTGATATTGTAATATCGGGATGAGATACTTTTTCTATGTTTTCTTGTTTGAGTTGTTTTGAAAACGAAGTTGCTTATGTTATGTTTTTAAACTAAAATCCCACCTTTTAAGAATTAAAGTTGAAGCTGTTAATGTGACACCCTTGATTTATCTTCAAATTTTTTCCGCAATGTTTTATGAATTACATTTGGGGTTTAGGGTGTTACGTAGTTGGTATCAAAGCATGTCAGTCCATCCGGCCTTATGCGTTGAGAACTTATTGTACCTTTGCACACGACATGAGTGTTAACCATTTCAGTGTTATTTTTCCTCGTAACCACCATTTTCTTTATAGTGCAATTGGTTAACTTGTTTATGGCTGATTGTGCAAGAAGAAATGGCTGGCAGAAATGATCGTGCTATTGCTGATGCTCTAGAGGAAATGACTTACTTGATGGCTGAACCCAATGAAGTTTTGCATGCTAATCAAAATCAGAATGGTGGAGCTAATGAATTTCGTGGGCTGGGAAAATTCTAGAAGAATAACCCGCCTACATTCAAGGGAACATATAATCCTGAAGGTGCCCAAACTTGGATTTAGAAGATTGAGAATATTTTCATAGTCATGGTGTGTACTAATGCTCATAAGGTGTTATATGAACCTCATAGGTTATCTGAGGAAGCTAAGTACTGGTGGAAGAATACCTGGCAAAGATTGGAAGTTGCTGGCACTGTTATTACTTGGAAAATTTTCAAGAGTGAGTTTTTGGACAAGTATTTTCCATTTGTTGTTCGTAACCACAAGGAAATAGAGTTCTTGGAGTTGAAGCAAGGAAAAATGTATATGACTAACTATGCATCCAAGTTTGAGAAGCTACCCAAATACTGTATGCATTATAATGATGTAAATGTTGAAGGTTCCAAGTGTGTGAAGTTTGAGATTGGACTGCATCTAGAGATCAAACAATTTATTAGTTACCAAGAGATCCGCCATTTCTCAATGTTGGTCAACAAGTGCATAATTTATAATGAAGACATCAGAGCAAGACCTACTCATTATAAAAGTATGAATGATAAGAAGTTTTCTAATCAGGAACACAGAAAGTCGTATGCAAACCCAAGTGCCAAAGGAATTTAGAAAGTTGCAATCGAGAACAAAATTAGTGGGGATTTCTCAGTTTCCTCCGAGATGTTTCAAGTGTGGGAAGCCATGTCATTGTGTCTCTGAGTGCAGAAGTATCGCTCCAACTTGTTTCAAATGTGTAGAGCATGGTCACATCAACACCTATTGTTAGAAACCGAAGAAAGAAGTATGTGTAGGATAGAATGATCAGACCAAGGGAAAAGTCTTTGCTCTTAGAGGCGTTGAAGTTTCAAGATCAGATAATTTAATTCGAGATACATGTTTTTATAAGTAGTGTCTCTTTGATTGGTATCAATGGTACGTGTGCGACATATTCATTCATATTACATAATTGCATTATTAAATTAAATCGGATAATATCTCGTATAAAATATAACATGGTCATTGATACTCCCGTCAATAATTTGGTAACCACTTAATCGAAACTCGTGAATATTAAAAAATTTCTTATTATGTAACACATATTACTAATCATAAAAATTAAGATATGCATTAGGACAAAATATAAGGTGTCCCTTGCTCCCATCTATCCGGCAATAACCCATTTGACACGGGTCGGGTTTCTTAATTTTTAAAATATTTATCAATGTACTACTGCTGAGTAGTCAGGGAGTTAGGGTTTTGGACTCTCCGTTTCTTCTTCATCTTCGCACGGTGCCTCCGGCATCTTCCCCTGACGACCGCCAACTCGCAGTCCTCCGCCGAACTTCGAAATCCATCTGCAGAGTGGAACGCCACCGCACAATCGTAAGCCTCTCCCCCCCTCTCTCTCTATCTATCTATCTATCTTCAGAATCAGATTAATTTGCTTAGTCTCTCCCTCGATCTCTCTGTCCGTTTCTCTGGTATAAAATGAGCGCTATCATACCTCTTTAAGCTTTGTAGCTTCAACTTCATTACTGCGTTCTTCGGAACTAGATTATTAGAAATCAATTTAGAGATTTTAGCTAGAATTACAAGATGTAAGATTCACGTAATTTCACATACAGAAAAGTTACTAGAACTGTGTATGCTTGTACTAGTAGTTTTGTACACTGGAAGCTTTTGTTCGTTTATTACTAGAATATTGTTTTGAATTTACTCAATAGGTAGTAGCTGCTAACTCTGAGTTCAGTATTTTGTTCTGTAATTACTAGTTGAACTAGTTTTTATATGAACCGCACCAACCATTGGGTAATGATACAATATGTGTAGATTCATGGCTATAATTCTTCCTTTAATCATTAGGTATTAAATTGTTCATGAGAAGTTAAAAACATTGTTTGGCTGTTTCTGGTTGAAGTTTTAAAACAATTGAGATCACACTGCCTCCAGCAGCTTCTCTACCGACTACCAGTGCCTTCTTTTTTTCAATTGGGTGTAGGGCTAAATGGATTTGGATTTTGGTGTTGTCCTTGATCAATTTCACTTTCTGAATATATTAGTTCTTATGGAATATAGGGATTTATGGCATTTATTCTCTTGATTTAGTCTGGTCTAATAGACCTTTTACTAGTTGCATTTCAATCAAGTGGCGTGCTTATATGTTCTTGATGTAGTATACTATCTTGGTCTAGCCAGGAGCTAGGATGAGTGGTGGGAGGGGATGTCGATAATTCTTTAGACACAAACAATCAGCTCAATTAATTTTTTTCAGCCAGAACTTTGCCACGCCTGCTGCTACTATTTGATACATAATTTCTGTATATGAGCAGTCATTTATTGCTTTATTGAAACAGACAAAAATGCGTGCTCTTATAAATTGATAATATTCTTACTTGAGTTTTTTGTCTGCGTGTGTAGAGAGAGAGAGGGAGGGAGTTAAGACCGGTTGACTATTGAGTGTTTTAATTGGAATACTATTACTTTACCTCTTAAAATTTTGTAGAACTTTTTTAATTTACTAAATCTAGCCACATAGGCATGTTGTATTATCTCGATGTTCAATTATGTGTACATAATTTTATATAATTTAGACATTAATCTACATGTAATTTAATAGTTGAAATTTACATATGTTTTGAATAACTTTATATCAAAAGTAAGTAATGTGATGGCCGGTGAGCTCGAAAATGAAAAGCAAAAATGTGATTCAGAGCTAGCCCTTTATATATATTGCTTCCTTTCTGTGTTATATAGGTTGGTGATGGTTTTTGGTTGTAGTTTCGTGCTACAGTTTTCATTAGATTTTGAAGTATAATTTTTTTTGTTCATTTGTTTTTCTTTTGGCGGATTTATTTTGGAAGGGTTGAGTGTTTTATCAGACCCTGAATTCATGATTTGTCCTTTTTTAAATCTGTTTCATTTTCTTATCCAATTATTGATGACAATGCTAGATAAGATTTTTGGAATTAAGTTAACTGTTCTAGACTGGATATGCAACTTCCTTTGTTGTCTAGTATATGTAGTCCTCTTTAGATCTTGCTGCTGCTAACTTTTTTGATTCTGTTTCAGTTTTGGACACTCAAGCTTGTGCAAATTGAAGTTTGTTTGATTCAATTTTAAGCTAAGGTCAACATGCAAGGTTTTCCTGGAGAAAGTGAAAATGCTCTGTCTGTTGTTGGTCCAAGGCCAATGGAGTGGTCTACTGTTCCATACAATGCTCCTCGCGCTCCTGGGGCAAATGGAAAACAGCGTACCTCAAGTTTGGAATCTCCTATCATGTTGCTGACTGGTCACCAGAGTGCTGTATATACCATGAAGTTCAATCCAACAGGATCTGTCCTTGCATCTGGATCCCATGACAAAGAAATTTTCCTTTGGAATGTGCATGGGGATTGCAAAAACTTTATGGTTCTAAAAGGTCATAAGAATGCTGTTTTAGATCTTCACTGGACCTCAGATGGGACACAGATAGTCTCTGCCAGCCCTGATAAAACCCTGCGGTTATGGGATACAGAAACAGGAAAACAAATAAAAAAGATGGTAGAGCATCTCTCATATGTCAATAGTTGCTGTCCTTCCCGGAGAGGGCCACCTCTTGTTGTCAGTGGTTCTGATGACGGAACAGCTAAATTATGGGATATGCGTCAAAGGGGTTCCATCCAAACATTCCCTGATAAATACCAGATTACTGCTGTCAGCTTCTCTGATGCCTCGGATAAGATCTACACTGGTGGTATTGATAATGATGTCAAGATATGGGATTTACGTAAAGGCGAGGTTACCATGACACTTCAAGGTCATCAAGATATGATTACGAGTATGCAATTGAGCCCTGATGGTTCCTACCTTCTTACAAACGGCATGGATTGCAAGCTATGCATTTGGGATATGCGTCCATATGCTCCACAAAATCGATGTGTGAAGATTTTAGAAGGCCATCAACACAACTTTGAGAAGACTTTGTTGAAATGTGGTTGGTCACCTGATGGAAGCAAGGTCACAGCTGGGAGTTCTGATCGAATGGTTTACATCTGGGATACCACTTCTCGAAGAATATTGTATAAGCTTCCTGGACACAATGGATCTGTTAATGAGTGTGTTTTCCATCCCAATGAACCTATTGTTGGATCTTGTAGTAGTGACAAGCAGATTTATCTTGGGGAGATATAAAGCATGGGGTTTTGAAACTAGCAAAATTGAACTGAGCATGTTCATGCTTTTCACAATCATTAGGGATTGTAGACTTTAAACGTGCTGGATTCCTTGACTGTGTGATATCCTGGCAAAACGTTTGTTGCTTTTGTTGCTAATTGATGTGTTTCAGAATTTACCTTGTACCCTGTTTCATACTCAACTGTGGGGCCTTTTGGTTTGATCTTGTAATTGTAGTTGATAATTACTCTTTGGTTGAAAATTACGTGTTACCAATATTATAAATGACTTAACGTTTATATATGAGGTATTTATGCTTTATTTTTTTTGGTTCAAGTAAGTATTTGAGTTTGGGACTTGGCGTTTGTAGTTAAGGTGATACAATTTTTTTACAAGACTTATGATTGGCCGGCCATGTAGTTAATTAATAGTAAATTGTAAATGAATTACTTAATTGGAAAGTAAATAAGGATAATATAAATTTAAATAGAAGTTTTATATCTCAAATAAAAGCAATTATTGATTCAAATAAGTATATTGCTTTTTTTAAAAGCAAAAGGATATACAACAAAAACATTGTAATTTGGTGTATATCCTTTTCCTTAAAAAATAAAAGGTATTATGAAAATGTGTAAAACAAATTTTATCACTTATTGATCATTGGAAAAATGAGAGAGTTTATATATAATTTTATTTTAAATATAATCATTAAATAATAAAATAAAAACTGATTTATTTATTTATTTGTAATTTGAGAGAGTGATTTGTTTTTTAATAATAAATTAAAATGGAGGTTGTTGTTTAATAAAAACATTTTCTCTCTATTTCAGTTATATACTGAGGGATTAGTTTATGAAAATCATTTTTTGTTTGTCTCAATTATTTAGACACAAGTAAAACAATATAAAACTTATAAATCACTCAAATTTTTAATAGACTCTCAAGGCCATCTCAATATAATATAACTTATGCATTCCTTTAAATATACTTATTTGTATAATCCACAAAAATTATTGACCATCTCATTCCACTGTCCAATATATATATATATATATATATATATATATATATATATATATATATATATATATATATATATATATATATATATATATATATATATATATATATATATATATATATATATATATATATATATATATATATATATATATATATATATATATATATATATATATATATATATATATATATATATATATATATATATATATATATATATATATATATATATATATATATATATATATATATAAACCCTTGTCATTTAAAGATTCTGCTTGTTTAAACTTTGGATGAAAATGACACACACTCTCAGCATATGTGGCATGTTTTTAGTGACATTTTTTTTCATTTATTTAATTGTCATATGGCCACACTTAATATCACATCAATTAATTGAGACTTATTAAATAATAAAACGTGAGAAATACATAGAGACGTGGTCTTCTTCTTCGACACACTAAGTTGTTCCTTCTTCTTCTTCTCCAAATTTCCACCTTCAACTAGAAATTAGGGTTTCAAATGGCGGGAAACAAAAATTCAGCAACTGAAAATTTTAATGGAAGAGAAATACTAAGGTGTGGTTGCAATCAATGAAGATGTGGGTTTCAAACACCCATGAAAACCCTAAGAGGAAATTCTGGAATAGTAAAATTTTTGAAAGGTAATGGTTCAAAATTATTGCAATTGTGTTTATGAAATCTCAATCACCCCAAATTTCTCGTTGTCTCAAGTGTTTAGCTTTTGCAGAGCGACGAAACATGCGACTTCTTCATTTGGAACGATGAAGTTGAAGAATTGTTAGTGAACAATCAAAATAATGAGATGTTCAACGGTGAAGATTTAATTGGTTGTCTTAAAGAATTTGAAAAAGAATACAGCCAAGAGTTTGGGAAGGAGTTTGCCAAAGAATTTGTGAAACAGTCAAGCTCAAAGAAGGTGGACAAATTGAAGATGTTGCAACATATTGAAAGGAACAAGAGTTTTTGGTTGATGGTTGCCCTTCTTGTATCATGGACATTTTTTGCTATTGTGTGCAAAACGAGTTAATTATAATGTAGTTTTAGGGTGTATCTATAACAATGCAATGTTCTAGTTAGAACATGTTCTGATGTAGGATACCTGAATTATTATGTAATATTCTATTGGCACTAATGTAATTCGATGTCATATTGGCATCAACGTAATGTATTTGAATTATGGTTTAATGAATAAAAGAGATTGAATTATAATCATCTTATCTGATAACAACATGTTTGTGCAAAAATATTAAGTTATAAAAAGATATTGTTATAAGCATTAAAAAAAGGTTATAGCCTTAAAAAAGGTCTTAACATAAGCATTACAAAAGATTACATAAACATCAAGCAAGCATTAGAGAAGGGTCTTAACAAAAAACACAGACTTAATCATTTGTTTTAATAACTTCTTTTAATTCACTAAATTAATCTTCTTGCAATGGCATCCCAAGATCTCATAGCCCTAAGACATGTCCCTAGCCTAGAGTCTAATACAACCTCAACAGGTTCTTGAGTTAAACTTCCATCCTCATCTTCAGGCATGAGCATTGGTTCATCATTGCTTGCTTCAGGCCCTTTGATGGACTTGATATTTTACCTTCTTTAATGGTCGTGAAACATGTATCTTATCAGCAGTGGATTCATCAACATCCTTTCAATATGCCTCATAAAATCTTTCATCATTAGTAGTAGGTGTAACCTTTCTTAGTCTTTGGAATGTTAACTTCTTTGCAAATTTTGGTTTAGCCTTAGGTGCAACTGTTGGTTATGCAACTTGAACATGTGAAACTGCATCAGAAGCTCCATTCACTTAAACATGTGCATTTGTATTAGAGGCTTCATTCACTTGAACATGTGCATCTGCATCAGAAGCTCCATTCACATGAACTTGTGCAACTGCATCAGAATCTTCATTCCTCTTGCTATCTCCATTAAAATTTCCAGTTGATGATTTTTTTATTCCCCCCATTTGAAACCCTGATTTCAAGTTGAAGGTGGAAATTTACAGAAGAATTAAAAACAACTTGGTGTGTCTAAGAAGAAGACCACATCTCCATGTATTTCTTACGTTTTACTATTTAATAAGTCTCAATTAGCTAATGTGGCATTAAGCATGGCTAAGTGGCAATTAAAAAAAATTAAAACAAATGCCACTAAGCATGCCACATATGTTGAGGGCGTGTGACTTTTTTCCTCAAGGTTTAAACAACAAGAATCTTAAAATAACAGGGGTATTTTTGAAGAAATATTTTTTACAGGGGGTAAACCATAACACCCTATATGATAGGGGTAAAGTGATATTAACCCATAAAACAATTACATTTAATGTCATGTCACCTTTTATATATTTTTATTTAAAAATCAATTAATATTTTAAGTCACTTTGCACTAAAGGTACCGGTACCCAACTACTTATCATGGATATCTAAGAATTCATCTAATGATGGCTTTAAAAATTAAAATTAGCAATTGTGTTTCTCTTTATCCGTGGTCTTTTACTAAATTGGACAATTCTTAATTGTCTTTATGAATCAACTTTACATATCAAAAACATGTAAAGTTGGATGAGCAAGATCATTTTGATTTATAAGAGTATAACAAACATTTATTCACCATAATTTGTTAGAGACATTCATTTCGTGATATGTGTTCTACAAATACTGTAAAAAAAAATTAAGTAATTAAATTATTGTAAATTTAATTAAACATTTTTGTTTATATATTATTTTAAAAAATAATCTTCCATTAAAATTGTAACATATGTTAGATGCAACTGTATATAAAATGCAATTTCTCGTTAGGGAAGGTGGAGAAATTACATATCATATGAGATATGACATTTATGCATGGTGATTTTCTCAAGAACAATAATTAACAGAGACACAACGACGCTATTTTGTTGAAGCGGCAAGCAAAAATTATTATTTTCGGAAGAATTCCCTCCGGGATTTATATCGTCTCCACAAAAATCGGTGCAAGGGAAAAAATGTCGTTCGACAATCTCTACGTCTCTAAACTTGGGTTTGAATGGTCTTAAAGAGTAAGATGCAAAAGAAAAACATAAAACAAGAAAATAAATACATTCTTAAGACATACTAAAGTGTAATTTATCAACTGAAAATTTTAATGAAAGAGAAATACTAAGGTGTGGTTGCAATCTTTCAATGAAGATGTGGGTTTCAAACACCCATGAAAACCCTAAGAGGAAATTTTGGAATTGTAAAATTTTTGAAAGGTAATGGTTAAAAATTATTGCAATTGTGTTTATGAAATCTCAATCACCCCAAATTTCTCGTTGTCTTAAATGTTTAGCTTTTGCAGAGCGATGAAACATGCGACTTCTTCATTTTGGACGATGAAGTTGAAGAATTGTTAGTGAACAATCAAAATAATGAGATGTTCAAAGGTGAAGATTTAATTGGTTGTCTTAAAGAATTTGAAAAAGAATACGGCCAAGAGTTTGGGAAGGAGTTTGCTAAAGAATTTGTGAAACAGTCAAGCTCAAAGAAGGTGGACAAATTGAAGATGTTGCTACATATTGAAAGGAACAAGAGTTTTTGGTTGATGGTTGCCCTTCTTGTATCATGGACATTTTTTGCTATTGTATGCAGAACGAGTTAATTATAATGTAGTTTTAGGGTGTATCTATAACAATGTAATGTTCTAGTTAGAACAGGTTCTGATGTAGGGTGCTTGAATTATTATGTAATGTTCTATTGGCACTAATGTAATTCTATGTCATATTGGCATCAATGTAATGTATTTGAATTATGGTTTAATGAATAAAAGAGATTGAATTATAACCATCTTATCTGATAGCAACATGTTTGTGCAAAAATATTAAGTTATAAAAAGATATTGTTATAAGCATTAAAAAAGGTTATAGCCTTTAAAAAGGTCTTAACATAAGCATTACATAAACATCAAGCAAGCATTAGAGAAGGGTCTTAACAAAAAACACAGACTTAATCATCTGTTTTAATAACTTCTTTTAATTCACTGAATTAATCTTCTTGCAATGTCATCCCAAGATCTCATAGCCCTAAGACATGTCCCTAACCTAGAGTCTGATACAACCTCAACAGGTTCTTGAGTTAAACTTCCATCTTCATCTTCAGGCATGAGCATTAGTTCATCATTGCTTGCTTCAGGCCCTTTGATGGACTTGGTTTTCAAAGTCCTCAACCTGTTACTTGATCTTTTGGGTACTTCATATTTTAACTTCTTTAATGGTCGTGAAACATGTATCTTATCAGCAGTGGATTCATCAACATCCTTTCAATATGCCTCATAAAATCTTTTATCATTAGTAGTAGGTGTAACCTTTCTTAGTCTTTAGAATGTTAACTTTTTTGCAAATTTTGGTTTAGCCTTAGGTGCAACTGTTGGTTATGCAACTTGAACATGTGAAACTGCATCAGAAGCTCCATTCACTTTAACATGTGCATTTGCATTAGAGGCTTCATTCACTTGAACATTTGCATCTGCATTAGAAGCTTCATTCACATGAACTTGTGCAACTGCATCAGAATCTTCATTCCTCTAGCTATCTCCATTAAAATTTCCAGTTGATGAATTTTTTATTCCCCCCATTTGAAACCCTGATTTCAAGTTGAAGGTGGAAATTTACAGAAGAAGTAAAAACAACTTGGTGTGTCTAAGAAGAAGACCACATCTCCATGTATTTCTCACGTTTTACTATTTAATAAGTCTCAATTAACTTATATGACATTAAGTGTGGCATTAAGAAAAACATAAAACAAGAAAATAAATACATTCTTAAGACATGAGAAAACTCATCAGGAATTGTATTTCGTTCTACCCTTCATGTACTAAAAAATATATGGATCAACGCAACCTGGATCACTCGTCAAAACCCCCATGTATTGCTCACAAATAGAGGTTATGTCTAACTCAAAGTTCGGGAGATCAACTGCATTCTCTCAAAGGTGATGTCTCACGCGACTAAACAACACAGAATATTAAGATCCGACACACACACACACACACACGTGAGTATTAGACCGTTTCCTACAGCCAATAGACATTCATCTTAGGTCGAGTTCGAAAAGTATATGTCTATAGCAAATCAAACCCATTAAGATAGAGATTAAATCAAAGATGACATCGATTAAGAGTTGTAAAAGAGATTTTATACAAAGATCCATAAATATATATACAATCAAGATAAACTTACCTACAAAACCCCAACAAATGAAAAATACATAGAGAGGAAGGAAGAAGAACATAAATCCCATGATTTATCAACTCTGAATGAAGTGTATTCGACTCCGTATCGTCAAGATATACACTTCATGTATTGTTTCTAAGCTAAATCTACTCAAGAATATGTTTGATGAAGTTGGGGTAAAAAGTTCCCAACAACATAATCTAAAAAATGTTGAAAAATGACTTAAGTAGGGGCTGAAATGACGCGAACCGCGCTTAGCACCATTAGCAAAATCGCAATTCTTATTTTCTTCATAACTTTCGAACCGTAATTCCAATTGACGCACGGCCGGAAGCATTGGAAAACTTATTCAACGCTCTATACAATAATGATAAAATATCTTTGCTTGAATACCTACAAAAATGAGATAAACAAAAATTAGAAAGAATGAAATTTATTACAATCGCGCTAAGCGCGCTTTGACCGCGCTAAGCGCGATCTCACTTAAAATACACTTAAACCGCCTTAAAGCGCACTAAGCATGGTCTAAAAAACAAAAATACTCTAGCTACTGCCATCCAGTTTCCAGCGTGCTAAATATCACGCTAAGTGCGAATGACAATATTTTGTTGGTCAAAACTGCATTTTGAAGCATCCCTCTTGAATCAAATGGGTCCATACTTCAACCATGCATTATTATCTATAAAAACAAATGAAAAAATGTCAAACTCAATAATATGTACACAAAAACTCATATTACACACTATAATGTAAATTATACAAAATATACACAAAAATAGGGGATTATTAACGAAAAACCAACTAATCGAGCCAATAAGTGTCAATTATTCACACTCTAAATCAATACAATTTAGCACTTATCATCAATCCCCAAATGGGTAACCATCATATCAATGATTTCCTTTCCCCCAATCTTTCTATGATATAGTAATTTCCCCCTAGTAGGAAGACGTAAGAGGCATGAGATGCCATTCAAGGTGATGGTCATCTCGCTTATAGGAAGATGGAAATATGTCGCCATCTCTGCAAAATATGCATGCATGCCATGGTTTATGGTCTTGCACACAACAAAAAATGAACTGGCAAGACCGAAATAACGGATATCATCAATAAACCAAGTAATAGTGGGTTGTGGCAACTCCAATATCTTCACGTTGTGGTTTACCAATTTCAAACACGTATGCTCATGTAAAAAGAAAATACCACCATCAATATTGATTTAATTAGTTGAAAACACATGTATTGTAAAATAAAATAAATTTACCTCTCCATCTCAGACATTCTTAGCAGCATGGTCTTTATATAAATGAAGTAAGGAAGTTTCAAATAGGACACATGGGTAACTCCATAAAGGGGCATCGGCCGTGGCTTCCTCTTGGGCTTCAGAGGCTTCATGTTCTGTTGCATCATATGGGGACTCATGGCCCTAGAAGTAGATGCCTAAAAGAGGCGGCTATGAGAACTCGATGGTTGAGAACCTCGACACTACAAATCATCAAATGAGTTATCATCAACTTCTGGCCTCGTGGTTCTGACTATGACTCTCTCACGTTGTAACGATGTAGTTTAGGACACACGATCGAGCCTAATTTTGCTAGAGTTATTTTTACGCCATCACACATGTGTTACAAACAGTCGTAGAGAAAAATAGCTCAGAGCAAAAGCCATAATTTCCACGAAATCAACCAAATTCTAGTCTGAGTCAAGTTCGGAGATGCATCTCCGAAAACATTTCAGAGCATATTTGAAGATACATCTCTGGACACACATGTGATTCTCTTCCTTGGCAGAAACGCCATTTCAGCCTTAACCCTAAAAAACTTCTCAATGCATGTTCTTATTGTCGCACCTCGAAAAATCACGGAGATATTTCGGAGAAAACGACCCTCGCGTGAAAGGCGCGGAAATGCGGTTCAACAGAGTCGCCACCGAACTTTATTTTTCCCGAATAAACGGGAGAGGAAAATATCGAGAAAACCTCTTAAAAACGAAAGGATAGGAACAGGGTTGTCGCAACCAAGTTCCGGGTTCGGGAGTCGGTTACGTGAGGGGAAGGTATTAGCACCCCTCACGTCCGTCGTACTCGACGGGAACCTCTTAAGGTAAATGTGGGGAGTGTTGTTTAGGTTTACTTGTTTTCTTCTCGTTGATAAGGTAGAATTGGTAGGTTAACAGGATAAAGACGCTAATGGGGAGATGGATGGTTAGAGAATAGGGTGCTCGCCAAGGATTGGAGCCCTTGTGCCTACGTATGCTCATTCGGACGAGAATGAGAAATCAGAGCGTCGTAGTTCGACTACGGGAAAGGATGGGGGAAAATGGAAGATGGATAGAAGTGTGCTCGCCAAGATCATCGCAATCTTGTGCCTACGTATCTTACATTCAAGAATGAATAAAGAATCAGAGAGTTCGTAGTTCGTGGTAACAACCACGAAAAGATGAGGTTGAATAGGTTGGAAGTTGAGTTTGAGACAAAAGATTGACTGACAAGCAACCCAAGAGCGTGCCTCGAGAGCTTGTCACTCAAGAATTCAAAGAATGCGAGATTCCAAGAACTCAGTTCTTTCGGGAATTGACTGAATAAGCTGAAGATAAAGAGTTGGATGTTTTGAAATTGAAAGAATAAACTAATAACAACTCAAGGGCGCGCCTCGAGAGTTACTCATTCAAATATTCAAAGAATGCTAGATTCTAAGAATATCTCTCTTTCGTAAGTTTAAAAAACGTTTGTGAAAGGATCGAATCGGAAAAAAAATGGCATGCGAGGCCAAAAGGAAGTTATTTTGAAGTAGCTCGATGACGTATCGAGGATTTGTTTGAAAATGAAACCGACTTGACGACATGTCAAGGGTTAGGATTGTGAGAAACGATATTAGTCCCTGAGGGTGCCCCTAATATCGAAACCACGAGGAGTTGTGAATGAAATGTGGGTTGCGAATGCGGATGAGCATTCGACTTAGGAGAATGTTTGAAAATGATTGAATCTGAAAGAGTCGAAAGGTTGAGTGAATAATAACTCAAAGGGCGTGCCTCAAGAATTATTCACTCGAAGATCCAAGGTATGTTGGATTCCAAGAACCTCCTTCTTTCGAAGTTTTAATCGAGAAAATGTTGAGAAAATGCGTTTGAGAAAATCAAAAGATTGAATGAATAACAACTCAAGAGCGTGCCTCGAGAATTATTCACTCGAAGATCCAAGAAATGCTAAATTTCAAGAATCCCCTTCTTTTGGAGTTTTTTCGAGAAAATGTTTAAAAGATAATTTGAAGCAAAAGTGACATAGTCTTGACTGAATTATCATCTATCAATAATTTGACCGATAATAATCATTAAAGTCATCATTGACTAGGGAATAAGAAAAAGTGGATAAAAACGAAAATGAAAGTTTTGAAAAGAAATGGTCTCGGGTTTGTTATTATTTGTCAATAATTTGACAAACTATAACTCGGGGTATCGTCATCGACCGTAAAGAGGGAAACGGAATAAAATGCTCAAAGATAAACGAAAAAGAATAACAACTAACTTCTAGAAAAAGTATGAAGATTCTAAAAAATATTAACAAATTTGTTTAGAAAAAACTATTTATAAAAAAGGTATATGATGAAATTTTGACAAAAATTAATTATAATATGTATTAGAAAATCTGTAATAATAAAAAAGAATATTTACCAATTAGATAAACTAATTATAACAAAAAAAAGTAACAGGAGGGTGATGATTACAATACAGGTGATGGAAAATAAGTGGGATCATGTGGGCTGAGAGCCCATCACCCACTTCCTTAAAGAAATCACGGTAATGAACAACATAATAAAACAAAGGTTGCAAAAATTCCTCAAACTTAAACACGATAAAAAAAACAAACACAATACCATATTAGATTCGTTTGTTTTTCTTTCAACAAAATCTTTAAAGAAAACAAAATAAAGGTAGATGTAATAATCCGCGTCCCGTCGAAACTCACAAGATCTACGTATCCCAAAACAGGGGAAACGAAACAACAACGGCAAGTCGGATCCTTGGATGCAACAACCGAAGAAAATGACTTCAAATCAGAAGGTCAAATAACTCGAAAAGAGAACTCACGGGAGCATACCGACTTTCCACTTTCTCGTATGGCTCAATCTCTTCGCCTCGGGTTCCTCTTTTAAATTTCATTTTGATTGAACCTTTTCATCTTTGACTATGTCCTGGTGTTTAATGGGTTGTTGAAGGTTTGCGGATATGAAGGTTGGTTTGGTGTTGAGGTAGCGGGAATAAAAATGGCGGATGGAGCTGGAGAAGATTGGTTCTTGGATGGTGATGTTCGTGAGTGCGTTAATGGTGAGGAAGATGGAGGTGCGTTGGAAGAAGGTTGGAGAGATGAGGAGGTTTGGCGGCTAAACCTAGGGTTGTCGGTCTCCCCTTGATTTTTCCGATTTTGAAGTTATGAGAAAGAGGAGCAATCTTGAAAGAAGTCCTCCTTAGGGTTTTTTTTACACCTTTTTAAATGGAGAGAGTGTAGGGAGGATTGAGGGTAGAAATGGAAATGAGTGGTGTGTTGTGAGTACGAAATGGTACGAGCTCTGTGAAAAACGGTATGTACCCCTGAAATTTTTGTTGTTGTTTTGTCCTTTTGCAACTTGTGTGTGACCTAATTCTTTGCTGAGTTGTTTTGTATGACAATTTTTTCTACTGTGTGTTAGTTTGTAAATTTTGTCACTTTCTGGACAGGTCATGGTTGAGGGTGTGTTTTGCTTTTCCATCCCATTACTACAGTTTGAAATATTTACGTGAGCTTTTGTGTGTGCATGACCATGATATCTAAGGCTTGGCGCTTCCCTGCGTACTGATGCGACTGGTGTGGTTTGTTCGCAAGGTATTGTATTGCGGTATGAGCTGGTTGAAGACCTGCGGGATGCCGCAGCAATACAATTTGCAGTAGATTGTATGCTCTCTTTATTTTGACTGTACGTGAACCACATAGCGGAATTCTCGTGCCAACCTTGAGGTAAAATGGTGAGTCCTCTTTTCAATCCTTTGCTGGATGTTATTTGTCATTTCTGCATAACTTCTATTTGTCGTGTCATGACGTGGCAAGTCTTCATCTCTATATTGCCATTATGTCCTTGCGTGAAGCTGATTTTGAATATTGCTTTGAGGCACATGTCATGCCTTGCAGCTCAAGCAACATTGGCTCAAATGCCGCGCTGTAACTAATTCTCTTGTCTATTCATGCAGGTGGTGGCCTTTGGAAAAGAGTAAGAGATTTTGAAGGATGAAGGTACTTGTAACAGCAAGACGGATGTTGGGCGATACAAGCTACGACAATTTTTAGAGAAGACTTCTTACTTTCAATCAAATTTCCTTGAACCTGCTGTTTGGGACACTTCTGCCAACTGGTTTGCATGGAACGTTTTGCAGCTCATGTTGCGGCATAGTTGCGGTGTTAAATTTGAAGAATTTTGGGGTTGTGTTGTGTGATGACTCAATGGCAAGTTGTTTGACCTGATATGTTGTTGTCATGATTTACAAGCTATGTGTATATGATAGCTGGCTGGAGATGCAGGTCATGTGCGCGAGCAAAGTCACTTGAAGGGTAGAGCCGCGACTGATACATTGGAGACTGGCAGAAGACATTGATATACCGCAAGTTGTTGTCGTGTGGAGGCACTTGGTTTCGTTGTACATATTGTGAAGCCACTTTGTGCAGCAGGTACAATCGTTTTCTATTTTCCTTTTTTATGTTTACTTCAGAGCTTTGTCATATAAATAACAATGCTCAGCTTTCCCACTGTATAATGCTTTCACAGTTCTGGTCAGCATGGCGAATTAAGTTCTTCATAGTTCTTGTTCATTGTGATGAACTCTATGCTCGTGTAGCTCATCATGATCTCCTCCATTATGATGACTCCTGTGATATCCTTGTTTACGTTGTTCGTAATCTCTAGAAGTAGCATCATGTACAACTTTGCTTTTGTCAGAATAATTTGTGTGAAATTGTTGCTCATGGTAACCTGGGTTTCTGATTGTCACTGCAGGTGATTCATCACAAACTTTTTCTTTAGTTATTGGCCTCCATAGGAATGGCATGACTAGAAGGCATTTTAGGTGATTTGGTGCATGAAACAACTTAGATGTGGCTGTGTAGAACTCTGGCAGCACTGTTTCATCCCGCAGCATTGATATCCACGGACGCCGATCCGGAGCGACACCACTTTCGCTGCTACAACTGCAGTTAGAACCAATATCATACTTCAAAAATGGCCTCAATGGTTTCAACAGCAGTAGCAGCGCCTGCAGAAGACTAAATGGCTTGTGATAGTTGCCCAAAAATGGCGGTTTCCACGTATTGGCTTAAAGCCCGAGCAACATCCAGAGAAATGGCTATTTGTCCTGCTTAATCGACAACTTGGGATGAATTCTTGTAACTTTAGTGAAAATTGACAACACCACAATCAATACCAGACACTACAAGTTGTCAGTTGGTTTTAGTTTCTCTTTGGATTTGCAAGACAAACTGTACTGGTTTGTACATAGTGGTCTGTGTGTATTTGTGTAACAGTTGTTGTTTCGTTTGCGATCTGCGCGTGGCTTAATGTGCGTCAAGGTTGTCATTCTCTTTTCAGATTTCGCATATGGCCTGGACATCATAGGAGAGGTGCGTTTTACTGCCGCAGGTATTTTGTTTCATCCTCCCTTTGTGAGCGAAATTCATTGTCCTTTTATTCAAATTTCGTCTATTATGTCGTATTGTTGTCGGTTGTTGATTCAAAACTTGAATTGGCCAGTTTTCAGGTCCAATTGAAGGATTAAAGAAAGCATAAACTTTTCCAGGACTTCGGTCAATTTCATCTCCAAGGGTTCTATGTTGATCAACTCCTCCAGGCAGTGGACGGGTGACTTCCAAGTCTACTTGTTAAATCTCCTACAGTTTCAAAAAAGATATATCTTGAAGAGGGAGGGAAGAGTATAATGTTTCTCTTATTCTCTTAATCAGCATCATGTTTGCAATGCTAAAAAGAAAACTCGAATCCCACTCAACAATTTGACCCTTATCCATAACCACAATCCTGTCAACGGCTTGGACATGCGTGTGGGACATGTTTTGAAAGCTTCATGAAGCTTATTTTTCCTCACGTTGCTCCATGTTGGCTTGTGAATTCCTCATTTCATTGGCAATTGTGGCTTTTGTTTTTTTGTAGAGTTTTATAATTTTGTAAAGGCTTGATAATGTAATGAACCTCTCATTTGGAGTAACTTCCCGTGAGCCTTTTTAGTGTAATGGACTTAAATTGTACATGGGCTTTTTTTGTAAAATTTCTTGTATTAGTCATGATATTTTATAATGAACGTATATAGACTCAAGTAATATGCTTGAAACAAAATAATGGATTGAAATTACGAAAAATACCCTTAGGCCACGTGTCGCGCTCCTATTGGATAAAAGAGTCGAGATTTGAGGAATGCCCAATCGGGCGGACACGTGTCTAAACAGTATGAAATTAAATGAAAAATGCAAAATAAAAAATGCGAAAATATTTACAAAAGCTGACGGGCAAATTTAGGGTATGACAACAGGATGAAAGTGATATACAGAGGTAGGACAAATTTGGGGTATGACAGATGCCCCTATCTAATTGGCTTAAACCAAAGGAAATGAATTGCTGCAGCGTTCATTCTCCTGAGGTAGAAGTCAATTAGATATGAAGAAGACCTTAAATTTGTCCAAAAAGAAAAGAAATGCTCGGGAATTGAACATGCTGAATGAAGTATACCTCTGAGTAAACTATAAGCAACTGGGAAAAAAGGTCATCATCACCAAAAGGATGATGGGATGAAACGCATACGGCTACTACCACCAAAAGGATGGTAGAGCAAAGCACAATCGCACAATCTGACATTAATGACCATGACAGACCCCCCATCAAAAGGATGACGGAGCGAAACACAAACAAACATCGCACAATCTATCATTAGTGACCATGATAGACCCCCCACCAAAAGGGTGACACATCGCACAATCTATCATTAATGACCATGATAGACCCCCCACCAAAAGGATGACGGAGCGAAACACACACCAAACATATCGCACAATCTATCATTAATGACCATGATAGACCCCCCACCAAAAGGATGACGGAGCGAAACACACACCAAACATATCGCACAATCTATCATTAATGACCATGATAGACCCCCCCCCCCACCAAAAGGATGACGGAGCGAACTCACACACATCTCACAATCTATCATTAATGACCATGATAGACCCCCCACCAAAAGGATGACGGAGCAAACTCACACATACATATCGCACAATCTGACACCAATCCAAGTGACAGACCCCCCACCAAAAGGATGACGGAGCGAACTCACACATACATATCGCACAATCTGACACCAATCCAAGTGACAGACCCCCCACCAAAAGGATGATGGAGCGAAACACACACCAGTCACTACCACCAAAAGGATGATAGGACAAACACTATCGCACAATCTGACACCAATCCAAGTGACATACCCCCCACCAAAAGGATGACGGAGCGAAACACACACCAGTCACTACCACCAAAAGGATGATAGGACAAACACTAATTGAAGGCTACCAACACCAAAAGGATGCAGGCTAGGTTGAACCGACAAAGTTCGGCTATCACCAAAAGGATGATAGTAAAGCAATTGACAACAATCACGCTTGCTAGATACAACTCATTGGGAAACACCCAAGAGGAAGATTGGTTGAAATGAATCAGCGGGGGCGACCACCGACTTGCTTAAAGATCATAATTTTGTTGAAATGATTTCATGGTTACGCCCATGAGCTCTGAAGAGGGTGCCCCTGACTGGGTCGAGTTTATCCTGATGTCTTGGTTTGTTTAACAAAAGGTTGAACAACTTCATGAGGAACGCTCACGGCTTTGCTGAAGATGCCCCTGCTCGGATTGGATCTTGTACTGAACTTCTTGGATTTGCCCAACAAAAGGTTGAACAACTTCGTGGGGAACGCCCACGGTCTTGAATGGTATGCCCCTGACTGGGTTGCATGTTGATTTGAAGATCTGATCAACCACAAGGTTAAAATACATCATGGGAGATACCCATGGTCTTTGAAAAATGCCCCAGACTGGGTTGAATCTTACTTTGGAGAACTTCGAATTTTGTGGGAGAAACCCACAGTCTTGCAAAAATGCCCCTGACTGGGCTGATGATTGCTTTGAAGCTCTTAATATTCATGGGAGAAATCCACGACCTTTGTGGAGGATGCCCCTGACCGGGCTGATGATGGTATTGGAAATCTTCAAGATTGATCCTGGACCTTGACTTGCATATATGAATGTTGGGTGATAAATGATATTCCGTATGAGTGGAAATGCAAATGCAAATGCTGACGCGCGGAGTATGGTATGATTGGAGTATGCGTATGATGCAAGATGCTTATGATGTTGAATGTGATGCGTGTGATGCACATGATTGCAGACAGGTGATTGGAAATGCAGGGAGACGTCAGCGCGGTGGACTCTGGTAGCTACTAATGCGAATTAGACTTTGGGGGTGGGAGGGATTGACTTCCTCGACACGTAGTTTGCTGAAGACGCCATGATTAGAGCAGAAGACGTCCTATATGCCCCATGTCTGGGTACTTGGTGATTTATCATGAATTTCCTTCAGAGAAGGTTGCAACTTTGCTTGATGGTCAGGACGACCTGGTCTTGCCCCAGTCTGAACATGGAAATGGTCTGCCCCTGCTCGGGCTCTTGAGCGATTTGCCCCAGCCTGTGGGTTTTGAGGTAGTCTTGCTTTGTGCCAACCACTGGAAGTCAAGTTCCTCCTTGATTGTCTTTTGTTGAGATGTCCTTGAATACCTAGCACTGATTTGCAATTAACATTGTACATTCACAAATGGTAATAATTAATGCAAAGTTCGATGCAAGTTTGAAAAAGTATTGCTTATTTGAAAGTGTTATAGTAGTGAAACGAACGGACAGTTAGCCTAAACGTTGTGCTAACTTTGATTGGTGTAAAAGATATTGCAAGGATAATGACACCGATGTTGATGATTAACAATCATGTGAGGAGTCAGGTTACGCAACCTTGCGATAGTATGCTTTCAGAATAAACCTCGCCTCAATTAGATCTTTCGAGAGTTATAACGTGGTCTGGTTCACGGTTATGAAACAAAGGTTGCTAGGCTCAAAGTATAATTTGTACCCACCCATTCTTCTTAATGATCTCCAGTCCTACGTTCAGTTAATTTTACACTTTTCCTGACGGTATAATCTTGATGATTCAAGATTTGCTTGACGTGGCAGTCACTTTATTTTAATGGATGCCAGTGCCCCTTTGATCTGGGTGGCCACTGAATCTTTTTTTGTTTTTTGTTGAGGGTTTCGGGGTCCTCTTTTACTTTTGTTTTTTATCCCTAACTTTTGCATGGATTGACTTTGCTTGTCAGATCCATCGGGATTGCCTTGATTTTGCCTAAGTCTCCTCTAAGGTGTCTAACTTAGCAGGCTTTTGATGTTTTTTTTTTGGATTTTGTTGGAAGGTTGTGACTGCCATGTTATGGGTCATTGAAGAACAACCGTCTTTTGGATTTTGCTTGTTGATTCGAGTGCAGAATTGAATTGACTGAACACTACCCTGCCCCAGGTTGAGTGCAAAGGTTTGAATATCCGAAGGAAACTACTACTTCTAGGCTCGAAGTGGTTTACTAGGGACTAACACCTTATATCTCCAGTGTATGGGGAATTGAAACAATGCTTGTACATCATTGACGAGATTCTATCTGAAAGCATACGGTTTGCAATTATGGGTATCTCGTTCTCATCATCCTCCCTCAAATCAAGCTAAACAACAGTGAATAGAGTGGAGTAAATAAATGTGTCGGTGATAAGTGAAAATGAGTGAATACGACATAACTAATTCAAAACATGCATAAACGATACATTAATGAAAACCAAATACGAATGGAAATTATTCAGAGCATACAATACTTAAACAAACAAAGACAAAACATAAGAAATGCGAAATATGAAATGGCAGCATGACGGCCTTCTTCGAGGAATGAACTTGACTGGAATCGATCTGATGTTGGCACTAGTTGACTGGTGGCATCGAATTGTTGATGATATTCGAAGGCTTCCCATTGAAGTTGATAGCATCCCTATCGATCATGTCTTGAATTATGTGCTTGAAAGCCCTGCAGTCCTCAATGGTGTGACCTGGAGCGCCCTTATGAAACTCACAATGAGCATTTGCATCGTAATCGGCAGGAATAACAGTTGGAGGAGCCAAATCTCTCAGAACAACAACTTTCTTCTCCATCAACTGAGCAAAGATTTTGGCATAAGTCATTGGTAAACGATCAAAGACTCTATCTGGTCTCCACGTTCTCTGCGGACGCTGTGGGCGAGTACTTTGTCGTTGCTGAGTTGCTTGCATCTGCTGTTGCTGAGGAGGATACTGATATCCTTGCTGGTTGTAGGCTTGTTGCTGAGGAGCCTGTTGCCGTGGCATCTGAGCTTGCACTGCTTGAACAGCTGGCTGATAAGGCAATGGAGCATATTGCGCAGCAGCAGCATACGGATACTGGTAGTAGGGAACTTAATAAGGCATAGGAGCGGGAGCTTGTTGAGAAGCTTGCCCTTTCTGCAAAGAGATAGCATTCGTCTCGCCTTCCTTCTTCTTGTATCCATTAAAAGGCTTCTTGGCATTGACTTGGCTGTTAGGACCTCCTGGGATCTTTCCACTCTTCAGCCCTTCTTCAATTCTCTCACCGACGATCACCAAGTCAGAGAATCCAGCGGAGACACTACCGATCAGCTTTTCGTAGTACTGGCCTTGTAAAGTACTCATGAAGATGTCAATCAGTTCACGGTCAACAAGAGGTGAATGCACCCTTGCGGCTAGCTCTCTCCATCGTTATGCGTACTCCTTGAAGGATTCACTATCCTTCTGAGTCATACTCTGAAGCTGAGTACTATTTGGAGCGAGATCGGTGTTGTACTTATACTGCTTGACAAATGCATCGGCTAGCTCGGCCCAAGTGCGCACACTGTTACGTTCCAGCTGCATATACCATTCGAGTGATGCCCCAGACAAACTGTCTTGGAAGCAATGAATCATGAGCTTCTCATCTCTGGCATAGGCAGCCATCTTGCGATAGTACATCTTCAGATGAATATTCAGGCAACTGAGACCTTTGTACTTCGAAAATTCGGGCACCTTGAACTTGGGAGGAATGACAACATCAGGCACCAAGCATAATTCCAAAGCACTGAAAGAATTTGAATTGTGCCCCTCCATGGCTCGGAGTTTCTCGGCTAGATCTCGACACATCTTCATGGCTTCAGAATCCTGAGCAGCAACTGGACTGGCAATGGGGATAGCAGCATGATAGTTCTGAACATCGTCATACTGATCCATCAAAGTATCTTCGATATGAGGAGCTGGGATCTGCACAATAGTGGGCTGAGCCTGCGGGATAGCTCCAATGGTAACTCCAGGCGCTGGGATTGGCTGAAAAGTGTTTCCTTCGGCTGTGTTATTGAAGTTCAACGGCATCCCATGAGGATTTGGAATTGGAACCAAAGGGATGGCAGTAGACCCTTGTCCTTGACCATTGTTGTTGACGACAGCGGCGGCTTCACGCTGTTCTTCCTCTCTTCTGGCCGTGAGGATGGCTTCGAGGATCTGGTCGATCTTTCCTTTCATAGAATCCAACTCTTCCCTGAAGGCAGCTTGCTCCTGCTGAATCTGCTCCATCATTCGTCTTGTATTAGCTCTAGTTGCGTACTGGCGTCGAGGAATCAGCTTGATTTACTCTGAGAGGAATGAACGAAGACATAAGATTTTGTTGAAAGACTGGAAATGCAAAATGCACAACATATGAAATGCAATGCGAATGATATGCAAGATGCAATGCAAGACACAAGATCCAGGGTCACAGGATCACAATCAATCAATTTTGGAGCTGATAACTGTAACAGAGAAGTAACCACAATTCCTGCTCAAAGAAAATTGATAGGTACGTCCTATGCGGGAAGATCTAAATATTCTACCCATAAACCCACTTACGGGATGGTTTCTATGTTTGGTTCCCAGGATCACAGACACTAGTCGTATTAGCGTCACGCAACACGCTAGCCGTATTATGACGATAATGACGATAAGGTCTCTCCTGAGCGGGGTCCTCGTGCTAGGCGCACAAGGAGCGAGTCCTTGGAGACTAACACTACACGACCACCAATATCGGAACTGGTGCTAACAAAAGGTTCCCAGAATCACGGACACTTCATTAATCAAGTCGTGCAACAGGCTAGCTGTGTTACAACAAGATCTACGAATAGGCCTCCTCTAGAGGAGCTTTCATGCTAGGCCCACAAGGAGCAAATCCTCGGAGACTAACACTACTCGACTACCAATTCTAAACTATGTGCTCTCTCTGCTTTTACCAAAGCTCGGGTGTAGAGCCTTACTCATAACGTCATCCCAAAAACCAAAAGGCCCAGATAACAAACACAAATAAAATCTACAAGAGAACAAATACATAAACGAAAAGGAAAGCAAACAAACACTCCTCACAAACCAAAAGATAGGCTCGACTCTCTCTTTGCATGGAGCAAAACGTCCCCAGCAGAGTCGCCAGCTGTCGCACCTCGAAAAATCACGGAGATATTTCGGAGAAAACGACCCTCGCGCGAAAGGCACGGAAATGCGGTTCGACAGAGTCGCCACCGAACTTTATTTTTCCCGAATAAACGGGAGAGGAAAATATCGATAAAACCTCTTAAAAACGAAAGGATAGGAACAGGGCTGTCGCAACCAAGTTCCGGGTTTGGGAGTCGGTTACGTGAGGGGAAGGTATTAGCACCCCTCACGTCTGTCGTACTCGACGGGAACCTCTTAAGGTAAATGTGGGGAGTGTTGTTTAGGTTTACTTGTTTTCTTCTCGTTGATAAGGTAGAATTGGTAGGTTAACAGGATAAAGACGCTAATGGGGAGATGGATGGTTAGAGAATAGGGTGCTCGCCAAGGATTGGAGCCCTTGTGCCTACGTATGCTCATTCGGACGAGAATGAGAAATCAGAGCGTCGTAGTTCGACTACGGGAAAGGATGGGGGAAAACAGAAGATGGATAGAAGTGTGCTCGCCAAGATCATCGCAATCTTGTGCCTACGTATCTTACATTCAAGAATGAATAAAGAATCAGAGCGTCCGTAGTTCGTGGTAACAACCACGAAAAGATGAGGTTGAATAGGTTGGAAGTTGAGTTTGAGACGAAAGATTGACTGACAAGCAACCCAAGAGTGTGCCTCGAGAGCTTGTCACTCAAGAATTCAAAGAATGCGAGATTCCAAGAACTCAGTTCTTTCGGGAATTGACTGAATAAGCTGAAGATAAAGAGTTGGATGTTTTGAAATTGAAAGAATGAACTAATAACAACTCAAGGGCGCGCCTCGAGAGTTACTCATTCAAATATTCAAAGAATGCTAGATTCTAAGAATATCTCTCTTTCGTAAGTTTAAAAAATGTTTGTGAAAGGATCAAATCGGAAAAAAAAAATGGCATGCGAGGCCAAAAGGAAGTTGTTTTGAAGTAGCTCGATGACGTATCGAGGATTTGTTTGAAAATGAAACCGACTTGACGACGTGTCAAGGGTTAGGATTGTGAGAAACGATATTAGTCCCTGAAGGTGCCCCTAATATCGAAACCACGAGGAGTTGTGAATGAAATGTGGGTTGCAAATGCGGGCGAGCATTCGACTTAGGAGAATGTTTGAAAATGATTGAATCTGAAAGAGTCGAAAGGTTGAGTGAATAATAACTCAAAGGGCGTGCCTCAAGATTATTCACTCGAAGATCCAAGGAATGCTGGATTCCAAGAACCTCCTTCTTTCGAAGTTTTAATCGAGAAAATGCGTTTGAGAAAATCAAAAGATTGAATGAATAACAACTCAAGAGCGTGCCTCGAGAATTATTCACTCGAAGATCCAAGAAATGCTAGATTTCAAGAATCCCCTTCTTTTGGAGTTTTTTCGAGAAAATGTTTAAAAGATAATTTGAAGCGAAAGTGACATAGTCTTGACTGAATTATCATCTATCAATAATTTGACCGATAATAATCATTAAAGTCATCATTGACTAGGGAATAAGAAAAAGTGGATAAAAACGAAAATGAAAGTTTTGAAAAGAAATGGTCTCGGGTTTGTTATTATTTGTCAATAATTTGACAAACTATAACTCGGGGTATCGTCATCGACCGTAAAGAGGGAAACGGAATAAAATGCTCAAAGATAAACGAAAAAGAATAACAACTAACTTCTAGAAAAAGTATGAAGATTCTAAAAAATATTAACAAATTTGTTTAGAAAAAACTATTTATAAAAAAGGTATATGATGAAATTTTGACAAAAATTAATTATAATATGTATTAGAAAATCTGTAATAATAAAAAAGAATATTTACCAATTAGATAAACTAATTATAACAAAAAAGAGTAACAGGAGGGTGATGATTACAATACAGGTGATGGAAAATAAGTGGGATCATGTGGGCTGAGAGCCCATCACCCACTTCCTTAAAGAAATCACAGTAATGAAAAACATAATAAAACAAAGGTTGCAAAAATTCCTCAAACTTAAACACGATAAAAAAAACAAACACAATACCATATCAGATTCGTTTGTTTTTCTTTCAACAAAATCTTTAAAGAAAACGAAATAAAGGTAGATGTAATAATCTGCGTCCCGTCGAAACTCACAAGATCTACGTATCTTAAAACAGGGGAAACGAAACAACAACGGCAAGTCAGATCCTTGGATGCAACAACCGAAGAAAATGACTTCAAATCAGAAGGTCAAACAACTCGAAAAGAGAACTCACGGGAGCATACCGACTTTCCACTTTCTCGTATGGCTCAATCTCTTCGCCTCGGGTTCCTCTTTTAAATTTCATTTTGATTGAACCCTTTCATCTTTGACTCTGTCCTGGTGTTTAATGGGTTGTTGAAGGTTTGCGGATATGAAGGTTGGTTTGGTGTTGAGGTAGCGGGAATAAAAATGGCGGATGGAGCTGGAGAAGATTGGTTCTTAGATGGTGATGTTCGTGAGTGCGTTAATGGTGAGGAAGATGGAGGTGCGTTGGAAGAAGGTTGGAGAGATGAGGAGGTTTGGCGGCTAAACCTAGGGTTGTCGGTCTCCCCTTGATTTTTTCGATTTTGAAGTTATGAGAAAGAGGAGCAATCTTGAAAGAAGTCCTCCTTAGGGTTTTTTTTACACTGTTTTAAATGGAGAGAGTGTATGGAGGATTAAGGGTAGAAATGGAAATGAGTGGTGTGTTGTGAGTACGAAATGGTACGAGCTCTGTGAAAAACGGTATGTACCCCTGAAATTTTTGTTGTTGTTTTGTCCTTTTGCAACTTGTGTGTGACCTAATTCTTTGTTGAGCTGTTTTGTATGACAATTTTTTCTACTGTGTGTTGGTTTGTAAATTTTGTCACTTTCTGGACAGGTCATGGTTGAGGGTGTGTTTTGCTTTTCCATCCCATTACTACAGTTTGAAATATTTACGTGAGCTTTTGTGTGTGCATGACCATGATATCTAAGGCTTGGCGCTTCCCTGCGTACTGATGCGACTGGTGTGGTTTGTTCGCAAGGTATTGTATTGCGGTATAAGCTGGTTGAAGACCTGCGGGATGCCGCAGCCATACAATTTGCAGTAGATTGTATGCTATCTTTATTTTGGTTGTACGTGAACCACATAGCGGAATTCTCGTGCCAACCTTGAGGTAAAATGGTGAGTCCTCTTTTCAATCCTTTGCTGGATGTTATTTGTCATTTCTGCATAACTTCTATTTGTCGTGTCATGACGTGGCAAGTCTTCATTTCTATATTGCCATTATGTCCTTGCGTGAAGCTGATTTTGAATATTGCTTTGAGGCACATGTCATGTCTTGCAGCTCAAGCAACATTGGCTCAAATGTCGCGCCGTAACTAATTCTCTTGTCTATTCATGCAGGTGGTGGCCTTTGGAAAAGAGTAAGAGATTTTGAATGATGAAGGTACTTGTAACAGCAAGACGGATGTTGGGCGATACAAGCTACGACAATTTTTAGAGAAGACTTCTTACTTTCAATCAAATTTCCTTGAACCTGCTGTTTGGGACACTTCTGCCAACTGGTTTGCGTGGAATGTTTTGCAGCTCATGTTGCGGCATAGTTGTGGTGTTAAATTTGAAGAATTTTGGGGTTGTGTTGTGTGATGACTCAATGGCAAGTTGTTTGATCTGATATGTTGTTGTCATGATTTACAAGCTATGTGTATATGATAGCTGGCTGGAGATGCAGGTCATGTGCGCGAGCAAAGTCATTTGAAGGGTAGAGCCGCGACTGATACATTGGAGACTGGCAGAAGACATTGATATACCGCAAGTTGTTGTCGTGTGGAGGCACTTGGTTTCGTTGTACATGTTGTGAAGCCACTTTGTGCAGCAGGTACAATCGTTTTCTATTTTCCTTTTTTACGTTTACTTCAGAGCTTTGTCATATAAATAACAATGCTCAGCTTTCCCACTGTATAATGCTTTCACAGTTCTGGTCAGCATGGCGAATTAAGTTCTTCATAGTTCTTGTTCATTGTGATGAAATATATGCTCGTGTAGCTCAGCATGATCTCCTCCATTATGATGACTCCTGTGATATCCTTGTTTACGTTGTTCGTAATCTCTAGAAGTAACATCATGTACAACTTTGCTTTTGTCAGAATAATTTGTGTGAAATTGTTGCTCATGGTAACCTGGGTTTCTGATTGTCACTGCAGGTGATTCATCACAAACTTTTTCTTTAGTTATTGGCCTCCATAGGAATGGCATGACTAGAAGGCATTTTAGGTGATTTGGTGCGTGAAACAACTTAGATGTGGCTGTGTAGAACTCTGGCAGCACCGTTTCATCCCGCAGCATTGATATCCACGGACGCCGATCCGGAGCGACACCACTTTCGCTGCTACAACTGCAGTTAGAACCAATATCATACTTCAAAAATGGCCTCAATGGTTTCAACAGCAGTAGCAGCGCCTGCAGAAGACTAAATGGCTTGTGATAGTTGCCCAAAAATGGCGGTTTCCACGTATTGGCTTAAAGCCCGAGCAACATCCAGAGAAATGGCTATTTGTCCTGCTTAATCGACAACTTGGGATGAATTCTTGTAACTTTAGTGAAAATTGACAACACCACAATCAATACCAGACACTACAAGTTGTCAGTTGGTTTTAGTTTCTCTTTGGATTTGCAAGACAAACTGTACTGGTTTGTACATAGTGGTCTGTGTGTATTTGTGTAACAGCTGTTGTTTCGTTTGCGATCTGCGCGTGGCTTAATGTGCGTCAAGGTTGTCATTCTCTTTTCAGATTTCGCATATGGCCTGGACATCATAGGAGAGGTGCGTTTTACTGCCGCAGGTATTTTGTTTCATCCTCCCTTTGTGAGCGAAATTCATTGTCCTTTTATTCAAATTTCGTCTATTATGCCGTATTGTTGTCGGTTGTTGATTCAAAACTTGAATTGGCCAGTTTTCAGGTCCAATTGAAGGATTAAAGAAAGCATAAACTTTTCCAGGACTTCGGTCAATTTCATCTCCAAGGGTTCTATGTTGATCAACTCCTCCAGGCAGTGGACGGGTGACTTCCAAGTCTACTTGTTAAATCTCCTACAGTTTCAAAAAAGATATATCTTGAAGAGGGAGGGAAGAGTATAATGTTTCTCTTATTCTCTTAATCAGCATCATGTTTGCAATGCTAAAAAGAAAACTCGAATCCCACTCAACAATTTGACCCTTATCCATAACCACAATCCTGTCAACGGCTTGGACATGCGTGTGGGACATGTTTTGAAAGCTTCATGAAGCTTATTTTTCCTCACGTTGCTCCATGTTGGCTTGTGAATTCCTCATTTCATTGGCAATTGTGGCTTTTGTTTTTTTGTAGAGTTTTATAATTTTGTAAAGGCTTGATAATGTAATGAACCTCTCATTTGGAGTAACTTCCCGTGAGCCTTTTTAGTGTAATGGACTTAAATTGTACATGGGCTTTTTTTGTAAAATTTCTTGTATTAGTCATGATATTTTATAATGAACGTATATGGACTCAAGTAATATGCTTGAAACAAAATAATGGATTGAAATTACGAAAAATACCCTTAGGCCACGTGTCGCGCTCCTATTGGATAAAAGAGTCGAGATTTAAAGAATGCCCAATCGGGGCAGACACGTGTCTAAACAGTATGAAATTAAATGAAAAATGCAAAATAAAAAATGCGAAAATATTTACAAAAGCTGGCGGGCAAATTTAGGGTATGACAACAGGATGAAAGTGATATACAGAGATAGGACAAATTTGGGGTATGACACTTATAAGCTGCCAATCTTGTTTAAACTACTATCTAATGCACCTAAAACAACTAATGTAACCTAAACAACTAACTTCAGATATAAAAAATAAAAAGAGATAAATTCTTGAAATACTTTTAATGAGAAGCAACTTGAATGTTTGAGATGTTGGAAAGGAGGAAAAACTTGAATGTTGCATAACTCCAACGATAGAAGCTTGAATGAATGGATGAAAAACTTGAATGTTGCAGAGCTCAAATAATTTATTTTGAGAACTTTTTTGAAAATTAAAAAGTAGGAAGAGAAAAGGTCTGGCGTATGATATGAAACAAAAGCTTTCAGAGATGCACACCCATTAATTTTAAATAATTGGTGTTTATGAAGATGGATCTAAGAACATACCTTTTATGTATGCGAAGATACAACTTCTGATTGATTTTTGGCATAATAGGAATGCCTTATCAATATGATATGAGAAATGAATTAAAGGTATGCGTTTGAGGATGCATCTCTAAATTCTAAAAACATTTATAAATTTTCACAGTGGTGGAAGCACAATTAAGAAAGTAGAAAAAACAACCTCTAAAAAATGGATGTACATCATGCCCACAACTAGGCCTGGATATGCAACCGAAGCCCGCCCAGAATCAGTGAACCCATATTAGAAAATGGTATTTCGAGTAAGTCAAATCGGGTTATCGGGTTGCTGGTTGATATTATGCGGTTTCAAGTGAGTAATTTTGGTTTGGTTCTGATGGTATAGATGAACCAAAGATAAACTGAAACCGCTCATGACTGTTGTATACTAATTATATAATCAGATTTTCAACATACTGATGGGGCAAGTCAAAGCAATTCAACTAGCACAAATAATAGCTCTGCTCTGCTAAGTTCAGGTTCTCGAAAAAAGCATCACTTTAGTAGGTGTACTAGTACAATACTTGCAAGTTGAAAAAAATTAAACAGAAGTTATCATACTATTAAACATTAGACACCACAATAGTTTATTATGTCTCGTAAACATTAGTTTGAACTACCAGTTTCATCCATCACTTTATATATTATTTCTCATGTATTTTTCAATTTATATTTGCTTTCTTATCTTTTCTTAATCTTACAACTTCAAATCTCAACTTTCTTTGTTATTTGTTGTTGTAATAAAATTGACTATCCACTTTCATTATTCTTTATATATCATCCTTTTAATGTTATAATCAACAAACCAAAAACTCATTATATATCTCCTTCATTAAACTTTATTCTTCACCAATTATATCCATGAAAACCTTTATAAACTACAATTGTCTGAGCTCCACTCATGCTCATCACACAGATCTAAAACAAATTAAGAACCAGTCAATTGTTGATTTCTTCTTCTACCCAGATTTTCCATTTAATTTTTCTTCAGCAAAGGATAAAAGTTGCATAAAAAAAATCATCTTTGTTTATATTTAAGATTTTATCCGCATAAACCGACCCATAAACCCACAACCTATGAGATTCGTAACCCGATCAATCCATAAGACAAAATGGCGAAAATGGACCCAGATATACCACCTGCGATTTTGGTCGGATTGATATTTCGGGTCTGAACCCGCCCTACCGGAACTGTTGTCCATCCCTGCCCACAACCAACAAATGTATTAAATGTAATGTTTCAAATAATTAATTAAAGGTGTATATATATATACGACGTATCATATGAGAATGTTATTTTTATGTGCGACGATAATGAATCTGAACCATTCAATTTTAAAATAAATGATGGAGATTATGTGTCTGTTTTTTTTAATAAATGGTGGTTTTTATTTAATCTCAACATTTTCTTTTTAGATTGGGTGATTCTTATTTATTCTCGCATTCTCATATAAGTGACTCATTTTTGACTTTTTTTTACTGTTATACCCTATTGTTGAAAATTATTACCATACTAACCTAGTTTGAAAAAAAAAATTCCAACGTGCCCTAAGTTTAGTACATGCTCGTCCACTGGGGTGGCGTGTAATACCCTTACAAACCCCACGGAAAATATATGAATAATCAGAGTAAATTATCATACATTCACAAAAGGACGTCACACATAACTCTCAAAATATCAAAAACCACTTGTCATGCCCATTAACACTTCAATAAATAATCACGCTTTTCAAAGTTTCACTTTGCATGTAGCAGCAGATTCAATTATATCACAATCTTCGTAAAAGAAAACTTTGAATTCACCACATAAATCAACATCATTAGGCACTAGAGCCAACATCATAATAATTTGATAAATATAAAAACATAGCGTAGAGTACATAATGTATCTCAAAATATAAACTAAGCAATCCCAGTGTTACATGACCAGAGCATGACTCGACCCAACGACTAGATACATATACAATGTATCACAAAAGAATCCTATACATCCTAGCTAACCGACCAAAAGATGAAGGCACCCTTCACAAAAAGACCTCCAGCCAACCTACTCTGCAATGCCTCATAGAGCACCATAAAATAGCAGAAGGGTGAGAAATATTATCATAATAACCAATGCATATAATCATATATATATATATATATATATATATATATATATATATATATATATATATATATATATATATATATATATATATATATATATATATATATATACACACACACACACACACACACACACACACACACACACAAGCATAGAATACACATATTCCACATTTTCACCCAATTCATCATACACATCATAATGTATATATAAACAAACATGGATAATCACCAAGCATATTTCATTATGCATACATCCAAAATTTTCAATTTAACAATTCACACACATATGCATACTTCCATACAACAATTATACCTATGCCATGTGACTCAATGCAACTTATGTCATGTGGTACCAACACTTGTTATCATTTTTCGCTTTTTACACTTAAACTGGGTCCGTTCCCTAGACCGATAACAAACAAAAGCTCATTCCCTAAGCTTTCAAACCCCGCTCTAGGTTTGGGACAAGTCACTAGTCTCCACGAAACTAGCAAGTATTGCCTCTTGACCAAATGATGCATATGCAATCAACAATCATATGCACTTAAGACCGTTCTCGCATCTTAATCCCATGCATACTCAAATAATTCATCACACATGAATTATAACATGATTGCACACACAATACATTTCATAATAATCAAAGTATTCATACTTTCAACACCATCACTACATTCATCAAGTAGTACACAAGAATCAAATAGATTCAATCACAAATACATATTCATGAATTCTTCACATACAATCGCATACAATTGATATGCATTCTCATTATCGCGCCAAACGGCAATGAACTCCATCATAATCATCATACACTTTTAATCAATTTAAACAATGCATATATTTGCCAAAAGGCCACACTTCACAATCGATTCCATAATCTAGGATTCACGTCATACGGCTACCCACAACATAACACATCACATCACACAAGTTATACGATATATATCGAAAACATCAACATTGGACGAAAACAACAAAAAGAAAACAAGTTGTTGTCATGCTCGCTGGCCCACTCACCTAGCGAAGTCCTAGCGAGTGCTCACTACTAGCTCGCCTAGCGAACTCACTAGCGAAGGCTGATTTGAGCTACTGGAAGTGTTCGCTACCTACTCGCTAGTGCCTCACCTAGCGAGCACTTCGCTATCTCACTCGCTCCCAGCGAGGTTGATTCTTTTGGTTCTACCCAAGTCTGAGACCGTTCGCTACTAGCTCGCCTAGCGAACCACTCGCTACCCTGCTCGCCTAGCGAACCACTCGCTACCCTGCTCGCCTAGCGAAGATGCTAGCGAGCGTCTGCGTTATTCAAACCCTCAACTGTCTAAAAATCATCAGAAGCTCACCAATCACCCGATTTTCACCAAACCAGTTCCAATAGTCTTAGCCTAACATCCTTCGACTAAACTACACAACTTATTCCAGATTCTAACCGTTAAAATATCGATTTCTATCGATTAAACCATTTCTGACCTAGAATGGAAAAATGGGGAAAACATCCAAACAATCCCAACACACACATACATAATCATATACATTGGTAAGATAATAAGATTTCACACCCTTACCCGATTAAATTGATTCCTAAGGGTTGATCTTGATGAATCCAAGCTTTCCTCTCTTTTCCTTCTCTTTTCTCTTCTTCCTCTTTCTTTCTCTACTCTTTTCTTTCTATCTCTTTTCTTTCCACTTTATCTTATATATCTTTCTATTCTATTTCTCTCCATTATATTTTCTTCTCTCAAAATATCTACCAATAATTCAAATAATTAAAACAATCCCAATAAGTTAATTAATTAATATAAATAATTAATTATTAAAAATTGGGTTGTTACATGGCGAGCACGTAATTTTTGTATATTTTTTTATTTTTCAGATTTTTATAATGTTTAATTAATTATAATAATAATTTTAATTAGAAAAAACAAATTTTATGAATTAAATAATATTAAAAAAAAATCTTCATATTTTTAAAAAAATTATTGATGCTCGTCCAATGAGTTGCCGAGTATTTAGAGACTCTCGGCCAATAATGATCGAGTTCAAACGTAATATTTTTCTATAAAGAGATTAATGTGCATAAACACAAATCATTCGACCTCAGTGTTTCCATTTTCAAAAATGTTTGTCCGAGCTCTTGTTTTTTATGGACAAGAAAAAAAAATCAGTTACCTAGATCCGCAGTGGAATTTCAAAATCGTGGTTGCAGCAATTAACACGGGTTTTCGACAGTTGGGTGGTCGTCACATGAAGGTGAGAAAAATGAAGTATTGTTGTCCGTATATAACGTCGACTGATGCAAGCCCAAAGGGTACGTATATGTATTACTTGGATCGTATAGAAAATGATGAAGATATCCAATGTATGTTTTCAGCACATAGTGGCGAAGTTAACAGAGGAGTTGAAGATTCACTTGTTTTGGTCGTTGTTATTGTTGATTAGCTTGTATGTTAGCTTCTTGAGTTTTAATTTTATTTAGTAAACATAAATTATGGCATGATGATGCTCAACCATCCATTTGACGAGCAGTGAAATATTTAATTAATTTTAGATTTTCTATAAATAGCTTTGTGTGCAACCTTGGAATCTCAGATCTAGTACACAAATTCTTCATTTTTAGTCTGAAATATGATCCGACCATGAAGTATTTTACCAATCCAAACACTCCCCTTACCAAAAGAGATGCTCTACTGGTTTTCTCACCAATAAAACCCCTGTTGAAGATCCAACTATGGAACATAGTCACGTTCGAGCATTTTCAAAGAAGTCTGGTGAGGTGGTTAGAAGGTGAAATAACTGAAGGTGAAAAGATTAGAAGAACCGAAATGCTTGTTAAAGAGAGAGATAACATGGTTTAGAAAGCTGTAAAAAACGATTATGATTGTGTCATGATTATGTAGGGACAAACTGATATTAAGTTGATGGTTGTAATCTCCTAGTATTGTTGATTTATTGAATCATTTAAATGTTCATTGTCTTGTTGTTCACTGTCTTTGTTTCGTAGTTGTTAGTAAAAGTTATCTTGAATTACAAATAAATGTTGGATCACATAGAAATCAAGTGTAAGCTAAAAACTTTACTAACCGATTAACTTGGAAAACAAATAAAATTATCTAGACGGTCGGTTTGACGGACCGACAATATTTGGACATCTTCTACGCATATGGTCTATTTCTCTGCAAATCCCACACCTTCTATTTTCCTTTTCAACATCGTCCGTTTCAGTTCTAATCATACTAGTGGTTGGACGCCCCTTCTTATTTCTTCTCATGGAATCGTCGTGGCAAAGAGTAAATCCTTCATATTTTGGCCAGTTCTCCTCCTGCGGTAGTCCCAGGAAGCTTTCCTTGTAGACTTTGAATACGTTAAGAACTGTGAAGAGTTCTGAAATGTGAATGGAGTAGTCTTGACGTATGCTAGAACATGTTGCAATAACGTGGGAGCAAGGTAAATGAAATACCTGAAATTTCCCACAGTCACACCAATGATTCCTCAGGTCAATGCTGAAAGTACCCATCGAATGATCATCATTCTGATTAATTTTTTCCTTCACCATGAAACAAAATATTTCACGATCAAATTGCATGACATTATGTGTGTTAGCCTTGGATACTTCATCAACCATTCCCTTGTTGCAACCAACCGTGAAAACTTTGTCGATAGCTAGCATTTTGGTCTATTAGTGGCCTCGTTTACCAAAGAGGGAACTCATGTGATAATATGTAGACTGGACCAATGCAGTGATTGGAAGGTTTCGGGTTGAATTTAGTACAGAGTTCATGGCCTCTCCCAAGTTAGATGTCATATGTCCCCAACGTTTCTGATCAACAAATTAGCAAGTGTACTATTTGTGTCAAAGTAGTAATAAGGGAAACACTTCCCAATATCGATCTCGAGGACTGCGTAGTAATCAACAATAGTTTTAATATTCAAAGGAACAAAAAATACCTTGGAATTGTTTTTTAACAGAGTAAAAGAACACGTAAGATAAAAAGGTTTAGAGTAAAAAATAAGAACAAAGCTAGGGAAGTGGGTAAATTGCTAGTAAAAACCTTAAAGGATTTATCTGAGATATTTTTACCGACCTTAATAAGTCCAATTTCAAAATTAGTTTTTCCTAATTCCTCAGTGAAAAACACTTTGATAATTTTCCCATGTGCTAATTCCTTAGTGCACGTGAAAATCATCAAGCAATAGTCCTGACACAAAAACATACTATACTAGATATCCCCATTCCTAGGCAATATCTACCGTAAGATTATTTTGCAAAAGCATTAGGTTAAATTTCCAGACCAAAACCTAATCGTAAATCAAATTCCATTTTCCAATATGAATTCGCATAAAAATCATTGCAAAATAAAAACTATAAGGTGATCAATAAAAATCTCATAGAATAATCCCAACAAAGGTCAATACATTGCAATTTAGGACCACCCCCTAACAATTGGGGGTTTAGCCACTCATGTTCTTAATCAAAACAAATGCACTTAAAGATAAAAGGGAAAAAGTCATTACAATGAGGATTGGTCTCTTGGGATCATCAATTGCTTCCGCTCTTGATCGATCTGTGGTACTCAGAAATATCCTTCTTCAGTGTAAAAGTACGATCCCCTGATTCCAAAGTAAAAAGTCTTAGCCAAAAAATGACTAATATATCTAAATTCAAATTACATCATAAAATGTCTAAAATGCCCTTCGAAACAGTTCAGCAAGCATCAAAACATGAAAATCAACATTTTCACTATCAGTGGCCCTGACACGTGCCGTGTTGTGTGACACGGGTGGCCGTGTCAGGCTTCTGTTCAAGATAAAAGGGCGTGTTCTTCTTCATGGGTTGCAACACGGGCCGTGTTGTGTGACACGGGCACCCGTGTTACACTTCTGTCCTCCCATTTCCTCTTCTTGTCTTGGCTGTGTTGTGTGAATAACCCTCATGACACGGGTCGTGTTGTGTGACACGGGCGCCTGTGTCAGGCTTCTGATTTCCACTTCTTCGGCCTTTCTATGTCCCCGAAACGGTCCGGAATCGTGTTATCATTTCCTACTCAAAACACACTAAAAACAAACAAATCAAACGCACCAGCAGCATAAAATTATATAATCCTTAAAATAAGACTTTCTCAAAGACAACTGAAAATAACTATGAAAGCGTAAACAAAAGATGCGAAAACGAATGGAAATATTGCAAAACCAACGACACACACAGTTTGAAAAACATAACTAAAACCCGCTGATCAAACTCCCCCGAACTTGAACTTTTGCTTGACCTCAAGCAAAAAGCTCGCCAAACCAATTTTTAATTTTTTTCACAAATGAACCGTCACAAGAACTGCTAGTTACGGTGCTGATACTCATACGTGAGTTTCTCGCTCCAAGCCACACGAGGATTAAACTCAGCACTACTTCGTCAAAATAGATATCACACAAACACTAGACTGCGGAGAAACCACGGACCTCAATCTTCCTATCGGTAACCTCTCCGACTATGCTTTGGACTTAAGTCTTATTTTCGATCTTCCGCCTTTTTCATTCGGACAATCACTTAACGGCTTTTATGATTTTTCCTCGCATGCACAAGATTGATCAACAATCGTTTTTTTTTCTGGCACTGTTATATATATTTTTTCGTGATGACTTTTAGGTTCGACCACCGTTGGGCTGAATAACCGGGTGAGGGTTACCCAACTTAGAAGGATAGGTCGTGCCTTTATTTTCACTCTTTTTTTTATTTTTATAAATGCCTTTTTTTTCCATATTTTTTAGATCAACCTTGCACACACGATTCTTATAGATTAAGCTCGATTGTTTAGATAAACTACTAGGGAAGTACTTCTCAGATCAAAGCACTATGGTACAAATCTACACGTCGGACTCGTTCCTAATTCGGGAAACTCAGGGTGTTCGTGTTTTACCTACCTCTCCAAAATATTCCAATTTCCTCCTCACGGTTCTTTTAACCGAGCACTCTATATACTTTCTCAGCACCTCACTCGCAGAACAGCTTAAGCACACATCTCTCAGAAACACAAAATTTTTTATCAGCTCGAATTCGGGGGGTTCTCACTAAGGAACTTTAATTATGCTTTCAAACTGACAACAACACACAACAAAACAAAATAAAATGACTTAATAAAAAAACAAAAACACAAAAATAAATACCCCCACACTTGAACTCAACAGTGTCCCCACTGTTGACGCACTAGTAGAGGAGGTGACTCACAAAGTTCATGGTTGAGGAGGTTTGTCCCGCAGCGCCATCTGCCGCATCCACTCATGCATCTCTCCTATCATCCTGCCTTGGCGGATTTGCTCGTTGCCCTGCCGTGTTTGCTCCTCCCCTTGCCTCGTTTGCTCGCTTCGTAGATAGCGAACCTCATTTTCCATCCAATCCCATTCTTTCTGCGACAAGCTCCAAGAGCCGGACTCTTGAATTGGAGAGACTCTAGGCGTCGGTACATGGACTGCTTCTGTCTGATCTGCTTCCTCATCATCTGTACCTGCAGCATAATTAAATTGGTCGTCTTCGTCCTGCATTACATTCTCATACAACCAATTATTTACATTTTGAATGCTTATAAAATCAGGAGCAGGTAAAGCTAAAAGATGACTATTGCGGCTTACCAACGAGTAATAATTCTCACAGACTTGTACCATACCTTGTATAGTGAGGGTGGCTAAGTCTATCTTGGTCTTACCTGCGACCATACTTTCCTCCATCAGGAGAGGATCATACCCAAAATGGTCTGCGATCTGCGTTATCATTCCACCCACACTAATTTCGCCAGAAGGTGCGTTTGCAACACGCTTCAGGTGGTCAGCTGCAAAGGCAGCTACATTGATCAGCTCTTGGTTAGCCATGTCGTACAAAAAGTATAGCTCCCTCTGAGTCGCCACTCCCGTAGTGTCCCCCCTTCCAAACAGTGTATAGGCCAACCCTTTTTGCGCATACCTGAAACACGGGTTATGGATGCAAGAGGCTTTTTCCGCTTTTGCGACATAGTCAACTTTTCCTGTAATAGCTCTCCAAAAATCACCTGCATTGAAATTACCCAAAGGTGATCCAGGTCCAAAATTGGGGAGCTTCAGAATATCCCCCAATTAAGCTACAGTCAGATTGTGATCAGTGTCAAATAGGCGAAATCTTAGAGTGCCATAGTACTCTTCTTCTGTACCTGTCCACCTATGTTTCAGTTGAAATTCTAGAGTACTAAGAAATTCAATTGTTATGCGCTCATAGGTTGGCGCTTCAAATTGCATAAACGCAAGCATACCAAGACTGTGAAACATTCTATGAACTTCAATTTTTAGCCCTAAGTTATCTAGGGTGTCGTTACACATATACCTGGTCGGGTTGAGCTTATGCTTTACCAATGACGCGTACTTTTTTTGGTGGTCAGGATCTTCGAACAAAATGTTATGCAGATTTGACATGCGGTGAGCTCTCTTTTTGGGGCGAGAAGTTTCCGCCACAACTTTGCCAGTATCTCTATGAGGAGGCATTCTTTAATCTGCACAACAACAAACAAACACAACAAATACGAAATTACAATTGGGACAATACGTCACCGTAGAAGTGACCACAACAGTGAGGGGAACGTTTTTTGTGAAGAGGGAAGAAGGTTTTGAGGAGTGGGTGATGAAGTTTTTATGAGCTTTTGTGAAGAAGAGGCTATGGAGTTTTTAGGTTTTGGTAAGGAGGAAGATGTAAAAGATGAAAGAGATAGGGAAATAGGGGAAAAAGATAGGTTTAAGTGAGATGGAAGAAAATGGGCCCCACACGGGTAAGTTAATTTTTCTCAGCCGCGCCTTGCAGCACTGGTCGTGTCACACAACACAGGCACCCGTGTTGCACCTCCTGTAACTATTATTTTTTTTCAAAATCTGATGCCTGCAACACGGGTCGTGTCACACAACACGGGCACCTGTGTTGCACCTCCTGTAACTTGTATTTTTTTTTTCCAAAATCTGGTGTTTGTGACACGGGTCGTGTCATAGGACACGGGCACCCGTGTCACCCTGCTATTTTTGCCCAAAACTTTTCTGCTTTACCTCCTCCTGACACGGCCCGTATTGTGCAACACGGCCACCCGTATCAGGGCTCTGATTTTCCAATTTTTCGACATTCTTTGCCCGGTTTCCGACATCCTCCTTTCATGATGAACTGCAAGCCAGTAAAACCTGTCAAGAAAAGAAAACAAAACAAAAATGAACACATAAGCAAAAATTGCGTGGGTTGCCTCCCACAAAGCGCTTCGTTTTACGTCGCATGGCTCGACGGTCGTTCATCCTACAAGGTAAGATGAATGACATCCACCTGGCCGATTGAATCGCCTTGATAGTACGATTTCAACCTCTGCCCATTCACTTTGAAAGTATCTCCGTTAGCTTGATTTTTTTAACTCGACTGCGCCGTGTGGAAAAACCTTGTGAACCACAAATGGTCCCGACCATTTGGACCGTAACTTTCCTGGGAATAGCCTCATCCGGGAATTGTATAGAAGGACCAGCTGTCCTTCCCAAAATTCTTTTCTCAGTATTCTCTTATCATGCCATTTTTTTGTTTTTTCTTTGTAAAGTTTGGCATTTTCATAGGCTTGATTCCGAAACTCTTCCAACTCGTGTAACTTAAGAATTCTTGAACTTCTAGCTAGCGATAAATCCATGTTCAAGAATTTTGTTGCCCAAAATGCCTTATGTTCTAGCTCTAATGGTAAATGGCAAGCTTTTCCGTAGACAAGCTGGTATGGTGACATGCCGATGGGTGTTTTAAACGTTGTTCGATACGCCCATAACACATCATCCAACTTAGTTGACCAATCCTTCCGCGATGAACTTACAGTTTTTTCTAAAATTTGCTTGAGTTACCGATTTGATACCTCCACCTGACCACTTGTTTGAGGATGATACGGAGTGGCTACCCGGTGCTTCACATTGTACTTCTGAAGGAGTCTCTCCATAAGGTGATTTAGGAAGTCAGTTCCTTCATCACTTATCAACGCTCTCGGGACTCCAAACCTTGCAAAAATGTTTTCTTTTAAAAACTTTACCACAACCTTTGCATCATTAGTTGGCAGAGCCACAACTTCAACCCATTTAGAAACATAGTCCACTGCGACCAAAATGTAGTTCTTTCCAGAGGATGGCGGAAACGGCCCCATAAAGTCTATGCCCCAAACATCAAACAATTCAACCTCCAGCATGAAATTTTGGGGCATTTGATTCCGTTTTGAAATATTCCCAATTCTCTGGCATTTGTCGCATTCTTTCACCAGCTCCTGAGCATCTTTAAAAATAGAGGGCCAGTACAACCTCGATTGGAGGACTTTGGTTGCGGTGCGGTCACCACTGAAATGTCCTCCATACTCCGAATTATGACAAGCTATAAGCACCTTCCTCTGCTCATCTTCAGGAACACATCTTCTGACCAAGTCACCCACTCCTTTTTTGTAGAGATAAGGATCGTCCCATAAGTAAAACCTGCAATCACGAATAAACTTTTTTTCTTGTTAGAATCAAAATCGTCAGGTATGATACCCCCGACCAAATAATTTGCATAATCAGCAAACCACGGAACACCAGTAATAGCTAGGATGCGTTCATCAGCAAACTCATCCTTTATAGGGCGATTGTCCTCATTTTCTTCAATTTGTGACATTTGCGACAGGTGATCAACTACGGTGTTTTCACACTCTTTTTTATCGCGAATCTCCACATCGAATTCCTGGAGAAGCAGGATCCATCTCAGGAGCCTATGCTTTGATTCCTGTTTAGCAAAAAAGATATTTTAATGTAGCATGGTCAGTATAAACAATCACTTTTGAACCCAACAAATATTGCCTAAATTTATCAAAGGCGTACACCACAGCTAACAACTCCTTCTCAGTGGTTGCGTAATTCATCTGTGCAGGGTTCAAAATGTGACTAGCATAATAAATAACATGTAACAACTTCTCTCTCCGCTATCCCAACACAGCCCCTACAGCGATGTCGCTGGAATCACACATGATCTCAAACGGTAGAGACCAATCAGGGGCAATTACAATCGATGCTGAAACTAATTTGTTTTTCAGATTTTCAAATGTATCAGCACACTCCTTATTGAACACAAACGCTTTGTCCTTGACCAAAAAGGACGTCAATGGTTTAGCTATCTCGGAGAAATCTCTTATGAACCTACGGTAGAAACCTGCATGGCCTAAGAAACTTCAAATTCCTTTCTCGTTCACCGGTGGTGGTAACTTGGATATCACCTCCACTTTGGCTTGATCAACTTCAATCCCCTTGTGAGAAATCTTGTGACCAAGAACAATGCCCTCTCGCACCATAAAATGGCATTTTTTCCAGTTTAGGATCAAGTTACTTTCCTGACATCTCTGCAAAACAAGTGAAAGGTTAGTTAAACAATTATCAAACGATGAGCCAAACACAGAAAAGTCATCCATAAAGACTTCCATATGCTTTTCGAGCATATCAGCAAAAATAGAAGTCATGCATCTTTGAAACGTCGCCGGTGCATTACACAGCCCGAATGGCATCCGTCTGTATGCAAAGACACCGTAAGGACAGGTGAAAGCTGTCTTCTCTTGGTCATCCGGTGCAACCGCAATTTGGTTGTATCTGGAGTACCCATCCAAAAAGCAATAGTAGTCATGTCCAGCCAATCTCTCTAACATCTGATCAATGAATGGCAACGGAAAATGGTCTTTTCTTGTGGCTAAATTTAGCCTCCTATAATCAATGCACACCCTCCAGCCAGTGACCGTTCTAGTGGGAATCAACTCATTCTTTTCATTAGTCACTATAGTTGTACCTCCTTTCTTAGGGACCACATGAACATGACTTATCCATGAACTGTCTGATATAGGATAGATAAGTCCTGCATTCAACAACTTCACGACTTCCTTTCTTACTACCTCCTTCATAACTGGGTTTAGTCTCCTTTGGGGTTGTACGGCCGGTTTGTGACCTTCTTCCATAAGGATTTTGTGCATGCAAACTGTTGGACATATACCCTTGAGGTCTTCAATTTTCCACCTGATAGCACCCTTGAATTTTGTTAGAACTCCAATCAACTTGTCCTCTTGGACACTTTTCAAACTAGAGCTAATGATAGCGGGACATTTTTCTTCAGTATCGAGGAACACGTATTTGAGATTCTCAGGAAGTTGTTTCAATTTTGAACTTTTTGACTTCTCTTCATCACCTTCCAACACTATAGGTTGCCTTAAATCTTCCCAACGATGAGGTCGGGATCCTCTTTGAAAAGGTTGAGTCTCCAACATTGCTACCACTTCCATGTCACTATCATCAACTTCTTTATCTTCCTTAAAAATTGACATGCTTAGCACTCTTTCAAGAGGCAATTAGGTCACACTCTCCAAATGTTCATTCTCTACCATTTGCTCTAAAACTTGTATGTTTCTACTTGTGCCAAAATCCTCCTTATGCTTCATGGCATTCCTCATATTGATTTTTAACTCCTCGTCATAAACCTTCAAAGTATGGGTACCACCTTCCATATCTATCATAACTCTCCCGGTTTCCAAGAATGGCTGGCCTAAAATTAAAGGAATTTCTTCATCTTCCGGCATTTCAAGGATCACAAAATCAACCGGAAACACAAATTTATCTACTTTCACTAGAACATCTTGGACAACTCCATAAGGTCGCTTAACCGAATGATCTGCAAATTGGAGAGTCATCCTAGTATCTTGAACAACACCTATACCTAACTTTCTGTAGATGGACAAAGGCATGAGACTAATGCTTGCCCCCAAATCGATTAAAGCTCTTTTGAAAGCTCTACCACCAATAGTGCAAGGAATAGTAACAGCTCCGCTATCTTTCTTCTTCACTAGAATCTTCAATCCCTGCAAAATAGCACTACAAGTTTCGGTTAGAATAATCGGTTCGGACTCACTGGTTCACTTTTTAGCGATGATATCCTTCATGAATTTTGCATAAGTGGGCATTTGCTCGAGTGCCTCCAATAATGGAATGTTCAGCTCTAACTTTTTAAATAATTCGAGAAACTTCTCGAAATTTTTCTCTTGTTGTCCCTTCTTTTTATTTCTTGAGGGGTAAGGTAGCTTGATCACCGGTTTCGGTTCTACAACTTTTTCTTTAGTTACCAGTGTTGGCGTTATCACTTCCTCTTCAACTACCTCATTCTCTTTTATTTCCAGTTCCACTTCAATCATGTGATCATTCAGGTCAGTTTCGTTTTCCTCCACTTCCTTAGATTTACCACTTCTCGTTATTACAACTTTAATTTGGTGGTGATCTTTAGGATTTGGCACTGTCGTACTTGGAAGTGTACCCGGTGCTTGAGATCTCACAATTTGTTGAGCAATCTGACTCATCTGTACTTCAAGATTTTTAATGGATGCACCAGTATTCCTTAAATTGCTTCTTGTCTCTTCTTGAAATTGTGAACTTTGGGCAGCCATCTTTTTAATGGCAACCTCCCAATCAGCTTTTCTAGGGGCTTGTTGTTGCAGTTGTTGGTATTGAGGTTGGTACGGTGGCTGCTGGTATTGTTGCTGCTGAGGTTGATACGGTTGTTAGCCTTGAACATGTTTCTGCACATTTCCTTGCTGGTCTTTCCATGAGAAATTGGGGTGATTTTTCCAACCAGGATTATATGTGTTGGTATAAGGATTGTTCTGCCTTAACATATTAATTTGTTCCACCTGCTCATGAGTTGCAACACAATGCACGGTAAAGTGCGGTCCACCGCATATTTCACAAGGTGGCGCTTGAACTGGTTCAACTTGGGCCATTGTCTGAGTTCCAATATTCATCTTCTTTAACCTTCTCTCTACCTCGGCGGCAATTTGGTCCACCATTTTAACAACCTGATCAGCCAGCTTCAAATCAATCTTACCCTCCGGTTGGTTCACAGTGTGATCATACAACTCAAGATGCTCGTTGGCGACAATTGCTTCTATGATCCTCTTGATACCAGTGGCTGTTGAGAAGTTGGTTGAGCCACGGGCAGCAGTGTCTATAAGTTGTTTTGCTTTGAGTCGTAATCCATTCACAAAATTCTGCATTTGCTCGGCGGCGTCCATGTTATAAGTATGACATGCTGTCAGACACCTCTTAAACCTCTTATATGCATCTCCTAAAGATTCCCCTTCTTTTTGTTTGAAGTTGACAATGTCATATCTTTTCCGAATAAACACTGAAGCAGGGAAATACTCGTTAAGAAACACATTTTCCATCTCTTGCCATGTTGTAATACTCCCAGCCGGAAGTGAGTAGAACTATTCTTCCGCATCATCAGTCAGTGGGAATAGAAACATAACCAGTCTCTTGGCTTCTTCGGAGTGACCTTCGATCTTCAGAGATGTGGTAGTCGTTAGGAACCTTTGTAGATGCTTGTTTGCATCTTCGTTAATTCTTCTTGCGAACGACTTGCTCTCCAACTGGCGGATGGTAGAAGGGTGTAGCTAAAAGTGTGCCATATTCACCGGTTGATTTACGATAGTCATCCGGTTTGGTTGAGCATTGGCACCTCCATAGTCTCCCAAAAGTCTTTCAGGCTGAGGTGGATTCCCAGCCATTTGAGCAGTTTCTTCTGTTGTCTCTCTCTCTCTCTCTCTCTCTCTCTCTTCTTCTGAATCACTATACACAAATACAACTTCTTATCTTTCGAGTAATAGAACATCGGAGCCTGAACTTGAACCTGCCAGTCTTTCAACTCTACCTTTTCTCAGTCTTTCGTGCAGCGCTCGCTCTGGTTCTGTATCAAAAAAATATTTAGCTAAGGCCTGACCTCGTATACACAGTTAGACAAACGTTAGATATTTTAAGCACAGAGATAATATAGCGAAAAAATAAAAATTTTAGTCGCAGAGCAACAAAATTTATTTTGAATTCTAGAAACAACGTTAATTTGGCAGTCCCCGGCAACGGCGCCAAAAACTTGATCGACAAATTAGCAAGTGTACTATTTGTGTCAAAGTAGTAATAAAGGAAACAGTTCCCAGTATCGATCTCGAGGACTGCGTAGTAATCAACAATAGTTTTAGTATTCAAAGGAACCAAAAAAACCTTGGAATTGTTTTTTAACAGAGTAAAAGAACACGTAAGATAAAAAGGTTTAGAGTAAAAAATAAGAACAAAGCTAGGGAAGTGGATAAATTGCTAGTAAAAACCTTAAAGGATTATTCTGAGATATTTTTACCGATCTTAATAAGTCAAATTTCAAAATTAGTTTTTCCTAATTTCTCAGTGAAAAACACTTTGATAATTTTCCCATGCGCTAATTCCTTAGTGCACGTGAAAATCATCAAGCAATAGTCCTGACATAAAAACACACTATACGGGATATCCCCATTCCTAGGCAATATCTACCGTAAGATTATTTTGCAAAAGCATTAGGTTAACTTTCCAGACCAAAAACTAATCGTAAATCAAATTCCATTTTCCAATATGAATTCGCATAAAGATCATTGCAAAATAAAAACTATAAGGTGATCAATAAAAATCTCATAGAATAATCCCAACAAAGGTCAATACATTGCAATTTAGGACCACCCCCTAACAATTGAGGGTTTAGCCACTCATGTTCTTAATCAAAACAAATTCACTTAAAGATAAAAGGGAAAAAGTCATTACAATGAGTATTGGTCTCCTGGGATCATCAATTGCTTCCGCTCTCGATCGATCCGTTGTACTCATCCTTCTTCAGTGTAAAAGTACAATCCCCCAATTCCAGTAAAAAGTCTTAGCCAAAAAATGACTAATATATTTAAATTCAAATTACATCATAAAATGTCTAAAATGCCCTTCGAAACAGCTCAGCAAGCATCAAAACATGAAAATCAACATTTTCACTATCAGTGGCCCTGACACGGGCCGTGTTGTGTGACACGGGTGGCCGTGTCAGGCTTCTGTTCAAGATAAAAGGGCGTGTTCTTTTTCAGGGGTTGCATCACGGGCCGTGTTGTGTGACACGGGCACCCATGTTGCACTTCTGTCCTCCCATTCCCTCTTCTTGTCTTGGCTGTGTTGTGTGAATGACCCTCCTGACACGGGTCGTGTTGTGTGACACGGGCGCCCGTGTCAGGCTTTTGATTTCCACTTCTTCGGCCTTTCTGTCTCCCCGAAACGGTCCGGAACCGTGTTATCATTTCCTGCTCAAAACACACTAAAAACAAACAAATCAAACGCACCAGCGACATAAAATTATATAATCCTTAAAATAAGACTTTCTCAAAGACAACTGAAAATAACTATGAAAGCGTAAACAAAAGATGTGAAAACGAATGGAAATATTGCAAAACCAACGACACACACAGTTTGAAAAACATAACTAAAACCCGCTGATCAACCCTCCGTCATATGCTCTAGCCCACTTCTCCCTAAGTATGTTGTTTATCCAATGTGAGGCCCCAATGTCTGTTCTTCGGATTTCCCCGCGATAATAGTTAAATGTAGCCTCCATCAATGAGTAACCTGTAATAGAATTGGTATGAGAAACATAGTAAAATTATGATAAAATAGTTCAGATAACTGAGATGTATTTTGTTACCCATGTTAATAAGTTTTTTTGCATAGTTCATTGTCCTTAATCTCGCGCATGAAGTTTTACGCAATGTGTCTAACGTAGTAGACATGTGAAGATGGTAGATGTTTCCATCCGTTTTCAGGATTTCTATATGCACTCTTTATCAATTCATGTCTATCTGAGATTAGGCACACATTAGGTTGTGGTGTCACGTGTAACCTCAGGTTCCTTAGGAAAAAGCTTCAGGCTTCCTGTGTTTCACCTTCAACCAATGCAAAAGCTATTGGAAAAATGTTTGCATTTCCATCCTGTACCACTACCATCAATAAAGTTCCTTTGTACTTGCCATACAACCATGTTCTATCAACTTGCACAATTTACAATAGGCGAAGCCACATATACATGGTCGAAATGCCCAAAACAGACAATGGAAGATTCGTTTGCCAAAGATTTGGGAACCATCATTTGAAATTGCAGGTAGGGTTTGCAAGTCAATAATGGTTCCATGAAGATAGGTTTTCATTACCAATGTCCACTATGGCAGGTCGTTGTAAGATGTTTCCCTATTTCTATAGAGCGACTCTATGGCTTTACACTTTGCGATTCATGCTTTCCTATAAGATATTATGTACCTGTATTTTTCAAGAATATGGGCAATGATCACCTTCACCTTAAGTGAAGCGTCACGGTTGACAAGCTCTCTAATGTTGTGGCTAATCATTTATGAACTGAGCTTCCTATGGTCTTGTGCCATAGACGTGGTAGTGCATGTGTGAGGTCCAAATAACTTACTAATCTTCCATTTTGAGTTCTTTTTTTTCAAGGAAGCTCTGCATTTGAAATTGTAGTCTTGTTTCTTACATTTAATTACGCATCATTCATTGTCAGATTAGTAAACCCAATAGTCAACACTGTGTGTTATATGCTAATGTTACAGAGAAAAAAATGCAAGCTTCCTTATTTTCAAACTCCACCCTAATATCTATTTCGCCACCTATATGGTTTGGTATGACACTTCCAAACACAGAGATTGGTTCATCATCTTCTATACATATATTCTGCATATGTGCAAGTGGGTTGTATTGTTGGTGTAAGCCCTAGAGGCCAATACTTTTTGGTACTTGTATCGGATTATTCGTTTAATAATAAAAGGCATTTCTTTATTATGTTTGTCTTTCAGAATAATAAAGTCCCTAGAATAGTTAGTTTGTTTAATGAAATGTTAAGTGTGACTTAATCATGAGATCCCATTAAACATAAAGACATTATTCTTAAAATATCCGTAGTCAAGCTTTATTGCAAAGTGGGATAACATTAAAAGCATTGAGACTATTATGAAGATAGACTGATGATCACATCTCATGGATCATGGATAAAGAGTTATCAAGTCTTGACATTGGTATAAATATTAGGAGTAATATTTATACCGGATTGACCCGCTATGAGAATACTACATAGTATGTTATGCAAAGTGTCATAAGTTATTCTCATGGTGATAATGGTGTATTACCACCCTTCGACCTGAAACCACTATGGACCCTAGATGTAGAGTCGGGTGCTTTATTGCTGATCAAACATTATCCGTAACTGGATGATCATAAAGACAGTTGATGGGCACTCCACGAAGCATGCTGAGGGACATGAGTGTCCTAGATGGAATTTGCCAATCCTGCATAACAGGAGAAATGTCTAAGGGCCCAATATTGAACTGGACAAGGATGACACAGTGTATGCCTTGTGTTCAATATAGACATAGGGGCAAAAGGGTAATTGTACAAACATATATTATCACGAAAAAGGTTTTGTCAGATCACATGACATTTTCGTGACTTGGGTAGCAGTGATGTGTTGCTAGATACCGCTTACTGTTTATTATGTTAAATATATAATTTAATATAATTACCAACGTTACGAAATCCTACAGGGTCACACACATAAGGACAGTTTGATGAGAGATAGAGAAATCAAAGGAACACCGTAAGGTACGGTGCACTTAAGTGAAAAATAGAAATTCGGATAATATAATAATAATTATTGTTATTTTATAATGGTTATAAAATAATAATAAAATAAATATATTTATTATAATAATAGTTATTATAATAATATATAATATTATTATGGATCATGTGAATTAGGGTTTTAGCCCGCAGCCCACAAGAGAGTCTATAAAAGGAACCCTTGTGATGAAGCTTTCACTTGATGCAATTTCGTTTTTGATTCTCTTTTCTCACTCAAATAATTCCGTTCGTAAGCAGCTAGCACTGTGACCGGAAGCTGTTCGTATGGACTGAGTAGAGGCGTTGCACTTCATCAACGCTTATGATCGCTGCATCAAAGATCTGAATCGCCACAAAGAGGTAACGATTCTATCACTGACCATGCTCATTCGTGAGGATCACTAAAGGAAAATTTTTGTTTTCCGCTGCGTTTAGATCGCAATTTTCCTTCAATAAACTTATTGGTTCGGTGCAAACTGCCTGCGTAGACGCGACTATCATATTTTCATCGTCCTCGCCATCTCTGTTACCAAAAAGATCTTGCATCCTGACCTCTTGAAGATCATCTTCGCTTGCTTCCCCAACCTCTTCATTTGGTATGAAAAAGTTCGTTGTTTTGTGTTGGTTCGTCGTCGGATGTTTGACTCATTCCATATTGGTGTGATTGTGTCTCTTGCGTCGGAAATATTTCGGCTTTGTCAAGTAGATGAACATACAACTCAATTGTGGGTAACTGACCAAATATCATGTGGCACTGAAACATTGCTTCCACGTTTTCGTCGTTCTTGATCGGCGTTATTACGTAAAAAATTGTACCATCCTCTCCATTAAGTACTGGATGACGATAAATAATCTCCTCAACAACTTGTTCTAATTTTTTTCCATCCTATCTTTGAAATAAAAAATATCAGAATTGATATGAATTTTGAATGCGTAAGTATCTGTGTTGCCAAATGAGAATCCATCAGTACTATCTGTCGAAACAGTACCATTAAAGTGATAGGTAACTATTATATTTCTTTGAGCCATATTTGATGTGAGAACTCTATAATTTTGTTACTGGAACGTGGAATGATGATACAAACGTGAGAAACTGACATTATATAATACACACATATAATATTCAAATGCATGCAAAGAAATAACCCACGTGTTTGCTCGTGCACTCAAAGGACGAACATGTTCTAACCTAGTGTCTGCACGTCCACTCAGATGGCGAGCATAGGCGTGTCATGCATCATCTCGTCATCTCAAGTGGTGAGCACATGAGGTCTTCAAAGTTGTTCTTCATGCAAGGCACAATATACCAGCCCTGAGAAGTAGGCTTCCATGCATTCCATGAAATTAAAACAAGTTCTAATGCCATGAAGTGTAATGTCACTTCTAATAGTGTGTAATCTTGTCACATTTATTTACTACTCTCTAACTATCCTTCTATAAATTCATGTCAGTTGAAATATTTATTCAAACATTTTTACACCTCTCACAAAACACTCTTGCAACAAAAGCAAACATTTCTTCACCTCTCACAAAATTTCTTCAAAATGTCTTTGTTGTGGATGGATGATGAACACAGTGGAACACAATCAAACATTCAAGCTAGTGTAAGGTTTCCTATACTATTCTACGCAATGATTTTTATAATTTTTGTGTTCACTATTATTTTCTTTTTTTTTCCAGACTAATGCAAGGTTTCGAGTGCATTCTCATACTCACATTCAAGCAAGTGCGGGAATAATCTCGTATTTAGAAGTAGCAGGTTTTGCTAATTTCGTAAAAATAAATAGTCTCAAAATTGACTATAGCCTAATTGTAGCTCTGTTAGAGAAATGGAGACCAGAAACACACACGTATCATTTCCCAACCGGTGAATGCACGATAACATTAGAAGATGTTAATATGTTACTTGGTCACCGAGTTGATGAAAAAGCTATTAACGTTCCTACTAAAGTAACAAATGATGTTTACATAGAGAACTTAGGGGTATAACCTACACCAGCTGATAAAAATAGAGGTTTCGTTAAGATTACTTGGATAGAGAGTTTATACGAAGTTTTAAAAAATAACTCTTCCCCAACCCAATAACATACTATTTTACAAGGAAAGTTTAAATTTTACTTGTAATTGCTACTATTTTGTTTTCCGACAAGAGTCAAAATCTGTTGCATTCTTCTTGAATTCCTTTCGTAGGGGATCTAGAAAAATGCAACACCTTTAGTTGAGGTTCTGCTTGTCTTGTAAAACTGTACAGAGAAATGTGTAAGACCGCGGTCAAAGATGTCGAGAGCACGAGTGGAAACATAAAAGACATTTGATTTACAGGGGATGTTGTAGTTGGTGAACGCAAGCCAAACCAAGAGTATTTAACTTGGTTTCGTGCCATTCCCTATGTGCATATTGCTCCATACCAATTTTTGATCGACCCTCGCATGCAAGGTTCGTCATAAACACAACCAACTGTCGCACCAATGCATCAGGATGTGCCACCAATGCACACATCCCAATTTGGGGGACACACATCTTCATGCGCTCAACATACATACCAATGCACACAAACCACCGAACAACACATATGCTATGCATTCTCATCCCAACACCAAACTCCCTACACTCCACTCCCTCAACAAAACTATCAGCACAACTACAACCAACAATATTAACACCAATCCAACCTTCGACCACCCTTACAGTTCACTCCAGTTCCTCTGCCAAACTTTGATCAATTAAACCCTTAATCCCAACATCAAACCTTCAACACTTCATTCTCTCAACCTACCTTCACCTTCACGCCTGATGATGTCTACTACCCAACCCTTCAACAAACCTAACCCGAAACCTACACCCAACCACCACAACCATCACATTCATTCCAACATTTTTTGCTGTCGGAGGATCAACTGATGCAAATGCCAGATTTTAATATTGATGACCTTCTTGCGGAGTAACCTATGACACAAACGGACCCCCTTCAAGGCAGACAAACCCCCTACAACACATCACGATCAAGATATGTCTTCCGATTCATCTCCATCACCTACAAGAAATGCAAATGAACGCATGGGCATGGAATATCGACAAAAAAGGGCACTAAGTGTGGAACTAGGAGTCATTTTTGATAAAATCTATTTTAATTAGTATATAATATGTATTTTTGTTTGAATATATTCCTTCATATATTTTATTATTACATTTAATTAATATAATATATTTTTAATTAGTATTTAATTATAAATTAATATTACTGTTCGAATATATTATTTTTAATTAGTATATAATTATTAAATTAATATAATATGTTTTTAATATTTAAAATTATTAAATACATCATTATATAAAATAAAAATTTAAAGAAAAAAAATCATGTGCTCGACACCCTAATGGACGAATACCCTCATGCTATGTTTTCATCTACTCACCACTCTAATAGACAAACATGTACTAGCCTTAGAGTACGTAGAAATTTTTTTATACACTAAAAAATGTCTTCATTTTCAATATATATATATATATATATATATATATAATGTTATAATGACATTGAAATTTTAACACCGTAGTCATACACCGTATTTTATGTATTTCATTTTTAACGTTGCACAAACTTCAATGTACATAAAAAAAATTAATAAAAGTGAAAAAAGTATATGATAGTGTATTTTTATACAGTGTAGGGTTAAATTTAGTGTCAATGTATCATTATATATATATATATATATATATATATATATATATATATATATATATATATATATATATATATATATATATATATATATATATATAATTTTCTTCAATAATGAGCTGTATTTCGCAGAAGTGATTCAAATCTAAGAAGAATATTGCCACCACATCACATAAAATAAAAGTACATATATGTTCCTCAAAATGCTCTTAGAGTAGCATCAGTGATACTGAGAGACAGACTTCACAACTTCACAACTTCACATTCACCACCATCTCCCAACAACAATAACTCATTTCATTCCCTTCACCACATTTCATTAAACCCTAACCCTAAAAACCCTTCTCAATGGACTTCAATCACCACCTCTCAGACCTTTCCACTTCCACACAATCCATTCCCTCCTCCGACGACTTCCGCTTCCACTACAACTTCCCCGAATTCCGACACCTCATTGAAGAAATCGCCAGAAAATCGCAATCAATGCTAAACTTAATCGGTTCCGCAGAGAACATTTGGGGTCTAGGTTCGTCTTTCCCCGCCGACATCGACGATGCTTACGAGTGGATTGTTAATGCAAACGACGATGTTTTGGAGCTTGTTGACGAGATTGTGGATGAGTTTCATAGGGTTCTGAAGGAGCAAGACATGGAAGAAGGGGAAGACGGGTTTTTCAAGTTTAAGAAGGGGAAGAAAATGATTGGTTATTTGGGTGATGAAGCGAATGGAAAGAAACAGAAAGTGTCTTTTCATGTACACACTCTTAGGAAACCTCAGTATCATTATAACCTCGCGGTTGATAACTCCAATCAACCTTTTGAACATGTTTGGTTGGAGAAGAGTGAAGATGGTCAAAGGTTTATACATCCGCTGGTTGGTTCACTCTACTCAATTTCTTCGTATCATTTTTTATGCTTGTTTGTTGATTAAAGTTCCATTCGACCATGGCAGCAATTTGACAGCATTGTTTATATGTTGGCCTGACATTGTTGTAATCATACCTTAGGATAGTTTCTTTTGGCATCCTTTCATCATTCTAAATTGTAATATTGAATATATCTAGTGTTGGCCTTGTGTGGGTGGAGTGGAGCATTACAACTTAGTAACAGAATGGTTTTTTGTTTGTGTTTGGAATTTGCTTTGCCATGCACTTTTCCATGTTTTGCTCCCTTTTGTGGACGCAAAACGTGCCCTATGTGCAGAGTCATTAATGGATGTTAGGAGCATTGTCCTGGATAGAACATTATGGGCGAAAGTTGATCCGTGTAGTTGACTCCACTTAGTGGGATAAAGCTTGGTTGTTGTTGTTGTTGGTGGTTGGAATTTGCTTTGCATGCAGTTCTACATCTCTTATGTGTGCGCTGAGAAATGTCGTTAACAACTTAGCTACTATTGTGGTTGTTTTGATGGTATTTATTTGGGTTGTTTTCAACTTTTCATTCTGGAGTACCATTCATAATGCATGAAGGGTATTTATTGGTCTGTTTTCTTCCATACCCACCACTTTCACTTTTCAATCCAACTGTGTTTTTATGTGTTTTCTGCTGGTTTTGGTCCAACTAAGTTCATACACAGTTCATGCGACAAAAACTTCAAACTGTATAACATGACGATGATGCTGGTTTATGATTTATACTTTATTATTATTATTAATCCTATTGTCTCTTATTTTATTGTGCAAAAAATGATTTATGTTTCAGGAAAAACTCTCTGTTTTTGATTTTGTTGATAAAGATGATATTGAGAGTCTTGTACCAGTAATGCCTCCCCCACTGAAATGCACACCTTTCAAGCTTGTGGAGGATGTCAATGGATTGAAAGAGTTGGCTGCTAAGCTCAGCTCAGTTGATGAATTTGCGGTAGAACATAAATGATATTAACTAATTTTTACTAAATAGTTTCCTTCGTTATATGTTAGTTGTCATAGTCATACCTCTTGGTTCATGACATGAAATCAAATTTCTGACATATTGTTCTTAAGATATTTGGTTTTTGTTCATAATCAATATGAAGAAAATAAATCCAATGCATAGAATTTCAGTTCTGTTGCCTATTGAGCAGTTCTTGACTGGTGACAACAAACTCAATTTCTTCTAGAAACTTCATGTTTTGGAGATATAATGTTAATTGGATATTAAGCTGTGCTTTCATTCCTTGTGCTGTAACACTTGGTGTATTTTGACTAATTGTTTACATTGTGCATCTTCCCTTCATTTTTATGGGGAACTTATTGTTTATAATGTAGGTAGCTGACTAAGGATAATTTTCAAAATAAATTTTTATTTTTTATTAAGCTGTTAATTTCATTTGAAAGGTGTTCATATCTATATTCTGCAAATCTTAAGCTCTAGCCTTGCAAGCTTATTGGCATGCTCATAAATGAAAGTAAAATGTTATTTTACCCTTCTTCTGATGTCTTTCTTGTCGTAGATGATTTGCTGAAGTTAATATGGTGATATGCTCATCTTGTATCCCATATATCTTTGGTTCATTTTTCTGTTTGAATTTATGTTTTTCTTGCTGTGATCATAAATCTAAGTTGATTAAGTTTTTTGCCCGATGATTCTTGGTTTTATCTTTGTAAAAAATTATGATATTGTTTTGTATAGTGGAAAAATTTTAATCTTTTATTGTCTTTACGGATGACTTTTGATGTATTTATTGAATATTGGATGTATATTTTATATTCTTTCATCCCTTTCATTAAAATAATTTTTTGACATTAATACCTTGACTTTGAAAATTAGGTGGATTTGGAACATAATCAATATCGGTCTTTTCAAGGTTTGACTTGCTTGATGCAAATATCAACCCGGACTGAAGATTTTATTGTGGATACTCTGAAGCTCCGCGATCATGTTGGAACACACCTGAGGGAATTTTTCAAGGACCCTACCAAAAAAAAGGTTTGATTCCCACTATTGATGTTTCTTCTATTCAATAGACTTGGTTATTTCTTTTGACTGATTCATGATTAGTTAGGTATTGCATGGAGCAGATAGAGACATTGTGTGGCTGCAACGGGATTTTGGCATTTATGTCTGTAATATGTTTGACACTGGCCAGGTTTGTGTTTTAAAACACAGGATGTCAATTTTGAAATTATTTCCCTTGGATGGTTTCTTAAAAAATTCCATGTAGCCAACCCCACTTAGTGGGATAAGGCTTGGTTGTTGTTGTTATATGGTTTCTTAAAACAATTCCAAGAATTAAAAGGCTTCAGAAAATAATTCTTGAGCATTGCACTTTAATGTTGGATCACTTGGATGGTTATGACTTCCTTTGAGGAATTAGATATGATTGTTTTGCTGCAGCTTGAAGAGAATGCTGGAAACTAGCTCCATCACAAGATTTATGTCAATTTTGCTTTCGAGCCTTTTGCTTGTTTATCTGGTCTAATTGTTTTATGAGTTTCTGTATGTGAACTCTACAAGTTACTTTCAAAATGGCCGTTTTATCTGTAAAATGTTTTGAAATATGTTTTCGGGATTTTGTTTTACTATGTGAGAGCCAATTATACTTACAAGATTTAAGAAATTACTTTTCATTTTGGATTAAAATGGAAAGTATTTTCAGTTTTCATGCATTCATGTGTTGATCTGACCTTCAACTTTAAGAAATGGTAAAGCAAGCTCTATAGTTCCGATGCTTTTGATTATCTTTGTCATTATCGATGTTCCGTGACTGTATATTAGGAATTCTTGCTATAATCTTCTCTTCTTTTAATCTCATAGGACTAATATGTATTTTGATTGCATTGCTCAGGCTTCTAGAGTGTTAAAATTGGAGAGATATAGTTTGCAACATCTTTTGCAACACTATTGTGGGGTTACTGCAAACAAAGAGTATGCAGTCTTTATTTATTTATATATTTTATTTTATGTACCAGTTTTGTCTTTCCAGTGTATTAAGATAAAAGATTTTTCATTTCACATGGCATGACTATTGGTTTTATTCTTACCTACATTCTTGAAGGTTCACAAGTCATTTCTTTGCAGGTACCAGAATGCAGACTGGAGAGCACGCCCTCTTCCTGATGTGATGATAAAGTGCGTATGTGTTTTGCGCTTGCCTGGTTACACATGATCTGTTCTTGATTCTTCTTTTATGCTCATCTTCTATTCTTTCCATAGTGCCGGGTTTATGTTAAAATTCCCAGAAGAGATGAAAAACCCGATAGAAAGGACCGAAAATTTTAAAGTTGTATCATACTGTCATTGAAATCGGAACAGAAGATGGGGACGAATATACCCCGAAGGTCCTTCGCAGAGGGTCTTTCCTGCACTTTACAGACAATCAAATGTACCGAATGGATCTCCCTAATCTGAATTCTCTTTTTTATATCTATTATCTAACTGATCCCCTCTCCCTTTCTCTTCTAACTAACTAATCTACTAATAGGCTAACTTATAGAACTGCTGTCATTATTCTATCTAATGATACATCCTAATACTTCCTCAGCTCCTTTTTATAAAGAACACTTCACCTTTCTAAATTCATTAAATAATTAATGTATCTGGTCTATAATGCAGACCAGGTACATTAATTATTTAATGAATCTAAAAAGGTGTAGTGTTTCTTATAAAAAGGACCGGACGGAGTACTTTGGGTGCATATTTAGTATCCAAGATATTGTCTGGGTTACTGGGGACAGATTATATCAGTTAACTTGTTCCCTTTACTCAGGTGGGACTTCAGCTGACTTAAGACTAAGAATTCAACACATGTTAAGTAGAATTTGCCTTGAGCTGACTGTAGGTGTCATTCATCCGGGGGTTCATTTCCTAAAGTATTATGATTCTAGGTGTCATAATATGGGATTCATTTTATACAAAGCTCCTCTATATTTTTCTTAGTATCGTTTCACTGTTATTATTTGCTATCTACTTATATTCTCTGCCCATGTTTTGAAAGTGAGATTAATAATTAGTGGTCTCTTGACTGTTCTCCTTTATTTTAGTGTTCCCCCTTAATCTTTCTCCATGTTGTTTTATGTCCCCTTGTCAGAAAATGACAGATAGATATGAATAATATATAAACAGCAGTTGAGCATGATTTTGAATTATAATTTGCTTCTAATTATAAGTCTAAGACCTTATGTGACATTGGCTTGAATATTGTCCCGGTGATTTTAAGTACTACAGTTTAACAAACTGTTGATCTGATGATAGATATGGAAGAGAAGATACACACTACCTGCTTTATATATATGATTTAATGAGGATCAAGCTATTTGAACTGTCTATGGAGTCGGAAGGTTCCGATGATCCTCTGTTGGAGGTAAGTTGAGATTGAACCAGCTAAATGAACAAGTAATGTATCAATTATTTCCTCAGGCCATTGGATCCTCCTTTGTTCACTTGGACTGTCTACAACTGTCAATGATTTTTTCAATTATATTGAATCGAATAGCACGACGTAAATGAATGGTGGCTTGGTGAACCTTCTTTTTACACCCTTCTCATTTGACTTTCCTGTCACCAATAGGTTTACGAGCGGAGTTATAATGTCTGCATGCAGCTGTATGAGAAAGAGCTTTTGACAGAAAGCTCCTACCTTAATCTAAAAGGGTTGGTTGCTTTTTTTTCAACTGTCAAATTTACATTAACATTCTATTTAAGTAGCAACCCTTTCCAGTAGGCTTGTATATCCTTATTAGTTTGCTATCTCTTCTATGTAGAGTGTGTCTGCATGTGTTTTGGTTTAATCTAAAAGGGTTGGTTGCCTTTTTTCAATTTCAAACTTGCATTACTTTAAGACTCTATTCAAGTAGCAACCCTTTCCACAGGCTTTTATTTTCTTATTAGTTTGCTATCTCTTCTATGTAGAGTGTTTGCATGTGTTTTGATTTTTGAAGTTTATGCTTTGCTTTGCTTTTAATACCTGCCAAGAGATGTAAATGTAAAACCAATTACCACTTTGATACAGGTTGCGAGGGGCTGGTTTTAATGGTCAGCAGCTGGCTGTTGTTTCAGTAAGTTAATAATTCATATCTTATTTGTGGCACCTATTTTTGATTACTTACAACTAGGAATGGAATTGTTTCTGATTTTTCTGCACCATTTCTGATGTGCACGAGTAGCCCTGGGATATATAGTTTGGTACAAGATTTTGAATTTTGTTAATGCTGACATCTTAATATAGAATGCCATACCATACTGATATGGAGATACAGAATAATATATAACTATTTCCTCCATTTTGGTGTACAGGTATTGGTATTGATTTGATACCGGTACGTCCAACATTGAGTTTTGCTCGTTCATCTCTATTTTACTTCAACCACATACTATTCCTCTGCCAAAATCTACACTGTCGCTACAATTTTGCCAGTGCTCATCGTGTTATTACTGTCTTTTTTACAGTTGCAGTAGTATCTTTTCTAATACTGCATCATATTTTCCCTACTATGCTTTTATATCAAGGACTTAATATTACTAGACTTTGAATATTATATTTCCTAAATATGTCAGTTTCTATCATGTTTGGTTTTGGATGGACATCCAGAAACTATTGGCATTCCAAGCACACAACATAAATCAAGTTATCTCAGAATCAGTATAGCATTCAACACTGCATGAACCAGTAGTAGGTCAGGACTCATGAAGTTATTAATAAAAATAGTCCAACTTAAAACGGAAAAGATAATCTCATGCATTACCCAATAGGTGTGGTGTAGTTGGTTAAGCGGTTCATGTGAGGGAGGACTGTGTTTGTATCCCCGCAAAACACGCACTAAAGGTGTAAAGAGACTTAAGCTGAACCAAAGCACCTGAGCAAAGATTAGTTTCATAGCGGTTCCGAAGTACCTATATATGTGAGAATACTCATGGAACTACTGGAGTGCCAAAGGTTCTCATTGTAGTGGTTTCCTACCAAAAAAAAAAATTGCATGCATTGGTTCTACTTTGGGTTTCTGTACGGTCCATACCATTTGTTATTTCATTAACTCTATTATGTATGCGACTGGCAGGGTCTTTTTGAATGGCGTGATGTTCTGGCTCGGTCAGAAGATGAAAGCACAGGGTTTATATTGCCAAATAAAGTTATTCTTGAAATTGGTAAATGAAATGCAGACTTCTGTTTCATATGTTATTTAGAAGGCAGCCCATTTGTATGGCACACTGCAACTTAATTTAATAATGTGTTTACTTGTTTGAAAAGCTAAGCAGATGCCTGTCACTACAAGTAATCTACGACGATTGGTAGCGGAGAGGTCAAGGCTCCCATATGTTGAGCGCAATCACGATATCATTATTAACATTGTCAGACATTCTATGCAAAAGGCTGCTGCCTTTGAAGAAGCTGCACTTCGTTTGAAAGAAGAACATGCTGCCTTTGAAGAAGCCGCACGTCGTTTAAAAGAAGAAAATGCAGCTAGTGTAAGTAATATATTTAATAGTTGTCAGTTTCTAGAATTATCACGGGACAGGAGATTTTAATGCCAGAGTCTAATTGGTACTTGACAGGGATCTGCATCATTTTGAATCGCTGTAAACTATTATGTTATTATATCCTGGGTGCTTATTGTAAAAACTTCCCCTTGTCTCTATTATTTCTACACGGCCTCAACAAAATGAAAAACAGAAGCTTTTTCAATGTTTTGACTTTGTGACGAGGAGTACCAGTCTAATTATAGTTGTTTGGTTGATAGGAAAATGGAGCAAATGTTCAGGTGCTAAAATTGCCACCGGGTGCTTGTGATGCAACACTGCCGGGCCATTCAGCTCCAGAAGGGAATGGTTTTCCTGACAAAAAGGTGAGCTCTTACCAAATATTTTTAATGATGCCTGTTTATTGAGTTCAGGATGTAAACAATTGATTTTTTTCGCTGTCATTTTTATTCAAGCTTGTTTGGTTCTTTTGGAGATATAATAATTTTTTTTTCAAAATCTCTTCGGTAGAGCTAATAAAAAGTGTTTTTTTCCTTAAAATAAAATAATTTTACATTACACTTGAGACCTCAATATATATAAGTTTGCTGGTTGTGTAATCTGAGTTTATCCATCAGAGAAATACATGATTACACTACCTTGTTTATCTTTATATTCTGACCAACTTTATGTCCCCTTTATTTTAAAACTACTTTGCGGCGTTGGTTCTCAGGGCAAGAAAGAGATCAAGGTAGAACAGATTGTAGCATCAGAGACATCAGATCTGAAGAAACCTCTTTCAGCTACAGTTTCCACATCTACCCTGAATGCAAACATAATATTAGACTTGGATTCAGACTCAGACGATATGATGTAAGAATAACCTATAAATCTGCAACAATCAGCTTAGGAAAATATTTTTTGTCCACTCTGGTAAAAGTAAAATGAAGTTGAGCACATACCTGTCAAAAGATGCTTTCAGTCAAATTTAGAATAGCAAAACCCGACGAACATGTAATTTGTCCAAGTTTGATTGTGAATTAACAAAGAAACAAGTTAGCGTTGGAGTAGATAAAGAAAATGCTTGGTCTCGGGGCAGTCTTCTGCAACTACATGACTCAGTAGTAAGAAGAGAGGTTCAACCCTAGACATGGGGGACAGACAGGTGATTTCTCAGTAGTTAATGACAGCTGTTTGCAGCTTTTGGAAATGGAAGTGGAACCTTCTATTAGTATAAAAGGAAAATATATTAGAATATATGCTATGTACAAATGTAGACAGATTTCTAGATGTTAGTTACCTTTATTTCTGTGCTTGAATGGAAATTGAGCAGAATTTTGATCAAAATTTTGCTAAACTAGTGATCAGCTCAGATCCAACTTAAGGTTGTCATGAAACTGGAACAGCAACTTTTAACATGGAAAAAAGATGGGTTACACATTGCTAATACGACAAAATCAGAAATTACGATAAGGCACGATAACTAATTTTTTATTATAGAAGTTATATACATTTAAAATAAAAATTATTCATTTTGTCAAAAATTTATTAATACTGTAGTTATACAAAAAAGCTTACCCCGTTTAATAATATATAAACTCAAATAAAAATTTAATCTTAAAAAAACTATTACATTAATGTATCATAATCCGTGCAAAATACTTCCTGTTTTAAAATAATTGTTTAAAATAATTGTTGTTTAAGATTTTTGTACACAATTAAAAAATGTAATGATATTGTTATAAAATATTAAATTTGTATTAAATTAATTTTATTAATATATTAAAAATAGTGTATAGAATAATAATTATATAACACAATTGAAAAAATAATAATTATTACTATATTAAAAAATAAAAATTACATTATATAAATAAATGATTGGAAATAACTAAGGGAACATCTAACAACATCCAAGTTCGATAATTACATCAAATTGAAATGAGAGGTCCTCAATATGCATATTGAGTCTGACAGAGGAAATACCAGCTCTCGGAGAGGATATCGTTTAATGATTTGCAAATCAATTTTAATATTAAAAAAAGCAATTACATCAAGTTTACTTTCAAAATCTTCTTTCAAAATCTTCATTCTCATGAAAGTGATTTTGAGATAAGATTAGGAGCTGGTATTTCCTCTGTCAGATTCAATATGCTTTTTTGCCTCTTCAAGCTTCTCTATTTTACAAATTCACAAATATTTCAATTGCAAGTATTTGAAAAGAAAGAGAAAAAAAGAAGGAAAAAAAGAAAGAATGTGTGTGAACATTAACATAGCATGATTGAAAATAAAATCAACACAGTTTTTTCTTGGTCATGCTACACTTACACGCACCTTTTTCAATTATTCTAGATTGCAATGTACCATAGTTAATTGACCAAGGCAAGTGCATCACAATTTCATACATCAAATTGATTGATTAATTCACATAAGAATTAGAGATGTAGACACGCGCATTTATGTTTTTAAGTTGTCATACTAATGACTAGCAGCAACAGGAGTTCAACACCACAGTTAAATAATATCCAAAACAGAACCAATTTGGGAAAACTGCACAAAGCTGAGGAAACTCACTTATCCTTCATGATAGCAAAACCGGTCACAAGCCACCCATTGCCAAAGATTCATGCCAGTACAGAGGGCAACTTGTCCTTTCTTGTTTCGACTAAAGATTCAAAATGCACACACGAGTGGTACAAACTTGGTTTCTCTTATTTAGGCAAAGTTTGGTGGGAAAAATATCAGTCTATGCGCATGACTTTGGAGCAAGGCTATGATTCTGCATGAATACTTGCAATACCTGCCAAAATGAATCAAAATACATGCTTTGAAAATATGCTCAAACCCCCAACTTTGATCAATGATATCTTGGCACTCAAAAATCCAATTGCCCTAAACTTGAGTTCTTGGTAAAGAGGGCATGGAGTAGAACAACTTTCATATTGATGAAAGTTTCATTGGATCATTGGAAGACCATACAATTTGAGGTTGAAAATCATGCCACGAAATCTGTCCACAAATAACTTAGAAAAATTCTAAGTTATGGATTTTGTCTTATTTGTTTCTCAACTTTGCCCATCCATAACTTGAGCTTCTCAAATCCAATGGAGGACTTCTAGGACTTTTTGGAAAACTTGTAACATGCTATACAACTCTCATTTGGGACAAAGTTTCATTGGAAATCAATAAAGTGATGAAAACTGGCTTGCAAAGTGAGTGCAAAAATCTGTTCAATTTGCCAACTTTGAAATCATCCAACATCCCCAACTTTGATCGATCATAACTTGAGCTCCAAATATCACATGAGTATGAATTGGTACTCAAAAGAAAGCTTGATATGCAAGGAACAAATTTGATGTTGGCCAAAAGTTTATTTGAAACCTTTATCATGAATAAAAATGGCCTTGAAGATGGCTGTTCCAAACATAAAACTTTCCAAAAATGGAAAGTTTCTAAAACCCTAAATCCCAAAATAGCAACTTTCAACAACTCTTGATTTTTTTCATGATTTCCTTGACTTTTTCAGATCAAATTCCATCCATTGGTCATATTGAAATTAAGGATCATGATCTTGACTTCAAAAAGTCAGGAGTTGACTTTTTAACTGCACAATTGACTTTTCTCCAAATCTCCCGATTTTCAATCAACTGATCAATTGGAGCTCTTCTGATTAAAATTGATGGTCAACCACCCATCCTCAAACACTTTAGGACATATGGAGGGCCATGGAAACAAGTTTGCTTCAAGAAACAAATTTTATCCTGATTAAAATTGAAATCCTAATTCCAACCCTTTTGGCTTGGGCATTATGCAAATGAACTGAGTAACCCTTCCACTTCACTAAAACCTCTGAGGTATTCAATAAACTTCTACCTCATGTTCACACTAGTGGTAAGACCTTATGGACCCCTCGACAGTCTTCTGATGGTTTGTACCAGTGCCTTTGCTTGAGCTCGAAACCAATAAAGACTTTCCTCTTGGGTGGTACACGGATAAACACTTGATCCCCTATAAATGCAAAATGCTATGCAATGCAATATGCTAGAACAATGAAACATAAGTCAGAGATTAAGAAGAGAGGTTGGTCAAATTTTGGGGTGCAACAACTCCCCCTATTCAAGTGTCTTGGACCTGAAGGGATGAAAAGCAAAAGACTTTCAAACATTACAGGTAAAAGACGGTTGAATACCAAAGAACCCGGAAATTTGACAACCGTAGAATGAAACAGTAACCGAATAAACCTGTTCACTGGAATAAAGTCCCCGGAAATAACTGTATCTGATGGTTGCAAGGACAATGAGCTAACTCATAACCAAATAGGAAACATCGACGTCAAGTCGGTAAGAACATCTGACCTCGCCGTCAGTCATTAACATCAAATTGGTAAAAGCATCTGACATCATTGTCAGGATTCGACATCAAGTCGGTAAAAAGATTCGACCTCGTTGTCAATCCTCAATCAAGTAAACATCTGACCTCGCCGTCAGTCATCAAAACCATCTGACTTCGCCGTCAGTTCCCATAATCGTTTGACTTCGCCGTCAATTCTCAATAATAATCCAACTTCGCCGTCAGCTCTCAAAAATCATCTGACTTCGCCGTCAACCCTCAACATCGTCTGACTTCGCCGTCAGCTCTCAAAATAAACTGACATCGCCGTCAGTTTCTCAAAATCATCTGACTTCGCCGTCATTTCTCATAATCATCTGACTTCGCCGTCAGAACTCCACATAAAATTGGTAAAACACCTGACCTCGCCGTCAGTCCTCAAAATCATCTGACTTCGCCTTCAAATTCTCAAAAATAATATTCTGACTTCGCCGCCAGTTTCTCAAAATCATCTGACTTCGCCGTCAGTTCTAAAAAATAATCTGACTTCGCCGTCAATTTCTCAAAATCATTTGACTTCGCCGTCAAATTCTCAAAAATAATCTTCTGACTTCGCCGTCAATTTCTCAAAATCATCTGACTTCGCCGTCAGTTCTCAAAAATAATCTTCTGACTTCGCCGTCAGTTTCTCAAAATCATCTGACTTCGCCGTCAGTTCTCAAAAATAATCTTCTGACTTTGCCGTCAGGCCTCGACATCAAGTTGGTAAAAGCATCTGACATTACCGTCAGGCCTCGACACCAAGTCGGTAAAAGCATTTGACCTCTCCGTCAGGGTGAAGAAATCCATTGGGGAAATATGAACTTGAATAAATAGACTCTGCTTGAGAGAATGATAAGATGAACACATCTGTCAATGATCTTGCTGGAGGCCTGGATACCACACAGGCTTGAGAAATATACTGATAATTGCTGGAGATACACCTGAAAATAAAGAGGTAACAACCGGGCTTATGTTTCACATGCACATGTTTGACTATGGCGTAATGCTCCATACGATATGGAAATGCTACGCGTTTGGGAGGATGTTATGCACGATGTAAATGCAAAGGAACCACTCTAGTAAAATAAATGCGGAAGAGAGGAAAATAACTCCACTGGGGAAACACTAGGCACGCCTAGTGCAAACAGACTCACGCTAGGGAATACAAGCCTTGGATGGCCTCTGAGAAAACTTCTGGGTAAAGCTGCTCTGCTAAGCACAAATCCATTCCGCTGGGAATCAAAATCAAACTCTGCTGGGGATGACGGCCTAGATGGCCTACCAGAATACAACTCTTCCGGGGAACTAACAACTCGGCTGGAGACAAATAACTCCACTCTATCGGGGAAATCAACCCTGGATAGTCTGCCAGAATATAACATTTCGGGGAACAAACAACTGTGCTGAGAATCAAGGCAGACTGCTGAAGGATGGCTTTATTCTGTCAGAGATTCTGCTCTGCTGAAGATTTAATTTGCTATCTGTTAGGGGTTATAAATAAGATCTACTGGGGAATCGTCTCAAGCTCTCTCTCTGCTGAGGATGGGGAATGAACAATCTCGGGGAAGAAAACTACTCCACTGACTTGGCTGGGGATTAGATAGGGAGGGAATCAGTATCGACCTCTGCTTGGGGAAAATGAGAAATAAACTCAACAATAACAACTTCCGCTTGGGTAATGAGTCAATAACTTAGACTTTTGAGGGGAAATGAGCCAACCATTCAGACTCTGTGGGGAAAACGAAATTCATTCCACTGTTGGGGATAATCCCACGCCCACTTGTTGGAAATGATCCTACTCTGCTAGAGATATCAATCTCGACCTGCTGAGGATAACCTTAATTGTACGAGGTTCCAACCTGCTGGGGGTGTGAACACGTTTAGCTTGCACATTTTCTTCAGACGAGGGACTTCTGTAAAAGTCTCGAGGATGAGCGTCCTGCAAATGACAAACAAACAAACATGTTTTGTGCAGCAAACGTCATCTTACTTATGACCTGTGACATTATTCAAGCAAAAGAATTGTTTCGATCATAGTTGGCAGAGCCCACAAAATTATGTATGCAAAGTTTTATAAAAAACAATCAGGCGTCTTCTGCAAACAAAATGGTAAAAGCTGAATCAAAAACAAAAGTTTTCTGAATAGTATGTTTTACTGATAAATAGCCTGTAAATAGGCAAATTTACAAAGGACGCAACTCCTGAAATGAGAAAGTTGTGTAAGCAAAATACAGAAATGCACAAGAATATACAAAAATGTCGGCAATGTGGCACAGACAACCACCATAGAACGACTCTTATGACTCGCGTGACTTCGACGCCTTTTTGATGCTTCGTCTTTTGAAGAGATTGATTTGAACGGCTGACTCTCGAGTTCTCCCATAATCCACTATGCCTTGAAGATCTATGCGCGGACCACAGTCGTTTGCTTTTCAAATCCCTAACTTTTGTCTGAATCGCCCTTGCGGGTTTTCGATTCATCGGGATACCCATTTTTGCCAAAGTCGCCCTTTTGGGTTTTCAACTTTGCGGGTTTACACTTTTTTCTTTTTATCCCTAATTTTTGCCTGAACCTATCCTTTTATGGCTCGCCGGGATGCCCCATTCTTGCCTGGATTTTCTTTTTCTTTCCAGCGGGTCTATTTTTAAGCAAAATATCTTTTGACTGCGTCTGCATTCACAGGGGACGTAAAATCTTCACCATCCATGGTTGAAAGTAGCAAGGCCCCTCCAGAGAAGACTTTCCTTACAACATACGGGCCTTCATAATTGGGAGTCCATTTGCCCCTGTGATCGTTCTGTGGTGGGAGAATCCGCCTCAACACCAAATCACCTGCCTGAAAGCTTCGAGGACGCATCTTCTTATCATAGGCTTTCTTCATCCTGCTTTGGTACAGACGTTCATACGCAAGAGACGCCAACCTCTTCTCATCCATCAAACTGAGTTGATTTAGCCTATTCTTCACCCATTCTGCCTCATCCAGTTTGACATCATCCAGAACTCTTAAAGAAGGGATCTCGACCTCCAATGGCAGGACAACTTCCATGCCATATACCAACGAGAAAGGAGTTGCCCAAGTTGAAGTACGCACCGAGGTGCGATATCCATGTAAAGCAAAGGGAAACATCTCCTGCTAATCCTTGTAAGTCACAACCATCTTCTGTACTATCTTCTTAATGCTTTTGTTGGCTGCTTCCACAATGCCATTCATCTTCGGACGATATGGAGACGAATTATGATACTCAATCTTAAAGTTCTGGCACAACTCCTTCATCATATTGTTATTCATATTGGAACCATTATCGGTAATGATCCTCTCAGGTATCCCATAGCGGCAGATGATGTCCCTTTTGATGAACCGAGCTACAACTTGCTTGGTGACATTAGCATAGGAGGCTGCTTCGACCCATTTGGTGAAATAGTCAATAGCCACTAAGATGAAACGATGCCCATTGGATGCAGTCGACTCAATCTTACCAATCATGTTAATGCCCTACATGGAGGAAGGCCACGGGGATGACATGACGTTCAAAGGACATGACGGCACATGAATCTTGTCGGCACAAATCTGACACTTGTGGCATTTCTTGGCGTACTTGAAGCAATCAGACTCCATAGTTAACCAATAATACCCTACTCTCAACAGATTTCGAGACATGGCATGTCCACCTGCATGTGTTCCAAAGGCTCCTTCGTGGACCTCTTCCATAAGCAAATTCGCTTCTTTTTCGTCCACACATCTTAGCAGCACTAGGTCAAAGTTCCTTCGATAGAGTACACCATCTGGATTCAGGTAGAAGTTACCAGATAACCTCCTCAAGGATTTCTTATCCCGGGCCGATGCCCCAGGCGGATACTCTTGATTCTTGAGAAAGTTCTGGATGTCGTAATACCATGGCTTGCCATCAGAAGCTTCTTCTATTGCGAAAACGAATGCCGACCTATCGAGGCGCGAGATAACAATTCTTGGTGCATTGTTCCAAAAGTTCACTTTGTACATTGAAGATAGTGTAGCCAAGGCATCTGCCATCTGATTTTCTGCTCTCAGTACATGGTGAAACTCCACACGGTCAAAGAAAGGTAGCAACCTTCTTGCGTAGTTCATATAAGGGATCAGATTAGGCTGGCGGGTCTCCCACTCTCCTTTGATCTAATTTACAACTAAAGCTGAATCTCCATAGATATCAAGGTTCTTGATTCTCAAATTGATTGCTTCCTCGATACCCATGATACACGCTTCATACTCGGCTTCATTGTTGGTGCATGGAAATGTTAATCTTGCAGTGAATGGTATATGAGAACCATGAGGAGTTGTAATGATTGCCCTAATCCCACTACTGTAGGAGTTAACAGCACCGTCAAATATCAATTTCCACTGGGAACCCTTCTCGGGACCTTCGTCAGACAATGGCTTATCACAATCCTTCATATTTAGAAACATAATGTCTTCATCGGGAAACTCAAACTTCATTGGCTTATAGTCGTCAATCGGTTGCTCTGCGAGATACTCTGACAGAACACTCCCTTTAATAGCTTTCTGAGACACGTACTGAATGTCGTATTCTGTCAGAACCATCTGCCATCTAGCAATCCTTCCTGACAGTGCTTGCTTTTCAAATACGTACTTGATCGGATCCATCTTTGAAATTAACATGGTTGTATGGTTTAGCATATACTGCCTTAGGAGTTTGGCGGCCCAAACTAGTGTGCAACAAGTTTTCTCCAACATTGAGTATCTGGACTCACAGTCTGTGAACTTTTTACTCTAGTAATAAGTTGCATGCTCTTTTCTTCCAGTCTCGTCATGTTGATCGAAAACACAACCCATGGAATTCTCAAGAACCGTTAAGTACATTATCAACGGTCTTCCAGCCACCGGGGGCATCAGTATTGGAGGTTCTTTCAGATACTCTTTTATCTTCTCAAACTCCTTCTAGCAGTTTTCATTCTAGACGACCGCCTGATCCTTCTTCAATAGTTTAAACAACGGTTCACAAGTGGACGTGAGGTGAGATATGAACCTCGTAATGTAGTTCAATCTACCCAGGAAACCACGAACCTCTTTCTCAGTCTTTGGTGCTGGCATTTCTTGAATCGCCTTGATCTTTGCAGGATCAACCTCAATACCTTTCTCGTTGACAATGAAACCCAACAGCTTCCCTGACCGGACACCGAAAGTACACTTGTTTGGATTCAACCTTAGTTTGAACTTCCTTAACCTCTCAAACAGCTTTAGAAGATTCATCAAATGCCCCTCCTCCATTTGGGACTTTGGGGTCATATCATCGACATAAACCTCGATCTCATGATGCATCATGTCATGAAAAAGGGTCAACATAGCCCGCTGATAAGTTTCCCCTGCGTTCTTCAAACCAAAAGGCATCACTTTATAGCATAACGTCCCCCAAGGTGTAATAAAAGTCGTTTTCTCCATATCCTCCGGTGCCATCTTGATCTGATTGTAGCCTGAAAAACCGTCCATGAAAGAAAACACTGAGTATTGTGTCGTGTTATCAACAAGCACGTCAATATGGGGGAGCAGGAAATCATCCTTTGGGCTCGCTCTATTCAGGTCCCTATAATCAACACACATTCTGACTTTGTCGTCCTTCTTAGGCACGGGCACGATATTTGTAACCCACAGAGGGTAATTGGTCACAACAAGAAATCCGGCATCCAATTGCTTATGGACTTCTTCCTTGATCTTCACTACCATATCAGGCCTGGTTCTTCTCAGCTTTTGTTTGACGGGAGAACATTCTTCTCTAAGAGGCAGGTGATGAACTACAATATCTGTGTCGAGTCCAGGCATGTCTTTGTATGATCAAGCAAAGACATCCTTATACTCTTGGAGCAATTCAACCAATCTTCGCTTGACCTCACTTTGCAGCGCGACGCCTATTCTGACTTCCTTCTTATCCTCCTCTGTTCCTAGGTTGATGACTTTAACTTCCTCCTGATGAGGCAGCATGACCTTCTCTTCTTGTCTTAACAATCTGGCGAGCTCTTCGGGCAGGTCTTCGTCTTCTTCAATCTCTTCTTCTGCTTGGAAGATCGGATTGTCAAAGTCATACTGAGTCATAGACGAGTCTGAGTCGGTGGTATCTGAAATGTGTAACCTGCAATGATGATGATTTTATGCTTAAGTAATATGCAAACAAACAAACACAAACCACATTGCCATTTTATTGTTAGGAAAATAAAAACAAGAAAAACAAAGATCACAAAATTTTGAATGGAAAAGACGCCTTTTGATTGATGATTAAAAATGATTGTTCACACGCATAAAAGATAGGGCCCAACAAATAAAGACCACTATTCTCCGGGAAGAGCACAGGGCAATATGTTGCACCCCAAAATTTGACCAACCAGTTCCCACATCTGGTTTATGTTTTCGGCTCATTTTGCATTCGCATTCGCATACCGCATACATTGTATTTTTTCAATCATGTTGATGTTATCGGGATCACAGCCCTGGTTTCACATTTCGGACGTTTCATACCAGTTCGGATGATCGGAGTTTCATTTTGAGGAAAATCGCGCTTCCCGGTGTTTTCAGCTTACACTGTTGTTTTTGGAGGGTATTTTGGTGTCCGGGTTTTACCGTTTATTTTGATTGGGTCTCTCTTTCTCTCTTATTTAGTTTAATTGCTTTAATAGCATTTTTTAAAGAATTTTATAGGTTTTTCTAGATATTAAATAGGTTTTATTAAAATATAGTCTTTTTGTATTAAATAGATATTAGGTTTAATAGAATTTAGTTTCTTTTTTTTTAATAGATTTTAATAGTATTATAGATTAAGATAGTTTTTTTAGAATTAATAGTTTCTTTTATTAAATAGGTGTTAATGGATTTTAATATAGGTTTTAGTCAGATTTTAATTGTTTAGTTTTATTAATTAGGTTAGTTAATCCTTAGTTAATTAGTGTATTAATTGTCATTTTCTTTAATTAGGTCTTTAATCATTTTTCGTTTTTTTTCATTTAAGTCAGATTAGCCTCTATTAATTGCAATTAAGTCTAGTTCACATCCATTAATCACGTTTAATCATTTCACATTAAGTCCATTCATCAGTAGTGGGCCATTTGTCCGTTTTTGGGGGCCCATAGTCCATTTTCGGTGCCACATGTCATATAAACTCAATGCCACGCATGTTAATTTTTTTTTAGCCACCTCATTCTCTCCTTGACAACTCAGTATTCCACTTACTCTCTCTCTCTCCCACGCGTCACCCCCTCTTTCTCTCCCTCAGCCACGCGTCCCCACCACCACCACTCTGACAGCATGCTGGCCACGTAGCTTTCCACTATCCTAGGCTCACCGCTGGCCATGCAAACCGCCGGAGGCATCGCCGGAGAAATCGTCCTCCACCGCAACTAACCGCCGGAGAACGTTAGCTCATTGGAAACTGCAGAATTTCCAGAAATTCATCCAATCTTCATCTGCGTTTCTTCAAGGATTCACCGGAAAATTCATAAGAACTACCGGAAACTGCAAATTACCAAGAACTTCATCACTCGTTCATCTCAAATCTCCAGGATTTCAACACCTTCAACGGATTTTTCTTCCCCTTCAAGATCCAAACGCAGATCATCCGCATTTCGTTTAACGATCTTCATTGTTCTTCATCTCCAGATTTTAGCAGTTCAAGAATATTCATCATGTTCTTCGTCCGATCAAGAATATTCATAGATCTTCAAGAGCATCATCCAATCAGCTTCATCGCGCGTCAAGATCCTCAGAACGTCAAGATCGTCTTCGTTCATCATTCGGTTTGCTAATCTTCATCCGTTCATCACACGAGCTCCATCAACGTTGTGGATCTTCAAGCATCGATAAAGAGTTCTCCAAAAGCGGGTCCGTCAAGCTCTTCGTAAGCTTCACTTATCAACGCTTCTAGAACTCATCATCTTCGTAGCGTCTCCAGGTTCTTGATTTGAACTTGTTAACTTGGTAGCTTATTTGTTTTTTAGCCGAGAAACTAGGTGGTGTTAAAATACCAACAGAGACTGACGAGAGAGCTTTTGTGAGATGGAGGTTAGGGAAGATAGTTTGAGCTGAGAGATTGAGACGGTGAGATTTGTGTTAGGGAGAGTTTGGGTGAGAGAGATAGTGAGAGGGTTCTGAAAGAGCTTGTGAGAGAGAGCGAGGTTTGAGAGGATGAGCGTAGGCGCCGTTAGGATTTGGGGAGAATGGTGAACAGTAGTGAGAATTTTTGGAGAGCAACTAGGGTTTTGTTATGAGGATACTGAGAGGATAGTGAACGGGCTTCGGGCCTAACTTGTATGTTTGCTAGCGCTTCCCCCCATTTTTCTTATCATACCCCCTCCCCGTGTGTATTATTGCTGACGGGCCTTACGCCCAATGCTTTTTGCTGGCATACTCCCTCCTTGCTCATTGCGCCCCCTCCCCCTTGTGTGTGTGTTGGTTTGTGTTGGGCTGGGCTTTGTTCTTTTGCTGCTGCAACATCCATGTGAATATTATACCCCCCTTGCACCTATTTTGGTTTAATATTTTTGTATGGTATTTTAATTGCAATTTTGTTTTAGGATATAGTTTAGATATCAAAATTTTAGGATAGGATTAATAATAGGTTAATTTCTTTTTAGGAATTTCTTTTAGGTTAATGTGATTAAAAATATTAGAATAAATATAGTTAGAGATTATATTTCTTTTAGGATTTTTGTTAGGGTAATAGGTTAAAATGTAGTTAAAAAAAATATATTAGGATATAGTTTAGATATTAATTTTCTTTAGGAAAGGTATTAGGATTTAATAGGTTTTAAAATGTAGCTTAGGACTTAATACATTAATGTGCATAGAAAATTATAGGATATAATTAACTTCAAAAACAACTAGTTTTTGTTTAGTGTATAATTTGGGGATCTAGTGTTTGATTTAGGTTTTAGGGGATATATGGGACATTGAGTATAAATTTAGGGTACCTTAGAAATTTAATTAGGTTTATAATATAGTCTAGCATTTTATTTGCATTATAATTGGTGTGTTGTTTGTGGGGCTTCCCCTTGGGTGTTTTGTTTTGTTCTTTTTGCTTGGATTGGGCTTTGGGCTTGGGCTTTGCTTATTGGAGCTTATGAAGACTTGGAAGAGGCTTGGAGATAAAGCTTGGAGCATGGGAATGAAGATCTTTTCTCTTGAAGATTGCTTTTGAAGGCTTAGGAGTTAGGGTATGTAGGAAGAGCTCTAGATTAGTTCTGTTCATTTTTTCAAACATAAAGAGCTTCTTGTGCCTCTATTCTATCCTATGACACAAGGTCCTCCCAAGGTAGCTCCGTCTCTCCTTAGGAGGGATGTAGAGCATGCTTTGGTTAAGTAGAACCTTGAGGATACCTGTCTCTTACTGTGTTAAGACCTTAATGGCTTCCCTTGGTTGTCATTAAGCTTCTTAACACATCAATCGGATCCTATTGGTGAATCTTCCTCTCTTGCTGGAGCTTGGAATACATTAAAGCTTGAAGATAGTAGCTGTCAAGATGGAAATGAAGTTGTTGCTGTTTGAGCTGATTACTGTAGAAGTTGGGTTGTTGCTGTCAGAGCTGGTGCTGTTTTCTTTTTTTCGGTATCATTTGTTGGCTTGTACAGCTTGCCCCCAAGGTTTGAAGTGAATACTGTTTCACTTTGCCTATTGTTTTCCCAGGTTCGAGGTTGAGCGGGACTCCCTTGCCTTGCTTGTACTGCTGCATTGCATACATGTTTACTGTTTACTGTATATCTGCTTCTTTCACTATTTATCCCCTAGGATCTCTGTTTCCCTCTGTGCAAGAGAGAAATATGACAGACAATAGGTTCTTATCCATGCATGACAACTTTAGGGTATTTTTATTCCCCTTTCAACCCTAGGTTTTTTTAGAGCTTCTTTCTCTTCTATCTCAAAACAATTCAAAACACAGTAATAAGGATAATCGATGTCGTACGTTACGAGCCTTAAGCTATTTGAGAAACGGTTACTGGAGGGTCACTCTTCAGTAATCTGATTGCTTAGTGTGTTACCCTTAGGGTGACATACGACGTAGTCACTCTCAAATCATAGTCTCTAGTGTGTCAGAGATTGCAAACACACTAAAAAAAACACTTCTTTCGTAAAAGATTCAAAACAAACATCAAAGTGTCATTTTTGTCCGCTTGGACTCCTAATCAGAAGAAAACCTTTTTAGAAGGATCTAAAAAACAGTCAGACAAATCTGTGTTTTCCGTAGCCCGAACTACGTTTGCTCTGATCTTTCATGCTGTATGAAAGTACGTAGGCATAGGATGCTGTATCCTAGCGAGCAACCTTCCCCTCCTTTCCCGTAGGTAGGCGAACTACGTTGACTCTGATTTCTCGTTCCAGACGGGAATACGTAGGCATAAAGTGCGATACTTTGCCGAGTCATTTTATTTTCTTTTAACCTTTGACCCTTTAGAGTAGATAGAATAACAATCCGTACTAGAAAACAAGCGTGGATCCCGTCGAGTACGACGGACGTGAGGGGTGCTAATACCTTCCCCTTGCGTAACCGACTCCCGAATCCAGGATTTGGTTGCGATGACCATTCCTTTCCCTCTTTGTGTTAGGTTTACTCTGAGCGTTTCCTTTCCCTCCTTTGGGATAAATAACGCACGGTGGCGACTCTTCTGTCATAGCCGACGCCGATTTTCGCAGTAGTGACAGCTGGCGACTCTACTGGGGACTCCAGTGGTTCCCTACGCAAGTCAATCCTAGCACTTGTTTTCCCGTCGTGGGTGCTGTATGGATTTACATTTCTGTCTTTACTTTCCGCATTTTATTGTCAGCTTTATATTGTTATTGCTGTTGTGGGGAGGGGGTGATCTGTTGAGAGAAAAGCCGGACCTGGGCTTGAGGGTACACATAGGCTTAGAAGTAGAGAGTAGTGGTTAGCCTGCTTGCTTAGCTCGCACCAGCTAGCCGCGAAATCTGCGCTCGGACGAGATTCTCTTTGACGCTTCTTGCCTGGCCCTTAGGGCTCGACAAGTTGTCTGACCCAAGGATTGTCGACTCTGGGGACCGATCAATTGGAAGTTGGCTGAGGAGGGCCTCTTCAGGACATGATGATGCCACACCTTCTGGGTATCGTATCATCGGTCTTGAAAGTCTGTGACGCCGACGACCGCATAGGATGCCGTACCTTGCGTCAGTTGATAGGACACCTACCTGTGAGATGGGGTTGGGGTATGCAGGAAACCAGACCTCCAGATTACCGGTTTTCTTGACAGAGGTTCAGTGGTTTGAGATTTGGGGTTCTTCATCAGAGCTTTGTTATGGGTCTGTTGAGACCAGGCTGGAGCATTGTTATGGGTCTGTCGAGACCAGGTTTGAGCAGTATTGTGGGTCTAAGGAGACAGATATTATAGATGGATCTCCTCAGTGATATACCGCTTGATCCCTGTTGCATTATTTGGCGTATTGCATTGTTGCATACTCATTTTTCATATCATTAACGTGTATTTATGTCGCAGGTGTGTTCATTCCCCTCTGATTCTAGTGTATCTTCTGGCCAGACATGGAGTCCACGAAAAAGATAGTTGCTTATCGGTTGCATTCGCCAGATATTAGTTCCTTGCTGCGATTGGTTGCTCTAGCAGATGAGAGAGTGAGGTATGAGTTCAGAGTATCCTATGGGAGATTGCTTAATTTGTTGTACAGCCCATCCGCATTTGAGACGACTGGGGTGTATACTTTGATGCTGTTTTATGAGCCGCAACTGAGATGTTTCTTATTTCCCGACTATATTCTGGCACCCACTTTGGAGGAGTATTCTGCTATGTTGGGAGTTCCCATGATAGACCAGATGCCCTTTATACATGTTGATGCCGAGTCTAATTTGGCTACACTTGCTGAGATTGTCGGTTTGGATGCTTCTGAGTTCCCTGGAGGGTTGGTCAAGCTGAACGGAGCTTATGGTTTTCACTTGTCTGTCCTGGTTGAGAAGGCTACACAGTGCGCGAAGAACGGATGTTGGGTTGCCTTCAGTGCCATTCTAGCTGTCTGCATCTATGGGACTGTCTTGTTTCCTAATGTGCCAGATTTTGTCGACTCAGATGCCTTCTTGATTCTTACCTCGAAGAATCCTGTTCCTACTCTCCTGGGCGATGTTTATCATTCCATCCACTACAAGAATGAGAAACGTCGTGGCAAGAATGTTTCCTGCTGTCTTCCTCTTTTGTACAGGTGGTTCCAGGGACATCTTCCGAAGACAGGGCCTTTTGTTGATGCTGTTGATACTTTGGATTGGTCTTCCCGGTTGATGGGGCTGTCTGCTGAGAACATCATTTGGTTTGATCGGAGTATGCTTGGCACTGATATTATATATAGTTGCAGTGGCTTTCCGAATGTCCCTTTGATTGGACGGAAAGGCTGTATTAACTATAACTCTTCTCTGCTGGTGAGACAGTTTGGTTATGCCTTGAGAGATGCTCCTATTGAGGTTGAGATATAGGAATCTCTGTATCTCACGGGCTCATTAGATGAGGCTGTTTTGATCAGGTTGAGACACGCATGGGCTAACATCCATAGGAGAGGGAAAGCTTTGCTTGGTAAGAACAACAGCAAAGCGTATGATCCTTATTTGGCTTGGATCCGCGAGAGAGCTAGTATTTCCTTGATGCCTTATCCTGCTGTGGAACCTCTGTATCTTTCAGTGATTGAGGCACCTACTTCGATAGAGCTTGAAAAGTATAACAAATTGTTGGCTGAAAACGAAGAATTGAAGAAAGCCAATGATGAGTTAGAGAAAGAGATCTTCCAATTGCGTCATGAGAAGAATGAAGCTACCTTCACTGTGAGGGAACAAACTGAATTGATTAATAGGTTGGGATCAGAGTTGACGAAAGAGACCAACAAGAAAGAAAAAGTGGGAATAGCCTTGAACGGTGTTAGCAAGGTGCTTACTTCCAAGAAGGAACTTTTAAGCAAAGCTTATTCCCGTCTCAGCAAGTGGGAAGCATTGTGGAATGCCACACTTACCAAGCGGAAGGAGCGTGAAGATGAACTGAAGCTGCAGATTGCCACGCTAGAGGCGCATATTAGAGCCCAGGACGCAAAGATTGCTGAAGAGACACCACTTAGGAGCGCTGTTGAGCTTAGAGTAAGTGACCTTGACGAGAAGCTGAGAGGTTATAAAGTGAAGGCCGGCTCCAAGAGATGCAGACCCGACGAGTGTGTTGATGAAGGAACCTGCCAGGACGACGCCAAAAAGCTGAGATCCACTGCCGAGCGGCATGCCTTACTGATACAAGAGCTAATCTTCAAACTGGGTCGTTCAGAGACGCTGGGGATATTCGAAGACGTCAGAGAGCGCCACTTGGCCTGAGTTATCTTTGCCTTGCTTTTGTTGTCTGTACTTGTATTTTGACCATCGCCAGGCTTGTTGGCCGAGGTCTCTTCAGTTGTATTCAGTTGTACTCTTGTACTCAGCCTCTTGGCATTTGTTTATATATGAGGGTTTTCTGATTCCTTGCTTGCTTGATGGGGAATCCATTGTCGTGATGGCCTTCTCTCCGAAACTAGAATCGGAGGGGAATATAACCTGTAGCATATTTACACAATTGCATCTGCATTCATATTGCATGACCGGTATTCTTGAATCCGTATCTTATTTCCTGCATCTCTAGGTTTTTCAGGATTGACGAACAAAGAGTCCACCGCTACTCAACCCGAAACAACTGCAAGAGAATCATGGATCAAGTCCAAGTTGAGATGCATGAAATCCGCGAGAAGCTGAATCTGTTCATGCAAGCAATGGAGAACATTGCTAAGGGCCAGGAGAGCCTCCAGACTTTGGTACAACCGCTGCTGACGCGGACTAATGGGAATGACAACAATGACCATAATTCTGTGCACGTTGAGACTATTCCGGAGGATGGGACCCCTACGCCTGTGGTTCCACCTGTAGTGACCCCACCTGTTGTGGTTGTAAACGATGGCGCTGGCGCTGGCAATGGCAACACAGGGAATGGAAATGAGACTGTTGTTAACAATGTTGGATTTGGGGACGCCAACCAAGGTGGTGGTAACAACAATGTCGATAATGGTTTTGGCAACATTGGTTTCAGCTATAATGATCAGGGATTTGATTCCGTCAATCAGGACGGGAAATTCGGCTTCAACACTCAGGGTTTCGGTTACGACGGTTTTGGTAATGCTAACCAGGGGTATGGTGGATTTGGTAATATGAATGGTGCTGGGGTGATTCCTGTCAACACTGGGGTCGGACCTGCTAGGGTCAACCAGGGTTTCGGTAACAGGGGACGAGGTCCCATGATCAATCAGCAAGGGTTTGGTCGCAATACTGGTTACGACGGGTACGGAAATGAAAATGTGAATTGGGGTGAAGACCGCCAGGAGGACGCCTTTTCTGGAAGAGGCATGGGATTTGAAGGACCTGTTGATCCTGTTTAGAGGATCAGAATGCTTGAAGAACAAATGAAGGGGGTAGTGAATCAGAACTCCACCGGTTTGGATATGACTACAATGGGCTTGGTACCAGGGCTGAGGGTGCCGTTGAAATTCAAGGCTCCCACTTTTGACAAATACAAGGGGGACACCTGCCCTAAAATCCATGTCCGCTCTTATTACAGAAGGATGTCCGCGTATTCAGATGATGAAAGGATGCTCATGCATTTCTTTCAGGATAGCTTGTCAGGACCTTCACTTGAATGATATATGGGGCTGGAGCCCACTCAGATCAAAACCTGGAAGCAGTTGGCTGATGCTTTCGTGACACATTACAAATATAACAGCGATCTGGCGCCAAACAGGGTCCAATTGCAGGGTTTGTCACAGAAGAACGGTGAAAGTTTTAAAGAGTATGCACAAAGGTGGCACGATATGGCAGCGAGGGTGCATCCTCCTTTAATTGAGAGGGAGATGAATGACATGTTCATTGGGACATTTACGAGGATGTTCTATGAAAAACTGTTTAGTGTGTCGTTGAGCAGTTTCTCAGATTTAATTCTTATGGGGGAGATGATCGAGAACGAGATTAAAGTTGGAAGATTCCAAGCAGGTGAGTCTACTTCAGCAGGAGGTACCGGAAAGCATTTGGTGGTAGACGACAGGGCGATACTAGTGCCGTGTTTGATGTCAGGGGCAGGGGCAGAGGAAGAAATCAGTATGTTCAGCCGCAACAGACAGCTAGTGTCACTATCCCTTTTCCTCAACAAGGGCAGCCTCAACAACAACAACAACCGCAGCAGCAACAAAGGCAGAATCAGAGTCAGGGAAGGTTTCAGAATGTAAGGCCGAAAAGAGTGTTCGACGCACCTCCTTCCACGTATGCAGAACTCCTCCAGACCCTGCTAGGGTTGAACTTGGTTGAAAAGAGGACTTTGGCACCGCCTACAGGGATGATACTTCCTTACGGGTATGATGCTAACAAGCATTGCGAATTCCATTCCGGGGCACCCGGACATGATGTAGAAGCTTGTCAGGCATTTAAACACAAATTTCAGGATTTGTTGGACAACAAAGATATCAACTTTGGACAGGTGGGTCCAAATATAGTACAACAGCCTATGCCCAATCATGGGGCAAATGCCATCTTGACAGAAGAAAATTTGAATCTAGTGATGGATGTCAATAAGTTGAAGACACCGTTGGGTGAGGTTAAAAGCAGGTTGCTAAAAGGGGGTGTATTCCCGGGTTGTGATGAATACTGTTTAGAATGCTGGACCCAACCAGAAGGTTGTAGTGATTTGAAGCAGGGCATTCAGGCTATGATGAATGAAGGTACCTTACAATTTGATCGAACCGCGGTTGAAAAGCCGGTAGAGGCGTTGTGGGATGAGCAGAACGATGTTGCGACGGTGACGATTCCGAGGAAAACAATAACAATAACGGCGCCCGCCAGGCGGCCGACGATCACAATTACCAAAGCAGGGCCAGTCCCTTTTGAGAGTACTAAAGCAGTGTCGTGGACTTACGGGTTAGAGGTATATTACGATGGTGAGAAAATTGAAGTCAATGGACAACCAGCTGGGGATGTAGATAATGTTGTCGGAACAGGGGGTATGACCAGAAGCGGAAGAATCTTCACATCACCTAAGGTGGAGGCAGAAAGATTAGCCAAGGGTAAAGCCAAGGCAACTGAGAGTGACCCTTCTCAGCTAAACGAAAAGGAAACGTCACTCAAAGATGTGGAGGAGTTTATGAGGCTCATTCGTAAAAGTGATTACAAAATCGTTGAGCACCTCCAGCAAACGCCGTCAAAAATTTCCATCCTATCATTGCTGTTATGTTCCGAGGCCCATCGGAACGCTTTGCTGAAGATTCTAGACACGTCGTTCGTTCCTCAAGAAGTTTCTGTTAATCAGTTAGAAGGGGTGATGGCGCATGTCAATGCGGGGCACAATTTGGGCTTCACAGACTTTGATTTGACTCCGAGAGGGCGAGAGCACAATATGGCATTGCATGTGTCAGTAGAATGCCGGGGCACGGTCATGTCCCATGTTTTAGTAAACACGGGATCTTCCCTGAATGTGCTACCAAAGAAAGCCATGATGAAGTTGGATATCAGGGGGATTATCTGTACGCCCAGTGATTTAGTGGTGAGGGCGTTCGATGGAACGAGGAGGTCGGTTTTCGGATCAATAACATTACCGTTGCAGGTGGGGCCTGAAATATTTGAAACCGAATTCTATATAATGGACATCCAGCCAGCGTATAGTTGCCTTCTTGGGCGCCCATGGATTCATGCTGCCGGGGCTGTCACATCCACGTTGCACCAAAAGCTGAAGTATATGGTTGGGGGTGTGTCGTCACTGTTTGTGGAGAGGTGTCGCTACTGCGAAAATCGGTGCCGGCTGACAGAAGAGTCGCCACCGTGCGTTATTTATCCCAAAGGAGGGAAAGGAAACGCTCGAAGTAAACCTAACGCAAAGACGGGAAAAGGTATGGTCATCGCAACCAAAACCGGGGTTCGGGAGTCGGTTACGCAAGGGGAAAGTATTAGCACCCCTCACGTCCATCGTACTCGATGGGATCCACGCTTGCTTGGTTTGTACGGATTACATTTCTATCTAAACTAAAGGATGAGGTCTGAGAAGAAAATAAAATGACTCGGCAAAGCATCGCACTTTATGCCTACGTATTCCCGTCTGGAACGAGAAATCAGAGTCAACGTAGTTCGCCTAACTACGAGTGAAGGTGGGGAAGGTTGCTCGCTAGGATATCGCATCCTATGCCTACGTACTTCCACACATCATGGAAGATCAGAGCAAACGTAGTTCGGGCTACGCACGACACAAGCTGTTCAAGTGTCTTTTATGAAAAAAATTATCACCTTAAGCAAGGGTTTTCTTATTGCAAAAAGGTTGATGTTCGTTCAAATCTTTTGACGGAAGAAATGAATTAATCTCTGTTATAACCTTTATTAATGTTTTTCTGTTGTTTTGAGGGAAGAAGAGATAACACTCTAAAATCCTAGGGTTGAAAAAGGGAATAAAATCTAACCTAATGTTATCATGCATGGGTTAGCTCCTAATGTCTATCATGCTCCCCTCTTGCACAGAGAGAAACAGAGATCCTAAGGGAATAGACGGAAACAGAAACAGCAGATATATACAATAAAGCAATAAAATGCATGGATGCAACAATACAAGCGAGGCAAGGGAGTCCCACTCAACCTCGAACCTAGAAAACAATAGGCAAAAGTGAACAGGATTCACTTTCAACCCAACAAGTTAAACAACAAACAATACAATCCGGGAAATCACACAATACATCAAAATTAATAACAACAAAAGCTAAACAGCAAAACAGTCTTCATCAGCATCAGCAACTATCTTTAAGTCAACATCAGCTATCCACAGGCTTCAAGCAAGCATCAGACTTTATCTTCAATCTCCCAATGGCTTTTCTTCAAGTCCTAACCTCCAAGCTGAGGAATCAATCATAAGAATGAACAGGGTGTTAAGCAATTAGTTGACCACCAAGGGTGGCAAACAGACTGCTGTCAACACAAAGAATATTTCTCTCAAGAGTTCTATCCCTTAGACATTAGCACCAAGCCTTCCAAAGGAAGGGGGTGAGTGTCTTAGAAAGACTCTGCATCACAGAGAAGAATGGAGGCAGTCAAGGCCTTCCATGTTTGAGAATCAAGTTGTCTATTCTAGGGCTCTGCCTAACTCCTAGATCCTACAAACTTCAACAGCTACCAGCAAGAGATACTCCTCATCAACTCTGGAAGTTGGTCTTCAATCTCTGATCTTCAAATGGGCTTCATCATCACAGGCTTCAGCTCTCCCCCAAGTCCCAAACAAACCCAATACCCCACACAGACAAAACAATAACCCTACAGAGGGCACACCACACAATTAATCACATATAAGCAATATACTAGTAGCAGTAGGGGAATCCTAATATTTTCTAAGGGATCTATCTTATACCCATAACCCCTATAGTCCCATACCTCAAAAATCAAATGAAAATTCCTAAAGGAATTAATCTATTTTACCTATGCTCATTTAAAACCCTAATTTTGATCACACTGATCACACTTAACCAAATCACCTAAAAATTAATCCTAAAAATGTGAATTAAATCCTATGTACAAGTTGAAGTCCTATACTAATCACTCTAAAAAGAATGAACCCTAAATCTAAGGGGACCTATGAGAACTAAAATCAACAAATTTGAGCACTAAACTAAAGCTTATTAAAATGCTATTTATAAGAAAAATACACAAAAAATAGTAAAACAAAATAAAAGGCTATTTTTATTATTTAATATTTTTCTAGACAGGATTATGGACCTATAGCAAAAAGAACCAATGAAAAACAAGCTATTTTCAATTTTATATGATTTTTTAAAGGTATTAAAAATATAAAGGAAAATAAAAACACAAAAATATGAATAAAACTGGGAGGGGGTCTGAATAGCAAGCTCGCTCAGTTCAAATCTCAGATGGGCCAGGGATCCAGGGGTGCGAATAACAAATTCACTAGGCCCAGCGCACTCAGAAAATGAATTGGAAAATAAAAGACAAAATATTAAAACCTCGGTGTGAATAGCAACATATCCAAGTGTAAAATTCAATGGGCTCGCTGATGGGGGTGGGGTTAGTAATCTGAGTCCCAGGCCCACGCTGATGCATAAGTGAAACGCATAGTTTCGATGCGCTGGGCAATTCCCTCCGTTTCTTAAATTGAATTTCAGCCATACGATTAAATGAAAAGGTCAAATAATGGGAACCAATCCAACGGTCAATGGTCATCGTCCCAAATGAGTTAGGGTTTGTAGGATATTACAACTTCCATGCATGAATCTTCAAGCTCCTCGTGCTCCTTCCTCAGTCCATGAAATCAAGACTTGTAAAAACCAAACTTAATCTATTCTTTCCCAGGAACACGATGGTACCACTAGTTTTGATTAAAACCAACTCCATAATGCAACCCGATAGGAGGAACAGTCTGAATCCATCATTATGCACTACAATGGAACCTCACAATTCTCCAATTTAACTATCCTATCTTGTTCATCATGCTACCCTGATCTCAGCAAGCCATTATATGATCATTAACACTCATTATTCACCCTAATCTTGATCATCAAAGAATCACCACCCTGCTAACAAACTCCATGAAACTCTCTCTAATTCTCAGGAATCACTCACCTAAGGTCTCTAAGCATGATTACCCTAGCCATTTCATCTAGTAATGCATAAATAGAGGGATTCAAATGCTTTTGCAAACCTGAAAATTGGTGATGGCAGGTGTATCTACACTCCAATCCAATGCTTGAGACTGGTTACAAATGATCTCCAATGGCTGAGAATCTTTCTGATGGCAGTAATTCTTGCTCAAACCTCTTGAGTCACCCTGGCCAAACCTTTATGCAACTTGGAGTGAAGATTCGAATCTCATGAACCAGCTACCTTTCCTTATAGTTTTTTCTTGCTTTTCCCTCTATGATGATGGAGAAAGATGATGACAAGAAGAAATCTCACAATTGATGGAGTTTTGATATACTTTGAAAAGAAAATGCAAATGGGAGTGATGGAATCAAAATGGGGTTTGCAAGCTTAATGAATCACCAACCAGTGCATGGACCCTCTCTAGGGTTTATATACACACCAATGGGAGCATCTAGAACCTTTGAGAAAGCTCCATGAAGTTTCTAGAACTTCTCATGCAATGAGATTTTCAACTTTTCTATTTTTAGTAACTCCCATGAGATCTCATGATAACCATGCAATTCTCCTTAAAATACCCTTACATGAGATGGTAATAAGGAAACAAGGCATTTCAAGTCATTTTAAGGCTTTGGCAAACTTTTCCTTTAGGTGCCTTAAAATGCAAGAATCAAATTTTCAAAGGAAGTCCAATTTTTAAGCCTGAACTCAAAAATGTGGCTGAACCAATGTTTTTAAAATGATGTTGGGAATCAATTTGGTATATTGGATGACCCATTTTGGATTTGTAGATCTCTCAAACCAATTTTTTATTTCAACTTTTTCAACTTATATGCCTTTTTTAGGTCATTTTCCACCAACTTTGGTCAAGTCTCATTCCATGCATTTCCAAACTTTCATGACTTATTTTCTAGACTTAAAATGGCATTTTGAGAAACTTTGATGTTGTGAAGTTTTTCATTTGAAGCTTCCTTGTATGAGTTTTAAGCATAGGCCAAGAATGACCTGTAATCCTCAAATGACCAAAATACCCTTTGCTTGCCAAGACCATAAGTAGAGTTCCAAAAATCATATGAAGGCATACCATACCTTTATAGAAATCTAAGACAATAAGGAACAACTCTCATGTTGGCCAGAAATCCATTTGAAATATCCTTGAAGGTCAAAAGTTGCTTGGAAGACAGACAATTTTCACAGACAAGTTTCAGTGCCCTCAGATGAACTGTAACTTGCAAGAGCTATAAATTGAGTTCTATAAATCATCTTGATGACTTCCACCACTAAAATTAAAGCTATGAATATACTCTACAAGTTTCATGTGGACCAAGAATTCATATGAAGCTTGCATCTTGAGCTACACTGCTTTGAAGTTTGACCTAAATCAGGGGATTTTACACTGAAACCCTAATTTAGTGACTCCAGTTCTCTTTGACTCCTCTTGATTTTTATTTATCACAACATCATATCCATATCCATATAGCAAATAATGAATCCCACATTCTTCAAATAATCCTTGGTGCCTTTCAAAACAAGTCTTTGACCTAGAATTGACCCAGTGTTGACCCAGTGTTGACTGACTTCCACTGAGGCTCTTGCAATCATTCCAATGACTTGGTTCTTTTTCAAAATGATCACATAGGCTCTTCATAACATCCATACACACCTCATGCTCTTGGCTCATAGCTCACACTTCCTTTGATGGTCCCCAAACAACCTCAAGATAGGAGAGAACTCACTGATCAACCTGTCAACACTTCAAAGCTCAAAGTCTTCTCTGATGACCTGAGTAGACTTGAATATGAATGAAACCCTTGGATATACTTCCTGAGATAAGAATAGCACTTTGATCCCCTGATTAAGATAGCTTGCTTATGCAATGCAATGCAGATGAATACACTATGTACATGATGACAATGCAAATGATTATGCAATTGGAACATAAACCTAGGTTAAAAAGGTTGGGAAAATTTTGGGGTGCAACAGCTGCCCCTATTCAAGCGACTTGGACCCGACTGGATGAAAAGCACGCAGCCTTCAGACATTCGAGGTACAAGACGGTTGAATACGAAAGAACCCGGAAATTTGCCAACCGCAAAAATAAATTGCGAATACGACTACTGCTTGGGAAGACCCTTCAGGGAAATGACTTCTCTTGTCACAGCAACAACTAGCCATCTATCTGTCAATCTGATGTTGTCCGCAGACCACTCCATTCCGAAGAAATGAGCATGCACCACACAACGAGAAATTGTTGACATCACTTATCAACCTCTGTTGATCTCACTTATCAACCTCTGTTGATCTCACTTATCCACCAAGCACACGCTAACCAGCGGGAGAATATTGACTTCTCTTGTCGTGTTGACTTCACTGATCAACCTTTCGTATCCTGAAGAAACGAGCAAACGCTTAACCAAGCGAGACGATGTTCGAAGACATGAACAACCAACTCTGCGGGGAAATGAGAAACTTAACCAAGTCACTCTGAGGACAATTCTGACGACTGCCGTCAAACACCTGCTGGGGAAATTGGGAACTTAACCAAGTAACCTTGTTGAAAACTACGAGTAATTTAACCAAACAATTCCTGTAGCAAGCTCCCTGCTGGAGACTATGAGGGACTTAACCAAGCAACCCATTGAAGTGACACCCTGCTGGAGAACATAACTCTGTTGGGGAATTGCGGGTAACCACCCGAAAATCTGTATTACCACCTTCTAATACTGATACCACATCATCCTGAGAAAGACTCAGCTGGGGAAATACAAGTGACTTAACCAAGCGACTTGTCAAAGGATACCCTGCCGGGGACTACGAGGAACTTAACCAAGTATCTCGTTGAAGGACATCCCGCTGGGGATTACATCTCTACGGAGATAACTGCGGGTAACCGCCCAAGATCTGTCCCCACCACGCTCTGAGAAGGACTCGGCTGGGGAGAAAGAGAAATGCTTGACCAAGCCACTCTACTAGGGGAATATGCCATGACGAACACGATCATTGCGCGCCTGGCACAACAACCCTCGGTAATAATATGAACACTATCACCGTGCATTCTACACCACAACTCTCTTGACAGGAGAAAACACGATCACTGCGTGCCCTGGCGTTGCAAACAAAACCACGTGATGGTACACATACGACGAACACGATCACTGCGTGCTGCGTTACAACCACATCGACCATAAATCCAACCGGATGAGATAAACACGATCACTGCGTGCCAGACGGAATAAATCCACATAGAAGAGGCGAACACGTTCACTGCGTACTTCAACCACCAATATGATAAACACGATCACTGCGTGTGCTGTAATAGGACGAATACGATCACTGCGCATCTCGACCAACAAACCCCCAAAATAACGTCAACACGATCACTGCGTGCCACGAAACCAACCCATGTAATAGGACGAATACGATTACTGCGTATGCCGACCAACAAAACCAACTGGCACGATAGCCACGATTACTGCGTGCTCCGCATCACAAGTTCCCATGGTACTATTGACATGATCACTACGTGCCATACGAATACGATCCCTGCGTATCTTGAACACGATCACTGCGTGTTTGAACACGATCACTGCGCGTTCTGAGCCACAATCCTCTTGACTGGAGAAGACACGATCACTGCGTGCTGTGTGTCTCAACTAACCCACATAACTGGACAAATACGGTCACTGCATATTCTAACCATACATAGGGAGAACGCGATCACTGCGCGCTTCATGTCACGACCCTCTTGACTGGAGGAAACACGATCCCTGCGTGCTGTGACACAACTTCAAACATGGGACGAATACGATCACTGCGTACTTCGGCCACCAATAACTGGATGAACACGACCACTGCGTGTCTTACAACATAATCAAACTGCATAACGGACGAATACAGTCATTGCGTATATCGACCAAAGAAATCACATGATATGGTAAACACGATCACTGCGTGCCTTGCTCAATAAAACCCCCGAAACGATACCAACACGATCACTGCGTGCCTTACAAAACAATCTTCTTAGATCGGGACGAATACGATCACTGCGCCATTCGACCACAGATATACATAACAAGATCAACACGATCACTGCGTGTCCTACAACATGAACCCCATGAAAGAGACAAAATACGATCACTGCGTACTTCGGCCACAAATCAACATCTTAAAATCGACACGATCACTGTGTGCCTTGCTATATGAACCCCGTAGCTGGCACAAATACGATCACTGCGCACTTTGACCACAAAATCCACATCTTCCTGAATCACGATTTCTCTTATCGGCAAGGAATAACATATCTGAAACTGGAGAGGTAACCACCTGGCTTATGTTTCAAATATGCATGTTTGATGATGACGTAATGCTTCCACACTGCATGGAAATGCTACATACTCGAGTAGAGTGCAAATGCTCATGATGCATGCTTATGCAAAGAGTTACTTCAGCAAAATAAATGCTGAAGACACACTGGATCCGCTGGGGATGACCGGACTGCTACCGATACGCCTCCAACAAAATAAATGTTGGAAAGATGAACTAACTCCGCTGGGGGATAACCATCCTGCTGGGAAAGTAGCTTACGAACTCAAAACTCCCAAATCTGCTGAAGACGATCTTCCTGACGAGGAAAGATGACTTGCTGGGGAAAGAAAGGACTCCTGCTCGGGAAAAAACCTTTCAGCAGCTCCAACCACTTGCTTGCGCTCTGTGGGGAACCTCTCCTGCTATCACTGAGCTGGGTAACTCATCCCGCTATTACTGAGCTGGGGATTGAATTATACATTCTGATTTGCACCGCACAATCACATTCATCTTGACCTTCGCTGGGGAGAACTCTGCTCTGCTTGATAAGCTAATTCTGAACTGAAGATACATTGATCTCAACTCTCCTGGGGAAATAACATTCAGTTTTGCCTGGGGCGACTTCACTGGGGAAGACACAACGTTCATCCTCTGGAAGGGATGCCAGCCTGCCATGGACTCTGGCGGGGAACTTTGCGAGCTTTTGAATACCTGCAAAAGTTAACAAGCAAACACAAGGCAATCTATGCAAACAGAAACATCTTGGTAATCACCCACAACAACCATTCAGGTAATTTTTGGTTTTAACAATCATAGGCTGAGGCCCGCCTGGTTACACGCATGTAAGCTTATCAAAAACATCAGCGCTTTTTACAAACAAAACTGTAAAAAATTAAAACCAAAGTCACACACTACACTGAATAAACACTTTATTGATAACAGCCTGAGAATAGGCAAAATTTGTACATCGGATGCAACTCCTGAAAAGAGGTAGTTACGCACAAACAAAATGCAGAAGTATACAAATATACAGAATAAAATTTGTACGCATGTCGGCAACGTGTTACAGACGAACACCATGAACCGATCCTCCTATGACTCGTCGGACTCTGATGCTTTCCCGATTCCTGTCTTCGGAAGAAACTGCTTTGGATAATAGACCCCCAAATGCTCCCAAACCGCTAAACAATCAAACTTGGACCACAGTCATTTGCTTCTTAAATCCCTAACTTTTGCGTGAATCGCCCTTTGCGGGTTTTCGATTCACCGGGATACCCTTTTTTGTCGAAGCCGCCCAGTGTAGGTTTTCGACTCCGCGGGTGTACATTTTTTCCATTTTATCCCTAACTTTTGCCCGAACTTTTTTATTCTGTTTTTTGGTTCGCCAGGATGCCCCATTTTTGCCCGGACTCTCTTTTTACTGTCCAGCGGGTCAATTTTAAGCAAAGTATTTTTTAACTGCGTCCGAGTTCACAGGGGACGAAAAGTCTTCACCATCCATGGTGGATAACAATAAGGCTCCTCCGGAGAAGACCTTTCTCACGACGTATGGACCTTCGTAATTGGGAGTCCATTTGCCCCTGTGATCCGATTGCGGTGGGAGAATCTTCTTCAGCACAAGATCACCGGTCTGAAAGCTTCGAGGTCGAATCTTCTTGTCGAATGCTTTCTTCATCCGGCTCTGATACAGCCTACCATGTGCAATGGATGCCAGTCTTTTCTCATCTATCAAACTCAACTGGTTCAATCTACTTTTCACCCATTCTGCCTCGTCAAGCCTAACATCAAGCAAAACCCTCAAAGATGGTATTTCAACCTCCAATGGCAGGACAACCTCCATGCCATATACCAGTGAGAATGGTGTTGCCCCGGTTGATGTACGCACTGTAGTACGATAACCGTGCAAAGCGAATGGCAGCATCTCATGCCAATCCTTATACGTTACCACCATCTTCTGAACAATTTTCTTTATGTTCTTGTTGGCCGCTTCAACAGCGCCATTCATCTTGGGTCTGTAGGGAGATGAATTATGATGCTCGATCTTGAAATCCCGACACAAGTCTTTCATCATCTTGTTGTTCAAATTCGAACCATTATCAGTAATGATTCGCTCAGGAATACCGTATCTGCAGATTATATCCTTCTTGATAAATCTGGCCACTACCTGCTTCGTCACATTGGCGTAAGATGCTGCTTCCACCCACTTGGTGAAGTAATCGATCGCAACCAGAATGAAGCGATGCCCATTAGAAGCAGTAGGCTCAATCTTGCCAATCATATCGGTTCCCCACATGGAGAAGGGCCACGGGGATACCATAACATTCAGTGGACTGGGCGGCATATGGATCTTATCAGCATAGATCTGGCACTTGTGACACCGCTTGGCAAATTTGAAACAGTCTATTTCTATCGTTAACCAGTAATACCCCGCTCGCAACAACCTTCGGGTCATAGCATGCCCGCCTGCATGTGTACCAAAAGTTCCTTCGTGGACCTCTTCCATGAGTAAATTGGCTTCCTTCTCGTCTACACACCGGAGGAGTACCAAATCGTGGTTCCTTCTATACAAAATGCCGTCGGGATTCAAATAGAAGTTGCCTGATAATCTCCTTAGAGTCTTCTGATCACGACTGGATGCCCCAGCCGGATATTCCTTATTCTTCAGGAAATTCTGTATGTCGAAATACCAAGGTTTACCGTCAAATGCCTCATCAATTGCAAACACAAAGGCCGGCCTATCAAGGCGAGAGATGACAATGCTGGGAGCCTCATTCCAGCGGTTGACTTTATACATCGAGGATAACGTTGCAAGGGCGTCTGCCATTTGATTCTCCGCCCGAGGTACATGATGGAACTCCACCCTATCAAAGAAAGGTAGCAACCTTCTCGCATAATTCATGTACGGTATCAGATTAGGTTGACGCGTCTCCCACTCTCCCTTAATCTGATTCACCACCAGTGCTGAATCCCCATATACATCCAGATTCTTAATCCTCATATCGATAGCCTCCTCTAACCCCATAATGCAAGCTTCATACTCGGCTTCATTATTCGTCACTGAAAAAGTCAATCTGGCTGTGAACGGGATGTGCGACCCGTGGGGAGTCGTAATGATTGCCCCGATCCCGCTACCGTACGAATTGACAGCTCCATCAAAAATCAATTGCCACTGGGAACTCCGCTCAGGACCCTCACCAGGCAACAACTCATCACAATCTTTAGCTTTCAAGTACATTATGTCCTCATCGGGAAACTCAAACTTCATAGGCTGATAATCATCAATTGGCTGTTCGGCGAGATATTCGGACAGAACACTTCCCTTAATGGCCTTCTGGGAAACATACTGGATATCGTATTCTGTTAATACCATCTGCCATCTAGCAATCCTTCCAGAGAGCGCTTGTTTCTCAAACACATATTTGATCGGGTCCATCCTTGATATCAACATGGTTGTATGGTTCAGCATGTACTGTCTGAGACGTTTGGCAGCCCACGCCAATGCACAACACGTCTTTTCAAGCATGGAGTATCGAGATTCACAATCCGTGAACTTTTTACTCAAGTAGTAAATTGCATGCTCTTTCCTCCCTGTCTCGTCATGTTGACCGAGAACACACCCCATACTGTTCTCCAGAACCGTCAGATACATAATCAGTGGTCTTCCCGCTACTAGGGGTATCAACACCGGAGGTTCCTGCAAGTATTCTTTTATCTTTTCAAATGCTCTTTGGCAATTGTCGTTCCAGACCACCACTTGATCTTTCTTTAACAGTTTGAATAATGGTTCACACGTGGTCGTTAGGTGAGAGATGAACCTAGCAATGTAGTTCAACCTCCCTAAGAATCCACAGACTTCTTTTTCTGTTCTCGGTGCTGGCATTTCTTGTATTGCTTTTATTTTTGCAGGATCGACCTCGATTCCTTTCTTGCTCACAATGAACCCCAGTAGCTTCCCGGATCTCACTCCGAAGGTACATTTATTTGGATTCATCCTCAGCCTGAATTTCCTCAGCCTTTTGAACAACTTCAACAAATTAACCAGATGTTCTTCCTCTGTTTAAGACTTGGCAATCATGTCATCGACATACACCTCAATCTCTCTGTGCATCATGTCGTGAAAAAGCGTTGTCATAGCCCGCTGATACGTTGCCCCAGCATTTTTCAAACCAAAAGGCATCACTTTATAACAGAAGGTCCCCCACGGGGTGATAAAGGTCGTCTTTTCCATATCCTCCGGAGCCATTTTGATCTGGTTGTACCCTGAAAAGCCATCCATGAAGGAAAACACTGAAAACTGAGCTGTGTTGTCAACTAACACATCGATATGCGGCAGCGGGAAATCATCTTTCGGGCTCGCCTTATTTAGATCCCTATAATCAACACACATTCGAACCTTGCCATCTTTCTTGGGCACAAGCACGATATTAGCGACCCAAGTGGGATAAGTGGTAACAGCCAGGAATCCAGCATCCCATTGCTTCTGCACCTCTTCCTTTATCTTTACAGCCATATCAGGACGAGTCCTTCGGAGTTTCTGCTTCACAGGCGGGCAATCTTCCTTCAACGGCAGACGATGAACAACCATATCAGTATCCAAACCTGGCATGTCCTCATAGGACCAAGCAAATATATCACTGTATTCACGCAGCATCTCAATAAGCCCCTGCTTAACGTCCTCTTGCAACGCGGCCCCTATACGGATATTCCTGACGCATTCTTCAGACCCCAAGTTGACAATATCAATCTCTTCCTGGTGAGGCAGAATGACTCTCTCCTCTTGCCTCAATAACCGACTAAGCTCTTTTGGTAGGTCACTATCCTCCACAATCTCCCCCTCAGCTTGGAAGATCGGACGCTCGAAGTCTAAACGAGTCATAGGGAGTTTTTGGTCGGTGTCATCTGAAAATTCATGAATCCTGCGAGAGAAACGGTTAAGTGCTTCAAAATGATGTACAAGCAAAATGCATAACCACGCTGCCATTTTATTGAAAAATAAAATAAAACAGAAAGAAAAGGATCACAACATTTGAATGTAAAAAACGCCGTCATTTATTGATTATGAAAACGTACAAGTAAACAGTTAGGCCCTAAGACAAGATCATCGATGCCCCGGGCAAGGCATGTGATCGTACAATGATTGAAAAAACAATGCATTACTGTTTAGTGACTTGGATGACGTCCTGGATGAACCAGTTGCATAGGCTTTGCCCTGGCGCGCTGGGTCGAATCCACGAGTCCATGTCGCAATCGCTATCCACTTCCTCCGTATCAGACACGACATTGATCCTTTCAAAGCTGACACCCCCTGATGTGAACATTACGGGCCCGTTGTACTTCGGCACATTCTGCTTGAAAGATGGACGATACCCCAGGCCATACTTGTCTTGCTTCATAGGGATATCTGGAACCTGCCCCCACTTGGCAGTTTCTCCCGCTTGCACCAAAGCTTTAGCTTCTTTGTAGGAGGACACAGCGACCTCATGCCCTTCGCTCTTCACAGGAGCGTCCTGTTTGACTTTAACCCCCTCAAACGCCTGGCAGAGCGTTTCATGAATTTCTCCATCTACTTCCACACACTTGAAAGAGGACAGGTGGCTGACGAGAATATCCTCTTCTCCACAGACAGTGACAATGCTTCCATCAACCATATACTTGAGTTTCTGGTGAAGCGTGGAGGTAACTACCCCAGCAGCATGAATCCAGGGTCTACCGATCAGACAGCTGTACGCGGGCTGTATATCCATGATGTAAAACACGTGTCAAACACCTCAGGTCCCACTTGAATAGGCAATGTGATTGATCCAAACACTGACCTCCTGGTTCCATCGAATGCGCGCACCACCAAATCACTTGGTGTGCATAACGACCCCCGAGTGTCCAGTTTCAACAAGGCTTTCTTCGGTAATACGTTCAATGACGACCCAGTGTCCACCAACACATGGGACATAACAGTGCCACGACATTCAATGGAGATATGTAAGGCGTTGTTGTGATCGCGTCCTCTGGGCGTTAGATCAAAGTCCGTGAAACCCAGGCCATGTCCTGCATTAACATGCGACATAACCCCCTCCAGTTGGTTTACCGAAATCTCCTGCGGGACGAAAGACGTTTCCAGCACTTTCAACAAAGCGTTCCTGTGCGCTTCTGAGCATAACAACAGCGATAAGATTGAGATCTTCGAGGGCGTTTGTTGTAAGTGATCTACAATTTTGTAGTCACTCTTGCGGATTAATCGCATAAATTCTTCCACCTCTTTGTTCGTTGACTCTTTCTCTTTACTCCCGGATGGCCCGTCGTCAACCACTTTGTTCTTGCCCTTAGCAAGCCTTTCAGCCTCAACTTCTGGGGAAGTGAAAATCCTCCCGCTTCGAGTTACGCCGCCTTGTCCAACTATACTCTCCACAGATCCCTCTGGTGGATCACTCAGATCAATCTTTTCCCCGTTACAATATACCTCCGCACCATAGCTCCATGGTATCGCTTTCATGCTCTCATACGGAATTGGCTTAGCCCTGGTAATTGTAAAGGTCGGTCGCTTCGCTGGCGCCGAAATCGTTACAGACTTGAACGGGATTGTGATCGTTGCGACCTCATTCCGTTCCTCTTCAGTCTCCACTTCGACAAGTTTTTCTGACCCTGCAGCCCGATCAAATTGCAAGACCCCTTTGTCAATCAACCCTTGTACACCCCTTTTCAACTCTGCACAGCCCTCGGGCTGAATCTGACAATCAACACAACTTTCATCACAACCTGGAGAAACCCCTTCTTTCAGAAGACACTGTTTGACACTGCTCAACGGAGTCATCAGCTCATTAACATCTAACACCAATTCTGCTTCAGCGTCTGTCAATATTGCATTTGCCCCAGCTCCCGCATGCTTGGGCATTGGCTGTTGAGTAATATTGGGACCTTCCTTCCCAAAATTGATGGCTGTGCTATCAAGCAGATCTTGCACCTTGTGCTTGAAAGCTAAACAGTTCTCGATATTGTGCCCGGGTGCACCAGAGTGAAAATCACAGTGTTCGTTGATGTCGTACCCTACTGGTGGCGTGCCAGTCGGCAGCGCCAAGGTTCTCTTTTCAACTAGCTGTAACTTCAATAGATTCTGAAGGAGCTCTGCGTAAGATACTGGCGGTACCTCAAATACCCTCCTCGGCCTTGGAGCCTGAAACCGCCGCTGATTCTGATTAGGCTACTGCTGAGCCTGCTGCTGTTGTTGTCTCTGTTGCTGAGGTGGTCCCGGAATGGTCACACTTGCGACTTGAGGCTGTGGACGTCGGTTCTGATTCCTATTTCTCCGTTGAACGTTATACACCGCATTAGCATCACCTTGCCTTTTACCACCGAAGGCTTTCTTGTTGCTTCCAGCTGAAACAGATTCTCCCGGTTGAATCTTACCAATTTTTATCCCGTTCTCTATACGCTCCCCCATCAGGATCAGCTCGGAGAAGGTACTCATTGAGAAGTTGAGCAGCCGGTCATAGTACATTCCTGAGAATGTCCCTACAAACAAGTCCATCATTTCCCGCTCGACCATAGGGGGTTGTACTCTAGCAGCCAGGTCACGCCATCTCTGGGCGTACTCTTTGAAGCTTTCCTTGGGCTTCTGGGACATGCTTTGCAACTGAACTCTGTTAGGAGCGAGATCGCTGTTGTATTGGTAATGCTTCACGAAAACTTCCGCCAATTCTTTCCAAGTTCTGATCTGTGTTGGCTCCAGGCTCATGTACCACTCCAATGACGGCCCTGACAAGCTGTCTTGGAAAAAGTGCATAAGCATCTTTTCGTCGTCTGAATACGCAGACATCCTTCTGTAAAATGAATGGACATGCACCCTTGGGCACGTGTCGCCTCTATACTTATCAAAAGATGGCGCTTTGAATTTCAGAGGTACCCTCAGCCCTGGTACCAACCCCATGTTGGACATATCCAGTCCCACAGCGTTCTGATTAGCCAGACCATTTACCTTTTCTTCCAACAGTCTCATGCGGAGGCTGTCCCCCGTAGGCCTCCCGTAGCCTTCATTATGACCGGAGAAAACGTCTTCCTGATGATCCTCCCAACGAGGTATCTCTTCATATGCAGCATGTCCAGCGTTACGACCCAGACCTGCTTGGAAGTACCTGGGGTCACCCCTCAGGTTGCCCATATCCTGGCCGTTGTTCATACCCATTCCATATCCTGCGTTACCATAACCATGGTCTCCGTATCTAGTTTTGGCGCCAGCCACATTGCCATATCCCACATTCATACCCTGAAAGCCCTGATTACCATTGCCGCCATTCAGCCCGACGTTCTCCGCACCCATGTTGAAACCCTGGTTGACGTTCCCTACGAACACTCCTGCAGTGTCTCCGTTAGTGTTACCAGTGTTTCCGTTCCCACCAGCAGGACCAGCTTCCCCGTTGTTCAGCCCAGCGACTGGAATGTGATCAGCACTTTGATGATTTTCAACCCTGGGAGAGTTAGCCACATTTTCACCACGCGGGGTGCCGTTGTTCTCAGCACGAGCAACCAACGGCTGCACCAGACTCTGCAACTGTTCCTGCCCTTTGGCGATGGTCTCCATGGTTTGCATGAACAGGGCCATCCTGTCACGCATCTCTTGCATTTCAATCTGCATGGCATCCATGATCTTCTTCTGGTTGGTTCTTGTAGAGTAACGGTGGACCCGCTTTTCTTCAATCCTGAAAATACCTGAAAAAGATGCAGGAGATAAGATACACGAATCACAAACCTGCAATGCAAATATGAGTATGCATGCAAAATACAATGTGTGTCTGTGCATTAGGGATTATCATTCCCCGATTCTAGTGTGAGTGCCAGTGCAGTGACAGTGCTAGCAATACAGTGATTGGAGCTGAATCAAAGAAAACCTCGTATATTGCAGAGAAATCCAAGAATACAATATCACTGAGAGTACAATAAGATGACATGACCTCATCCAACAATCCTGGTGATGGTCAGCACAAATGCAAATAAAGCATACAAGCTAATACATGAAATGATCAGGTACTCCCATAAGCCCGGTACTCTTCTATTAACTTCTTGGTCTCTGGATGCCCTGGTCGGGTAGGAAGACCCTCGACAAGCTGGTTTCTTCTCTGGAGAACACGTCGCACGTCACCGGCGGTTTCCTCCCATGCCCCTGCTCCGAAGCGATCTTCTAGCTTCCGCTTCTGAGACACCGCTTCGTTCTTGCCTTCGATGGCTTTGTTCAATGCTTTCTGGAGACTGTATCTGGCCATTACCTCTTCTTCATGCTTATCAATGCTAGCCTTCAACTGCTTCTCGAGGTCGGAAATTTGCTGCTTCAACTTATCTTCCCTCTTCTTATTGTTGGTCAGCGTAGCATTCCATGTCTTATTACAAGAAGAGATTTCTCGGTGAGCGGCGTCGAGTGCTTTCTTTTTGGCCTCTAGCATGTCGTGGGAGCTTCTGAACTCTTGACCCAGACGTTCGCGCTTCTTCTTCTCCTCAGTCAACTCAGCGCCTAGCCTGTTCACTAGTTCGATCTACTGTTGGAAAGAACGGACGACCTTATTCTTCTCACTCCTCATCTGAGCTAGCTCCTTCTCTAACTCTTCATTAATCTTCATCAAGGCTTCCTTTTCCTTCACAACCTGCTCGTAGACCTCCCTAGTGACAGTGGTTGGCCCTTCCACCGGGATGTGAACAGGGACCGGAGCAGCTGGAAATGGCATCAGTATTTGTCTGGCTCTCTCCTGAATCCAAACTTTGTAGGGTGCATATGCCTGGCAATCACTCTTCCCCAATAGTGGCTTCCCTTTTCGGTTAATACACGTCCAGGCATGTCGAAGCTTGGCTAGTAGCTCTCCACTCAAATCACCGGTGAAGTACAGAGATTCCTGTACTTCTTCTTCCTGAGGCGGGTTCTTCAGCGCATAGCCAAACTGATGGACGAACAAAGATGGGTTGTAGTTGATGCACCCTTTTCTCCCTATCAACGGAACATTAGGATACCCAGAACAACTGCAAATAAGCTCGGACCCCAACAGATCTCGATCAAACCACTCAACATCTTCAGAAGATAGCCTCATCATACGCTCTGGCCAGTCAGATGTGGTTGCACTATCCACAAAAGGTCCCTTTGAAGGAAGATGGCTCTTGAACCACATATACAGCAAAGGCACGCAACAAGAGACATTCTTGCCTCTCATGTTCTCATTCCTGTAGTGCATCGAATGGTAGAAGTCTTCGATCAGTGTTGGCACCGGGTTACCAGCAGCAAATAGATGAAATGCATCCATGTCCACGAAGTTCGGGATGTTGGGAAACAATACTATCCCATAAATGCATAGAGCCAAAATAGCGTTAAAGACCACCCAGCACCCATTCTTGGCGTACTCTTGAGCCTTACCAACCAGAAACTGAAGAGAGAAACCCGAAACCCCTCGCCAAGAAGTCATCAACAGTTCAGAAGCATTCATATGCAGGGTCTTAGCTAGATCCTCCAACTGGGGTTCAGCGGCAGAGTGAATAAAAGGAACTGCATTCTGCACCGGCAGCTCAGTAAACTCTACATACTCCTCCATGGTAGGCCCTAAGATAAAGTCAGCAAATGTAAAGCATCTCAAGGTCGGGTCATAGAATTGCATCAAGGTGTACAGCCCATTCAATTCATCGTCGGTGGATCTGCGAACCAAACTCAACAACCGTCCATAAATCTGCCTGAAGCTTCTACGGACCTCCTCATCTGCAAGAGAAATCAGACCCAGGAGTGGAGTAATATTAGGTATAGGTAGCTTATAGGCGACTTTCATCCTCAAACCAGCCATGATCAATACTCATAAGTCCAGATACTAGAACCGGGGGATATGCAAATGCACCTGCAGCACAGACACACGTTAATGGGATGCAATGATAATGAGTATGCAAACAATGCAATGCAAGCAACATGCAACGGGGACCAAGTGCTATAGCTGAGAAGCCTGGACCATATCAAGAGTCTCAGATAGACCCTCCAATACTCATCAATCCCTGGTCTCAGATAGACCTAATACAAAGCTCCAACATCGGTCTCTGATAGACCCATAATATAACCCCAACTGGTCTCTAACAGACCTCAAACCATAACTCGGACTGGTCTCTGATAGACCTCATAATATAACTCCAACCGGTCTTTGATAGACCTCAGAACCATCCATAAATACCCAGGATCTCTGATCAAGAAATAACCGGTATCTGAAGGTCTAGTTACCTGCATAACCCCAAACCCTCTCACAGGTGGATGTCCTAGTAACTGACAAAGGTATGGCATCCTATGCGGTCGTCGGCGTCACAGACTTTCAGGGTTGATGATACGATTCCCAGAAGAAGTGGCATCATCAAATCCTGAAGAGGCCTCACTTAGCCAACTTCCAAATGATCGGTCCCCAGAGTCGACAATCCAACTAACCAGCAACCCGAGCCACCCAAAGGGCAGGACAGGAGGCCAACCAGAAGAACCTCGTCTGAGCGTAGATTTCGCGGGACACTAGGACATGCAAAGCACGTGCGCGCCCACTAATCTCTACTCTAAATCTAGGTGCACTCAAGCCCAGGTCCGACTTATCTCTCAATCATGGAACACCCGTCACACCCCACAATACAACAATAATAATGATAATATAATGCTGAAATGTAAATACAGAAATGTAAATCCATACAAATTCCTCGACGGGCAAACAAGCGCTAGGATCGACTCTCTAAAGGGACGTTGGATCCCAAATGCATAAGAACTATCGCAGTCCTTAGCAGCCAGGGGACGTTGGATCCCCAGCAGAGTCGCAAGCTGTCGCTACTGCGAAAATCGGCGCCGGCTGACAGAAGAGTCGCCACCGTGCGTTATTTATCCCAAAGGAGGGAAAGGAAACGCTCGAAGTAAACCTAACGCAAAGACGGGAAAAGGTATGGTCATCGCAACCAAAACCGGGGTTCGGGGGTCGGTTACGCAAGGGGAAGGTATTAGCACCCCTCACGTCCATCGTACTCGATGGGATCCACGCTTGCTTGGTTTGTACGAATTACATTTCTATCTAAACTAAAGGATGAGGTCTGAGAAGAAAATAAAATGACTCGGCAAAGCATCGCACTTTATGCCTATGTATTCCCGTCTGGAACGAGAAATCAGAGTCAACGTAGTTCGCCTAACTACGGGTGAAGGTGGGGAAGGTTGCTCGCTAGGATATCGCATCCTATGCCTACGTACTTCCACACAGCATGGAAGATCAGAGCAAACGTAGTTCGGGCTACGCACGACACAAGCTGTTCAAGTGTCTTTTATGAAAAAAATTCTCACCTTAAACAAGGGTTTTCTTATTGCAAAAAGGTTGATGTTCGTTCAAATCTTTTGACGGAAGAAATGAATTAATCTCTGTTATAACCTTTATTAATGTTTTTCTGTTGTTTTGAGGGAAGAAGAGATAACACTCTAAAATCCTAGGGTTGAAAAAGGGAATAAAATCTAACCTAATGTTATCATGCATGGGTTAGCTCTTAATGTCTATCATGCTCCCCTCTTGCACAGAGAGAAACAGAGATCCTAAGGGAATAGACGGAAACAGAAACAACAGATATATACAATAAAGCAGTAAAATGCATGGATGCAACAGTACAAGCGAGGCAAGGGAGTCCCACTCAACCTCGAACCTAGAAAACAATAGGCAAAAGTGAACAGGATTCACTTTCAACCCAACAAGTTAAACAGCAAACAATACAATCCGGGAAATCACACAATACATCAAAATTAATAACAGCAAAAGCTAAACAGCAAAACAATCTTCATCAGCATCAACAACTATCTTCAAGTCAACATCAGCTATCCACAGGCTTCAAGCAAGAATCAGACTTTATCTTCAATCTCCCAATGGCTTTTCTTCAAGTCCTAACCTCCAAGCTGAGGAATCAATCATAAGAATGAACAGGGTGTTAAGCAATTAGTTGACCACCAAGGGTGGCAAACAGACTGCTGTCAACACAAAGAATATTTCTCTCAAGAGTTCTATCCCTTAGACATTAGCACCAAGCCTTCCAAAGGAAGGGGGTGAGTGTCTTAGAAAGACTTTGCATCACAGAGAAGAATGGAGGCAGTCAAGGCCTTCCATGTTTGAGAATCAAGTTGTCTATTCTAGGGCTCTGCCTAACTCCTAGATCCTACAAACTTCAACAGCTACCAGCAAGAGATACTCCTCATCAACTCTGGAAGTTGGTCTTCAATCTCTGATCTTCAAATGGGCTTCATCATCACAGGCTTCAGCTCTTCCCCAAGTCCCAAACAAACCCAATACCCCACACAGACAAAACAATAACCCTACAGAGGGCACACCACACAATTAATCACATATAAGCAATATACTAGTAGCAGTAGGGGAATCCTAATATTTTCTAAGGGATCTATCTTATACCCATAACCCCTATAGTCCCATACCTCAAAAATCAAATGAAAATTCCTAAAGGAATTAATCTATTTTACCTATGCTCATTTAAAACCCTAATTTTGATCACACTGATCACACTTAACCAAATCATCTAAAAATTAATCCTAAAAATGTGAATTAAATCCTATGTACAAGTTGAAGTCCTATACTAATCACTCTAAAAAGAATGAACCCTAAATCTAAGGGGACCTATGAGAACTAAAATCAACAAATTTGAGCACTAAACTAAAGCTTATTAAAATGCTATTTACAAGAAAAATACACAAAAAATAGTAAAACAAAATAAAAGGCTATTTTTATTATTTAATATTTTTCTAGACAGGATTATGGACCTATAGCAAAAAGAACCAATGAAAAACAAGCTATTTTCAATTTTATATGATTTTTTAAAGGTATTAAAAATATAAAGGAAAATAAAAACATAAAAATATGAATAAAACTGGGAGGGGGTCTGAATAGCAAGCTCGCTCAGTCCAAATCTCAGATGGGCCAGGGATCCAGGGGTGCGAATAACAAATTCACTAGGCCTAGTGCGCTCAGAAAATGAATTGGAAAATAAAAGACAAAATATTAAAACCTCGGTGTGAATAACAACATATCCAAGTGTAAAATTCAATGGGCTCGCTGATGGGGGTGGGGTTAGTAATCTGAGTCCCAGGCCCACGCTGATGCATAAGTGAAACGCATCGTTTCGATGCGCTGGGCAATTCCCTCCGTTTCTTAAATTGAATTTCAGCCATACGATTAAATGAAAAGGTCAAATAATGGGAACCAATCCAACGGTCAATGGTCATCGTCCCAAATGAGTTAGGGTTTGCAGGATATTACAGCTTCCATGCATGAATCTTCAAGCTCCTCGTGCTCCTTCCTCAGTCCATGAAATCAAGACTTGTAAAAACCAAACTTAATCTATTCTTTCCCAGGAACACGATGGTACCACTAGTTTTGATTAAAACCAACTCCATAATGCAACCCGATAGGAGGAACAATCTGAATCCATCATTATGCACTGCAATGGAACCTCACAATTCTCCAATTTAACTATCCTATCTTGTTAATCATGCTACCCTGATCTCAGCAAGCCATTATATGATCATTAACACTCATTATTCACCCTAATCTTGATCATCAAAGAATCACCACCCTGCTAACAAACTCCATGAAACTCTCTCTAATTCTCAGGAATCACTCACCTAAGGTCTCTAAGCATGATTACCCTAGCCATTTCATCTAGTAATGCATAAATAGAGGGATTCAAATGCTTTTGCAAACCTGAAAAATGGTGATGGCAGGTGTATCTACACTCCAATCCAATGCTTGAGACTGGTTACAAATGATCTCCAATGGCTGAGAATCTTTCTGATGGCAGTAATTCTTGCTCAAACCTCTTGAGTCACCCTGGCCAAACCTTTATGCAACTTGGAGTGAAGATTCGAATCTCATGAACCAGCTACCTTTCCTTATAGTTTTTTCTTGCTTTTCCCTCTATGATGATGGAGAAAGATGATGACAAGAAGAAATCTCACAATTGATGGAGTTTTGATATACTTTGAAAAGAAAATGCAAATGGGAGTGATGGAATCAAAAATGGGGTTTGCAAGCTTAATGAATCACCAACCAGTGCATGGACCCTCTCTAGGGTTTATATACACACCAATGGGAGCATCTAGAACCTTTGAGAAAGCTCCATGAAGTTTCTAGAACTTCTCATGCAATGAGATTTTCAACTTTTCTATTTTTAGTAAATCCCATGAGATCTCATGATAACCATGCAATTCTCCTTAAAATACCCTTACATGAGATGGTAATAAGGAAACAAGGCATTTCAAGTCATTTTAAGGCTTTGGCAAACTTTCCCTTTAGGTGCCTTAAAATGCAAGAATCAAATTTTCAAAGGAAGTCCAATTTTTAAGCCTGAAATCAAAAATGTGGCTGAACCAATGTTTTTAAAATGATGTTGGGAATCAATTTGGTATATTGGATGACCCATTTTGAATTTGTATATCTCTCAAACCAATTTTTTATTTCAACTTTTTCAACTTATATGCCTTTTTTAGGTCATTTTCCACCAACTTTGGTCAAGTCTTATTCCATGCATTTCCAAACTTTCATGACTTCTTTTCTAGACTTAAAATGGCATTTTGAGAAACTTTGATGTTGTGAAGTTTTTCATTTGAAGCTTCCTTGTATGAGTTTTAAGCATAGGCCAAGAATGACCTGTAATCCTCAAATGACCAAAATACCCTTTGCTTGCCAAGACCATAAGTAGAGTTCCACAAATCATATGAAGGCATACCATACCTTTCTAGAAATATAAGACAATAAGGAACAACTCTCATGTTGGCCATAAATCCATTTGAAATATCCTTTAAGGTCAAAAGTTGCTTGGAAGACAGACAATTTTCACAGACAAGTTTCAGTGCCCTCAGATGACCTGTAACTTGCAAGAGCTATAAATTGAGTTCTATAAATCATCTTGATGACTTCCACCACTACAATTAAAGCTATGAAGATACTCTACAAGTTTCATGTGGACCAAGAATTCATATGAAGCTTGCATCTTGAGCTACACTGCTTTGAAGTTTGACCTAAATCAGGGGATTTTACACTGAAACCCTAATTTAGTAACTCCAGTTCTCTTTGACTCCTCTTGATTTTTCTTTATCACAACATCATATCCATATCCATATAGCAAATAATGAATCCCACATTCTTCAAATAATCCTTGGTGCCTTTCAAAACAAGTCTTTGACCTAGAATTGACCCAATGTTGACCCAGTGTTGACTGACTTCCACTGAGGCTCTTGCAATCATTCCAATGACTTGGTTCTTTTTCAAAATGATCACATAGGCTCTTCATAACATCCATACACACCTCATTCTCTTGGCTCATAGCTCACACTTCCTCTGATGGTCCCCAAACAACCTCAAGATAGGAGAGAACTCACTGATCAACCTGTCAACACTTCAAAGCTCAAAGTCTTCTCTGATGACCTGAGTAGACTTGAATATGAATGAAACCCTTGGATATACTTCCTGAGATAAGAATATCACTTTGATCCCCTGATTAAGATAGCTTGCTTATGCAATGCAATGCAGATGAGTACACTATGTACATGATGACAATGCAAATGATTATGCAATTGGAACATAAACCTAGGTTAAAAAGGTTGGGCAAATTTTGGGGTGCAACAAGAGGAAGATATTATGGTTAGCCATTTTTCTTCGTTCAAATATGTCGAGGTCGACGGCGAAATACACGAAACACCCTGTCAAGCCTTCGAGGGGTTGCGAATTAAAGACAAAGTTCCAGTGCCAAGTAAAGTGCCAGATGTGGTCGTGTCGTCTTATAAGGAAGCTCAAGCTTTAGTGCGGACAGGTGAGACTAAAGGCTAGGGGCAAGTGGTGGAGATTCCGGTAAAAATGGATAGATTCGGGCTTGGATATCATCCTTCGTCATCAGCATCCTCTTCAGGAACGCCCAAGTTCAGAGGGCCGATAACAATTACACCAAATGGAGTATGCCATGAGACTATCAATGCTATTTCCGATGCTGAAGACGGAGATATCGACTGTGATATGGACGCGTGGATCAAGCCAAGCGTGCCAGGACAAAGTCTCTGCAATTGGTTTATCCGAGAAACTGTTCCTGTGACAACTAAACAATAATGATTTGTTTTCTTAATTGTTGAATAATCCTGTGTCCTACCCGGGGCATAGTGATTTTGCTTAGGGCCATTTGGTTATATACATTACATTGTTTAATCATGAAATAAAGGCGTTTTTCATATACAAATATTGTGATCCCTGTTTTTCCTGTTTTTGTTTTTAACAATAAAATGGCAATGTGGTTATTTGATTTGTCTGTGTTTTGAAGCATTTAACCATTTCCTTTGCAGGATTACTATTTCAGATGACATCTATGAACCGCCTATGACTCACTTCGACTTTGAGCACCCGGTATTTCAGGCTGAGGAAGAGGTTGTCGAAGATGGCGACGTGCCAGAAGAGTTGACCTGGTTATTGAAACAAGAAGAAAGAATCATTCTGCCTCACGAGGAAGTCATTGAGATTATCAATTTGAGGTCGGAAGAGGTTGTGAGAAACATCCGTATAGGGGCTGTGCTGCAGAGCGACATCAAGCAAAGGTTGGTTGAGATGCTCAAAGAGTACAATGATATATTTGCTTGGTCGTACGAGGATATGCCTGGGTTGGATACAGATATGGTTGTTCACCGGTTGCCATTACGAGAAGAATGTCCGCCTATTAAGCAGAAACTCCGAAGAACTAGACCGGATATGGCTGTGAAGATCAAGGAGGAAGTTCAAAAACAGTGGGATGCTGGTTTCCTAGCTGTTACAAAATATCCTTCATGGGTCGCTAATATTGTGCCAGTGCCGAAGAAAGACGGTAAAGTGCGAATGTGTGTAGACTACCGTGATTTGAACAAAGTGAGCCCGAAAGATGACTTTCCACTTCCTCACATTGATGTGCTGGTTGATAACACTGCTCAGTTCTCCGTATTCTCCTTCATGGATGGCTTCTCAGGCTATAATCAGATTAAAATGGCGCCAGAAGATATGGAAAAGACTACTTTCATTACTCCTTGGGAAACATTTTGTTATAAAGTGATGCCCTTCGGATTGAAGAATGCTGGGGCAACATATCAACATGCTATGACGACTCTCTTTCATGACATAATGCACAAAGAGATCGAGGTTTATGTGGATGATATGATTGTCAAATCCCAGACAGAAGAGGAGCATTTGGTTAATCTGCTGAAACTGTTCAAAAGGCTTAGGAAGTTCAGGTTGAGACTAAACCCTAATAAGTGCACCTTCGGGGTGAGATCGGGTAAATTGCTGGGATTTATTGTGAGCGAAAAGGGGATAAAGGTTGATCCTGCGAAAATAAAAGCAATACAAGAAATGCCGACGCCTAAAACAGAAAAAGAAGTGCGTGGGTTTTTAGGGAGGTTGAACTATATCGCCCGGTTCATCTCTCACCTAACTGCTACTTGCGAGCCTTTGTTCAAGTTGTTGAAAAAGGACCAGGTTGTGACCTGGAATGAAAATTGTCAAAAGGCGTTCGACAAGATAAAAGAATACTTGCAGGAACCTCCTGTTTTGATACCCCTAGTGGCCGGGAGACCTTTGATTATGTATTTGACGGTTCTTGAGGAAAGTATGGGTTGTGTTATCGATCAACACGACGAGACCAGACGTAAAGAGCATGCGATCTACTATTTGAGTAAGAAGTTTACCGATTGTGAGTCCAGATACTCAATGCTCGAGAAGACGTATTACGCGCTGGCCTGGGCCGCCAAACGTTTGAGGCAATACATGCTGAATCATACAACCATGCTAATTTCAAAAATGGATCCAATCAAATATGTGTTTGAGAAGCAAGCACTCTCCGGAAGAATTGCCCGATGGCAGATGATGTTAACAGAATATGATATCCAATATGTCTCGCAGAAGGCTATTAAAGGTAGCGTTCTGTCTGAGTACCTTACGGAGCAGCCTGTTGAGGACTACCAATCGATGAGGTTTGATTTTCCTGACGAGGATATCATGTACCTGAAAATGAAAGATTGCGAAGAACCGTTGCCGGAAGAAGGACCAGAGCTGGGTTCCAAATGGCAGTTGATATTTGACGGAGCTGTAAATTCCTATGGTAGTGGAATAGGTGCAATTATCACTACTCCTCATGGGTCGCACATCCCATTTACTGCCCGATTGACTTTTCCCGTTACCAATAACGAGGCTGAATACGAGGCTTGCATCATGGGTCTGGAAGAAGCCATTGATTTACGAATCAAACATCTGGATGTATACGGAGACTCAACCCTAGTGGTGAATCAGATTAAAGGAGAATGGGAGACACGTCAGCCCCATTTAATACCATATATGAATTATGCAAGGAGATTATTGCCTTTCTTTGACAAAGCAGAATTGCATCATGTGCCGCGAGCAGAAAATCAAATGGCTGACGCCTTGGCAACACTGTCTTCAATGTATAAAGTTAACTTCTGGAACGAAGCTCCCCGGATTGTTATCTCTCGGCTTGATAGGCCTGCATTCATATTTGCCATCGATGAGGTTCCCGATGGTCAACCCTGGTACTTTGACATCCAGAATTTCCTGAGGAACAAGGAGTATCTGGCTGGGGCATCCAGTCGAGATCAGAAGACTCTCAGGAGATTGGCTAGCAATTTCTATTTGAACCCGGATGGTGTCCTATACAAAAGAAACCACGACTTGGTGTTGCTATGTTGTGTAGACGAGAAAGAGGCGAAGTTGCTCATGGAAGAGATACATGAGGGCACATTTGGTACACATGCTGGTGGGCATGCTATGACGAGAAAACTGTTACGAGCAGGTTATTATTGGCTAACTATGGAAACAGACTGTTTCAAGTTTGCAAAGAGGTGTCATAAATGCCAGATTTATGCGGACAAAGTCCATGTACCTCCAAGTCCTTTGAGTGTGATGGCATCACCGTGGCCATTCTCGATGTGGGGAATTTATATGATTGGTAAGATTGAGCCTACGGCATCAAACGGACACCGATTCATTTTGGTGGCAATTGATTACTTGACCAAATGGGTGGAGGCAGCATCATATGCCAATGTCACCAAACAAGTGGTCGCCAGATTTATCAAAAGAGATGTTATCTGCAGATATGGAATCCCAGAAAGAATTATCACCGACAATGATTCGAATTTGAATAACAAAATGATGAAAGAGCTGTGTCAGAATTTTAAGATTGAACATCACAACTCTTCTCCTTACCGACCCAAGATGAATGGCGCTGTTGAAGCGGCCAACAAGAACATAAAGAAGATTGTTCAGAAGATGGTTGTGACATACAAGGATTGGCACGAGATGCTACCTTTCGCTTTGCACGGTTATCGTACGACGGTGCGCACATCAACCGGGGCAACCCCTTTCTCGTTGGTATACAGAATGGAAGCAGTGTTACCGTTGGAGGTTGAGATTCCTTCCTTGAGAGTGTTACGAGATGTCCAACTTGACGAGGCAGAATGGGTTAAGGATAGACTGAATCAACTAAGTTTAATAGATGAGAAGAGGCTAGCTTCTCTCGCATACGATCGGTTGTATCAGAGCCAGATGAAGAAAGCGTATGATAAAAAGATATGTTCGCGAAGCTTTCAGACGGGCGACCTTGTGCTGAAAAGGATTCTCCCGCCACAAGCAGATCACAGGGGAAAATGGACGCCGAACTACGAAGGTACATACGTTGTTAGAAAAGTCTTTTCTGGAGGAGCTTTGTTGTTGTCCACCATGGACGGTGAAGACTTTATGTCACCTGTGAATTCGGACGCAGTTAAAAAATACTTTGCTTGAAAGTGACCCACTGGACAGTAAAAAGAGAGTCCAGGAAAAAATGGGGCATCCCGGCGAACCATAAAAAATGAATGAAAGGTTCGGGCAAAAATTAGGGATAAAATTGAAAAAATGTACACCCGCGAAGTCGAAAACCTGAAAAGGGCGATTTCGGCAAAAAAGAGTATCCCGGTGAATTGAAAACCCGCAAAGGGCGGTTCACGCAAAAGTTAGGGATTGAAAAAGCAAATGACTATGGTCCGGATTTGATACATCATTGCTTAGTGGTTTGGGAGTACCTGAGGGTTCATTTATCCAACACAATCTCTTCCGAAAATTGAATACCGGGAAAGCGCCAGAGTCAGGCGAGTCATAGGAGGATCAGCTCATGATGTTTGTCTGCACCACGTTGCCGACATGTGTACAAATTTGATTTGTATTTGTATTAATGCTTCTTTGTATATTGTTTGTGCGTAACTTCCTCTTTTCAGGAGTTGCATCCGATGTACAAAGCTTCGCCTATTTACATGCTTAATCAATAAAACATGTTATTCAGTATTTGGTGTTTGTGCTTTACTGTTTTGTATGTGAAAAACGCTGATGTTTTGATAAACTCGCATTTGCATAACTTTGATGGCCCTTGCCAATGATTGATAAAACTTCGAATTGACTAAGGAGATGTCGTGGACATTAACTCGAATAGATTTGGTTGTATAGATTTGTTTTGTCTCGTTTGTGTTTTGCAGGGTTCTCACCCTTCGAGCAGACAGTCAGAGAATTGTGTCCCCCAGCCAAAGCCTCTGTGGAGGACTTGACCTTACTTGACGCTATTTCCCAGCAGGTCGCGCCTCATCCACAGAGGTTGAAATGATGTTATCCCTTACCGAAGGAGGGATTATTTTCCCCAGAAGAGTATCCTCATGGAAGTTGTCCACAGGATATCCCCAGCAAGACAAAATCAGGGTCCCATGCAGAGGTTACACTCCCCAGAGAGTCGAGTATGTGCACGTTCAATCCCCAACTGGGAGGATTTTCGCGGCGCGTAACCAAGATAGTAGCTTCGGAAGGATTATCCCCACCAAGGATGGTTTTCTTTCTCCCCACAGGTCGTCATGCCTTCATCAGGATGGTTATCCTCAGCGGAGTGGTAGCTCCAAGTATGTAAACTGTGTTCAGACAGTGTGCTTTGCCCCGAAGTGTCGCTTTTTCCCCTGCTAAGTTTATTCACCAGCAGGGTGTTTGTACTTTCCTCCCAGTGGAAATCGATGTGTAATCTCTCCCCGGCAAAGTTGGTTGTATTTCTGGCATTTATTTTGCCGGAATACTTTGTGATATTCGTTCATCCCCAACTGAGTTGTATTTGTCCTCAGCAGTCGTGTGGATGAAGCAAGCTTATCAGAGCTTCCCCAGAAGCCTGAACCTGCATTTGCATATATTATCATATTTGCATCTACCCTAAAAACGCTTAGCATTTCCATGCCGTATGGAGCATTACGCCATTGTCAAACATACGCATTGTGAAACATAAATCAGGTTGGTTAACTTTTCAGGTGTGTTTCTCAGCAGGAGTATGGAGTTACAACTCAGGTCTATCACCAGGCGATCGAAGTCTCGCTGTGAGACATGTGATGATACAGTTCTTGTTATTATCCCCACAGAGTTACTGGTTGAAGTTTTTCTTATCCGACCAACGGAGTGCTTTTCTTTAGGTTTGCTGTCGCGGCAGCATGTCAGGGTTTCATGAATCAAGATTTCAGAAGTGGTCACTCGTTATCGGAACGGGTGTCGAGCAGTTATTTTCAGAATATCCCCAATGGAGTTAGCTACTACTAAGAATAGGCAAGGAAGCTATATCCAAGATGATTTTCCCGTATGAAGCAGGCGGATGAACTTTCCTGTAAGAACCAGGCTGATGTGTTTTCCCGTATGAAGCAGGCGGACGAACATTCCTATAAAAATCAGGCAGATGATTTTCCCGTATGAAGCAGGTGGATGAACTTTCCTGTAAGAACCAGGCAGATGTGTTTTCCCGTATGAAGCAGGCGGACGAACTTTCCTGTATGAATCAGGCAGATGATTTTCCCGTATGAAGCATGCATATGAACTTTCCTGTAAGAACCAGGCAGATGTGTTTTCCCGTATGAAGCAGGCGGATGAACTTTCCTTTAAGAATCAGGCAGATGGATTTTCCCGTATGAAGCAGGCGGATGAACTTTCCTATAAGAATCAGGTAGATGTGTTTTCCTGTAAGAACCAGGCAGATGAACTTTTCTATAAGAATCAGGTAGATGAACTTTCCTGTAAGAACCAGGCAGATGTGTTTTCCCGTATGAAGCAGGCGGATGAACTTTCCTGTAAGAATCAGGCAGATGGATTTTCCCGTATGGAGCAGGCGGATGAGTTTTCCTGTAAGAACCAAGCAGATGAGTTTTCCTGTAAGAATCAGGTAGATGAACTTTCCTGTAAGAACCAGGCAGATGTGTTTTCCCGTATGAAGCAGGCGGATGAACTTTCCTGTAAGAATCAGGCAAATGGATTTTCCCGTATGGAGCAGGCAGATGAGTTTTCCTGTAAGAACCAGGAAGATGAGTTTTCCTGTAAGAACCAGGCAGATGAACTTTCCTGTAAGAACCAGGCAGATGTGTTTTCCCGTATGAAGCAGGCGGACGAACTTTCCTGTAAGAACCAAGCAGATGTGTTTTTCCCGTATGAAGCAGGCGGATGAACTTTCCTATAAGAATCAAGTAGATGTGTTTCCATGTATGAATCAGGCAGATGCATTTTCCCGTATGAAGCAGGCGGATGAACTGTTCCTATATGAATCAAGCAGATGTATTTTCCCGTATGAAGCAGACGGATGAACTTTCCAGTATCCAGATAGATGATTCTCCCGTGATGGACAAAGTATGTGAGTTGTGTTCCGATATTTGACAAAAGTATTTTCCCCAAGGAAGTCGCCGTGATTTCCTCGTGTTAACGAAATATTACTGTCCCCAGTAGAGTCCTCATCAATGTCGTTTGTGGGTTGGGACCAACGGAGTCAGCTACTGCAGAGATAAGCAGAGTCTCCTGTGATTAGACAGAATTGTTTCCCCAGCGAAGTCGTCGGGATTTTTCTGTGTTGACGGAATGTAGCGTCCTAACGTGGACAAAGTTCTATTCCCACGATGATAGAATCTTTTTCGGGTTGATGAAAATGAGCCCCAGTATGGTCGCTAATTTATTTTCTCCGTATTGACAGAAGGCGGAGTTTTAACGTGGACAAAAGGCGGGGTATTTTGACAAGAGGGAGTTCAAAGCCTGTGGCGTTACACAGGCGGTTGACGTTGAAATCATATTTTTGATATCAGATGATTGATCAGTTTGTTGCCGTAACAACCGGATTCAGTTGGTGGATGTTGTTCTCCAAGCAGTTTGTGCAGTTTATTTCTGTGGTTGGCAAATTTCCGGGTTCTTGATATTCAACCGTCTCATACCTCGATTGTTTGAAGGCCGTTCGCTCTTCACCCAGTCGGGTCCAAGCCGTTTGAATAGGGGCAGCTATTGCACCCCAAAATTTGACCAACCGGTTCCCACATCTGGTTTATGTTTTCGGCTCATTTTGCATTCGCATTCGCATACCGCATACATTGCATTTTTTCAATCATGTTGATGTTATCGGGATCACAGCCCTGGTTTCACATTTCGGACGTTTCAGACCAGTTCGGATGATTGGAGTTTCATTTTGGGGAAAATCGCGCTTCCCGGTGTTTTCAGCTTACACTGTTGTTTTTGGAGGGTATTTTGGTGTCCGGGTTTTACCGTTTATTTCGATTGGGTCTCTCTTTCTCTCTTATTGAGTTTAATTGCTTTAATAGAATTTTTTAAAAGAATTTTATAGGTTTTTCTAGATATTAAATAGGTTTTATTAGAATATAGTCTTTTTGTATTAAATAGATATTAGGTTTAATAGAATTTAGTTTCTTTTTTTTAATAGATTTTAATAGTATTATAGATTAAGATAGTTTTTTTAGAATTAATAGTTTCTTTTATTAAATAGGTGTTAATAGATTTTAATATACGTTTTAGTCAGATTTTAATTGTTTAGTTTTATTAATTAGGTTAGTTAATCCTTAGTTAATTAGTGTATTAATTGTCATTTTCTTTAATTAGGTCTTTAATCATTTTCGTTTTTTTTTTCATTTAAGTCAGATTAGCCTCTATTAATTGCAATTAAGTCTAGTTCACATCCATTAATCACGTTTAATCATTTCGCATTAAGTCCATTCATCAGTAGTGGGCCATTTGTCCGTTTTTGGGGGCCTAGAGTCCATTTTCGGTGCCACATGTCATATAAATTCAATGCCACGCGTGTTAATTTTTTTTGGCCACTTCATTCTCTCCTTGACAACTCAGTATTCCACTTACTCTCTCTCTCTCTCTCTCTCTCTCTCTCTCTCTCTCTCTCTCTCCCACGCGTCACCCCCTCTTTCTCTCCTTCAGCCACGCGTCCCCACCACCACCACTCTGACTGCATGCTGGCCACGTAGCTTTCCACTATCCTAGCCTCACCGCCGGCCATGCAAACCGCCGGAGGCATCGCCGGAGAAATCGCCCTCCACCGCAACTAACCGCCGGAGATTGTTAGCTCATCGGAAACTGCAGAATTTCCAGAAATTCATCCAATCTTCATCTGCGTTTCTTCAAGGATTCACCGGAAAATTCATCAGAACTACCGGAAACTGCAAATTACCAAGAACTTCATCACTCGTTCATCTCAAATCTCCAGGATTTCAACACCTTCAATGGATTTTTCTTCCCCTTCAAGATCCAAACGCAGATCATCCGCATTTCGTTTAACGATCTTCATCGTTCTTCATCTCCAGATTTCAGCAGTTCAAGAATATTCATCGTATTCTTCGTCCGATCAAGAATATTCATAGATCTTCAAGAGCATCATCCAGTCAGCTTCATCGCACATCAAGACCCTCAGAACGTCAAGATCGTCTTCGTTCATCATCCGGTTTGCTAATCTTCATCCGTTCATCACACGAGCTCCATCAACGTTGTGGATCTTCAAGCATCGATAAGGAGTTCTCCAGAAGCGAGTCCGTCAAGCTCTTCGTAAGCTTCGCTTATCAACGCTTCCAGAACTCATCATCTTTGTAGCGTCTCCAGGTTCTTGCTTTGAACTTGTTAGCTTGGTAGCTTATTTGTTTTTTAGCCGAGAAACTAGGTGGTGTTAAAATACCAACAGAGATTGACGAGAGAGCTTTTGTGAGATGGAGGTTAAGGAAGATAGTTTGAGCTGAGAGATTGAGACGGTGAGATTTGTGTTAGGGAGAGTTTGGGTGAGAGAGATAGTGAGAGGGTTCTGAAAGAGCTTGTGAGAGAGAGCGAGGTTTGAGAGGATGAGCGTAGGCGCCGTTAGGGTTTGGGGAGAATGGTGAACAGTAGTGAGAATTTTTGGAGAGCAACTAGGGTTTTGTTATGAGGATACTGAGAGGATAATGGACGGGCTTCGGGCCCAACTTGTATGTTTGCTAGCGCTTCCCCCCATTTTTCTTATCATACCCCCTCCCCGTGTGTATTATTGCTGACGGGCCTTAAGCCCAATGCTTTTTGCTGGCATACTCCCTCCTTGCTCATTGCGCCCCCTCCCCCTTGTGTGTGTGTTGGTTTGTGTTGGGCTGGACTTTGTTCTTTTGCTGCTGCAACATCCATGTGAATATTATACCCCCCTTGCACCTATTTTGGTTTAATATTTTTGTATGATATTTTAATTGCAATTTTGTTTTAGGATATAGTTTAGATATCAAAATTTTAGGATATGATTAATAATAGGTTAATTGCTTTTTAGGAATTTCTTTTAGGTTAATGTGATTAAAAACATTAGAATAAATATAGTTAGAGATTATATTTCTTTTAGGATTTTTGTTAGGGTAATAGGTTAAAATGTAGTTTAAAAAAAATATATTAGGATATAGTTTAGATATTAATTTTCTTTAGGAAAGGTATTAGGATTTAATAGGTTTTAAAATGTAGCTTAGGACTTAATACATTAATGTGCATAGAAAATTATAGGATAGAATTAACTTCAAAAACAACTAGTTTTAGTTTAGCGTATAATTTGGGGATCTATTGTTTGATTTAGGTTTTAGGGGATATATGGGACATTGGGTATAAATTTAGGGTCCCTTAGAAATTTAATTAGGTTTATAATATAGTCTAGCATTTTATTTGCATTATAATTGGTGTGTTGTTTGTGGGGCTTCCCCTTGGGTGTTTTGTTTTGTTCTTTTTGCTTGGATTGGGCTTTGGGTTTGGGCTTTGCTTATTGGAGCTTATGAAGACTTGGAAGACGCTTGGAGATAAAGCTTAGAGCATGGGAAAGAAGATCTTTTCTCTTGAAGATTGCTTTTGAAGGCTTAGGAGTTAGGGTATGTAGGAAGAGCTCTAGATTAGTTCTGTTCATTTTTTCAAACATAAAGAGCTTCTTGTGCCTCTATTCTATCCTATGAAACAAGGTCCTCCCAAGGTAGCTCCGTCTCTCCTTAGGAGGGATGTAGAGCATGCTTTGGTTAAGTAGAACCTTGAGGATATCTGTCTCTTACTGTGTTAAAACCTTAGTGGCTTCCCTTGGTTGTCATTAAGCTTCTTAACACATCAATCGGATCCTATTGGTGAATCTTCCTCTCTTGCTGGAGCTTGGAATACATTAAAGCTTGAAGATAGTAGCTGTCAAGATGGAAATGAAGCTGTTGCTGTTTGAGCTGATTACTGTAGAAGTTGGGTTGTTGCGGTCAGAGCTGGTGCTGTTTTCTTTTTTTCGGTATCGTTTGTTGGCTTGTACAGCTTGCCCCCAAGGTTTGAAGTGAATACTGTTTCACTTTGCCTATTTTTTTCCCAGGTTCGAGGTTGAGCGGGACTCCCTTGCCTTGCTTGTACTGCTGCATTGCATACATGTTTACTGTTTACTGTATATCTGTTTCTTTCGCTGTTTATCCCCTAGGATCTCTGTTTCCCTCTGTGCAAGAGAGAAATATGACAAACAATAGGTTCTTATCCATGCATGAAAACTTTAGGGTAGTTTTGATTCCCCTTTCAACCCTAGGTTTTTTTAGAGCTTCTTTCTCTTCTATCTCAAAACAATTCAAAACACAGTAATAAGGATAATCGATGTCGTACATTACGAGCCTTAAGCTATTTGAGAAAAGGTTACTGGAGGGTCACTCTTCAGTAATCTGATTGCTTAGTGTGTTACCCTTAGGGTGACATACGACGTAGTCACTCTCAAATCATAGTCTCTAGTGCGTCAGAGATTGCAAACACACTAAAAAAACACTTCTTTCGTAAAAGATTCAAAACAAACATCAAAGTGTCATTTTTGTCCGCTTGGACTCCTAATCAGAAGAAAACCTTTTCAGAAGGATCTAAAAAACAGTCAGACAAATCTGTGTTTTCCGTAGCTCGAACTACGTTTGCTCTGATCTTGAAGGAAAATTGCGATCTAAACGCAGCGGAAAACAAAATTTTCCTTTAGTGATCCTTACGAATGAGCATGGTCAGTGATAGAATCGTTACCTCTTTGTGGCGATTCAGATCTTTAATGCAGCGATCACAAGCGTTGATGAAGTGCAACGCCTCTACTCAGTCCACACGAACAGCTTCCGGTCACAGTGCTAGCTGCTTACGAACGAAATTATTTGAGTGAGAAAAGAGAATCAAAAACGAAATTGCATCAAGTGAAAGCTTCATCACAAGGGTTCCTTTTATAGACTCTCTTGTGGGCTGCGGGCTAAAACCCAATTCACATGATCCATAATAATATTATATATTATTATAATAACTATTATTATAATAAATATATTTATTTTATTATTATTTTATAACCATTATAAAATAACAATAATTATTATTATATTATCCGAATTTCTATTTTTCACTTAAGTGCACCGTACCTTACGGTGTTCCTTTGATTTCTCTATCTCTTATCAAACTGTCCTTATGTGTGTGACCCTGTAGGATTTCGTAACGTTGGTAATTATATTAAATTATATATTTAACATAATAAACAGTAAGCGGTATCTAGCAACACATCACTGCTACCCAAGTCACAAAAATGTCATGTGATCTGACAAAACCTTTTTCGTGATAATATATGTTTGTACAATTACCCTTTTGCCCCTATGTCTATATTGAACACAAGGCATACACTGTGTCATCCTTGTCCAGTTCAATATTGGGCCCTTAGACATTTCTCCTGTTATGCAGGATTGGCAAATTCCATCTAGGACACTCATGTCCCTCAGTATGCTTCGTGGAGTGCCCATCAACTGTCTTTATGATCATCCAGTTACGGATAATGTTTGATCAGCAATAAAGCACCCGACTCTACATCTAGGGTCCATAGTGTTTTCAGGTCGAAGGGTGGTAATACACCATTATCACCATGAGAATAACTTATGACACTTTGCATAACATACTATGTAGTATTCTCATAGCGGGTCAATCCGGTATAAATATTACTCCTAATATTTATACCTATGTTAAGACTTGATAACTCTTTATCCATGATCCATGAGATGTGATCATCAGTCTATCTTCATAATAGTCTCAATGCTTTTAATGTTATCCCACTTTGCAATAAAGCTTGACTACGGATATTTTAAGAATAATGTCTTTATGTTTAATGGGATCTCATGATTAAGTCACACTTAACATTTCATTAAACAGACTAACTATTCTAGGGACTTTATTATTCTGAAAGACAAACATAATAAAGAAATGCCTTTTATTATTAAACGAATAATCTGATACAAGTACCAAAAAGTATTGGCCTCTAGGGCTTACACTAACAATCTCCCACTAGCACTAGAGCCAATTAGGCATACCCTTAATACCCATAGATCTAGTATGACCATCATGCTTCTGTTGCGCAAGAGGCTTTGTTAATGGGTCAGCGATATTGTCAAGTGTAGGTACTCTGCATATCTTCACATCTCCCCGATCGATTATCTCTCGAATGAGGTGATAACACCTAAGTATGTGTTTGGATCGTTGGTGAGATCTAGGCTCCTTAGCTTGTGCGATAGCACCATTGTTATCACAATATAAACTAATGGGATCCACAATGCTAGGGACTATGCCAAGTTCACTAATGAACTTCTTGATCCAAACAGCTTCCTTTGCTGCATTTGAGGCAGCAATATACTCGGCCTCAGTTGTAGAATCAGCAACTGTTTCTTGCTTTGAACTTTTCCAGCTCACAGCGCCACCATTGAGACAGAACACATAACCAGATTGTGATCTAAAATCATCCTTATCTGTCTGGAAGCTAGCATCAGTGTAACCAATTACATCAAGCTCTTCCTGACCTCCATATATCAAGAATGAATCCTTAGTCCTTCTCAAGTACTTAAGGATATTCTTGACAGCTACCCAGTGAGCATCACCGGGATCAGATTGGTACCTACTCGTTGCACTTAATGCATACGAGACATCTGGTCGAGTACATAACATGGCATACATGATAGATCCTATTGCAGATGCATATGGAATCTTATTCATGCGATCCCTTTCTTCCTTAGTTGAAGGGGATTGTGTTTTTGATAAACACAGACCATGTTGCATAGGTATGAATCCTTTCTTGGAATCATGCATATTAAAGCGTCTCAACACTTTATCTATGTATGTACTCTGACTTAGGCCAAGCAGTTTTTGTGATCTATCTCTATAGATCCTAATTCCTAATATATAGGCTGCTTCACCTAGGTCTTTCATAGAAAAACAATTCCCTAACCAAGTCTTCACTTGTTGCAAGGTAGGGACATCGTTTCCAATGAGTAATATGTCATCTACATATAATACCAGAAACACGATCATGCTCCCACTAACCTTCTTGTAGACACAAGGTTCATCTTCATTTTTGATGAATCCATATTGTTTTATGGTTTCATCAAAACGAAGATTCCAGCTTCTGGAAGCTTGCTTCAATCCATAGATTGATCGCTGTAACTTGCATATCTTTTGGGCATCTTGTGGTATGTCAAATCCTTCAGGTTGTGTCATGTACACATCCTCAAGAAGATTCCCATTAAGGAAAGCAGTTTTGACATCCATCTGCCATATTTCATAATCATGATATGCAGCGATGGCAAGTAAAATCCGAACAGATTTAAGCATTGCAACTGGTGAAAAGGTTTCATCATAGTCAACCCCATGAATTTGTTTATAGCCTTTTGCAACCAGTCTTGCTTTATAGGTATGTACCTTACCATCCATGTCAGTCTTCTTCTTGAAGACCCACTTGCATCCTATAGGGTTAACTCCTATAGGAGGTTCTACCAAGGTCCAAACCTGGTTTGTGTACATGGAATCCATTTCAGATTTCATGGCTTCTAGCCACTTCTCAGACTCAGGACCAGTTATGGCCTCTTTGTAGGTCACAGGCTCATCTTGATCCATGAGTAATACATCACCCTGATCACTTATGAGATATCCATATCTCTCAGGTTGGTGACGTATCCTACTTGACCTACGCTGGTCTTGTTCTACTTGAGCAGGTTGCTCTTCCACAACTACTTGTGTTTCCCGCTCTAGTTCCTCCATAGGTGTTTCAATGTTTTGTGATTCTTGAATTTCTTCAAGCTCTATTTTCCTCCCACTGTTTCCTTTGGAAATAAAATCCCTTTCCAGAAAGACTCCAGTTCGAGCGACAAACACTTTGCCCTCAGAAGGATTGTAGAAGTAATATCCTCTTGTTTCTTTAGGATATCCCACAAATAAGCATTTGTCAGATTTGGGCTCAAGCTTGGTTGAAATTTGTCGTTTGACGTAAACTTCGCAACCCCAAATCTTCATGTAAGACATATGTGGTTTCTTACCACTCCATATCTCATATGGTGTCTTATCAACCTTTTTGGATGGAACACGGTTAAGTGTGTAAGCTGCTGTTAATAATGCATGTCCCCAAAAGGAGTTTGGAAGATCGACGTGACTCATCATGGATCGGACCATGTCTAACAAGGTTCGATTTCTTCTCTCAGATACACCATTCCATTGTGGTGTTCCAGGAGGAGTAAGTTGGGATAGAATCCCATACTCTTTTAGATGGTCATCAAATTCTAGGCTTAAATATTCACCGCCTCGATCTGATCGAAGAACTTTAATATTCTTACCTAGTTGGTTTTGTACTTCATTCTTGAATTCCTTGAACTTTTCAAAGGACTCAGATTTGTGTTTCATTAAATACACATATCCGTATCTACTGAAGTCATCAGTAAAAGTGATGAAGTACTGAAAACCTCCTCTGGCTGGTATGTTTAGTGGTCCACATACATCAGTATGTATGAGTGCCAAAAGATCATTAGCCCTTTCACCTTTTCCTGTGAATGGGGACTTTGTCATCTTTCCAATTAAACAAGATCTGCATGTCTCATATGATTCATAATCAAAAGAGTCCAAGAGTCCATCTTTATGGAGTTTGGAAATGCGCTTCTCATTTATGTGGCCTAATCGACAGTGCCAAAGGTAAGTTGGATTCAACTCATTAGGTTTCAACCTTTTAGTATTAATGTTATAAATTGGCATTTCAAGATCAAGGACATATAGTCCATTATTCATTTTTGCAGTAGCATAGAATATATCATTCAAATAAATGGAGCAACAATTGTTCCTTATTATGAATGAAAAACCAAACTTGTCCAAACAAGAAACGGAAATAATATTCCTGCTAATTGCAGGTACATAATAACAGTTCTCTAACTGAATTATTAAACCACTAGGTAAAGTTAAAACATAAGTTCCTACAGCTAAAGCAGCAACCTTTGCTCCATTGCCAACTCGTAGGTCAACTTCACCTTTTGCCAAATCTCTACTCCTTTTTAGCCCCTGCACATTAGTACAAATGTGAGAACCGCATCCAGTATCTAATACCCATGATGCAGAAGTAGATAAATTAATTTCAATAACAAAAATACCTGAATTTGAAGTCTCTACTCCATTATTCTTATCTTCCAGGTACTTTGGGCAATTTCTCTTCCAATGTCCGGTCTTACCGCAATGGAAGCAAGTGCCCTCTTTTGCTATTCCTCCACTAGGCTTCAAAACAGGAGGAGTGGGTTTGGGTTTGGCAACTTCCTTGCCTTTCCCTCTACCACCCTGTTTGATGGGCCTCTTGTTCTGTTTCTTTCCATTACTGACCATCAGAATGGATTTTCCTTTTGTCTTCATATTCTGCTCAGCAGTTCTCAACATGCCTAGCAGTTCTGGAAGACTTTTGTCCAAGTCATTCATATTGAAATTCAGGACAAACTGACTGAAGCTCTCTGGCAACGATTGCAAGATCAGATCAATCGCAAGTTCCTTTCCAAGGGGAAACCCTAATCTGTCAAGGTTCTCCACATACCCAATCATCTTGAGTACATGGGGACTTCCAGGGGCTCCCTCAGCTAACTTGTTGTTAAAAAGGGACTTTGAAACCTGAAACCTCTCATTTCTTGCTTGCTCTTGATAAAGCGTTTTCAGATGTCCGATCATATCGAATGCAGACATGTTCTCGTGTTGCTTTTGCAACTCAGAGTTCATGGTAGCAAGCATGAGGCAAGCGGTTTCATTGGCATCATCGAAATGCTTCTTATAAGCATCTCTTTCTGCCTTTGGTGCAGAACTAGGAGGTTCCTCCTCAGGAACTGGTGTCTCCAAGACATACAGCTTCTTATCGTGCTTGAGGACAATCCTCAGATTACGGTGCCAATCCAGGAAATTTGTCCCAGACAATTTTTCCTTATCTAGGATGGATCGCAAAATATTGTTCGATGTGTTTGTTGTCATGGTAATCTACAAGAGAAATATGAAAATATAAGTATCATTAAAACAACATATTTAATTAGGCCTTTAATCAAATATGCTCCCACTATTTTATTCAAAACAAATGACCCTCATCATTTGATTCGGAAAATCCCGTTGGAAGACTTTCTAGTGGGTCGAGATCCATGTTTCACTTTGTTTTAAGTCAGCGTTAGGCTGATTACACAAAACTAAGTTATTTAGGTAGGAACTCCTTCCAATTGTATCTCATACAACTCTCGAATATTTTCAATTGGGTGAATAACTCCTTATTCTGATCCATCACATGAATCATTCCCAATTCTTGCTTCTAAACATATATAATCTTATTATAATTTGTTTAGTTAAGTTTGACCCATTGTTTTAGCAATTGGATATTACAATTATCCCATCACACCTTACTAATATAGAACATGCACCTCGCGTAGGCGAAACCTACAATGCTCGATACTAGTCTTGATGAGTGCTAAAAATTGGAAAGCATAAACTTAATATTTAATTTTGAGGGAATTTGTTATTAGTTTGATCTCACCGGCTTAACATGCAAAACGTCTCTCACATGCATCAACATACAATTACATGCATCAACATACATATAAAAAAAAAGATACAATTATGGCCCCTAACGCAATTGTTCTCTCAAGCCAATGAGAGAACCTAAGCTAACCTAATAACGATCTAAGCTTCTCCAAGCATGATCTCCAAGGTTATCCTCCTTTAATATTGAATACTTCCTTTTTTTTTTCATAACATAATATTACATTACATATAAGAAAACTCGTTTTACATACGAGGGAGTGAGATGAGAAAAGAAGTTACATAAAGAGATTGAGAGAGAGGCACGACACGCAGGCCGTATTCAAAAATCCCAAAACAATAATAAAGGAAAAACTAAGGCCATAACTGATCACCACAAATAAATAATAATAAACACACTTTTATTATTAGTTTAAAATTCCGATAATTAAATAAACTAAATTAAATTTCGGCTGATTGATCACACTTTGCAGACTTAGCCGGGGGTTCCGCTGCCCGGTCAGCGGACGGTGGTCAAGGGGGCAGCGCCTCCTTGCGGGGTTGTTAGGGGCAGCGCCCCAGCGAAAATTTTTATGAACACTTCATTGTATTTCACGTCGTTTCCTGCACAACTTTTGTGCATTTACAACCCCAACCGGAAAAGTCTGCGGCAATACAACACTTGTACTGCCATTAATCCTAATGCAACAATTTCATGCCGTCAAACACAACTCGATTGATAACTCAATATGATAGATCAATATGTCATTGCTTCACCATACTAACGTCGGATTCCGAAGCGAATGAAAATGATGATCTTTCAAAAAGAATTACAATCCTTATGTGATTGAATGGATGAAATCAAAACAGTATATCCCATATACCATCTTTGCATCAGAATTTCTTATATCTTATATAAAAGTGATCGATCTAATTGTGTAACCTATGGATGATCAATGTATCGCACAACTTCACCATACTAATGTCGGTTTCTGAAGCATAATCAACATCAATCATCCAAATCGTACACAACAGATACCAAATTTAATTAATCGTTTATTGTTAAATTCATTCTGTGTTTTAATCGAATCAAATACAGAAAAGACAAAAATTTAACAGCTATCAGATCCATGGTTTCGTAAGTGGCTCTGATACCACTGAAGGAAAATTGCGATCTAAACGCAGCGGAAAACAAAATTTTCCTTTAGTGATCCTTACGAATGAGCATGGTCAGTGATAGAATCGTTACCTCTTTGTGGCGATTCAGATCTTTGATGCAGCGATCACAAGCGTTGATGAAGTGCAACGCCTCTACTCAGTCCACACGAACAGCTTCTGGTCACAGTGCTAGCTGCTTACGAACGGAATTATTTGAGTGAGAAAAGAGAATCAAAAACGAAATTGCATCAAGTGAAAGCTTCATCACAAGGGTTCCTTTTATAGACTCTCTTGTGGGCTGCGGGCTAAAACCCAATTCACATGATCCATAATAATATTATATATTATTATAATAACTATTATTATAATAAATATATTTATTTTATTATTATTTTATAACCATTATAAAATAACAATAATTATTATTATATTATCCGAATTTCTATTTTTCACTTAAGTGCACCGTACCTTACGGTGTTCCTTTGATTTCTCTATCTCTTATCAAACTGTCCTTATGTGTGTGACCCTGTAGGATTTCGTAACGTTGGTAATTATATTAAATTATATATTTAACATAATAAACAGTAAGCGGTATCTAGCAACACATCACTGCTACCCAAGTCACGAAAATGTCATGTGATCTGACAAAACCTTTTTCGTGATAATATATGTTTGTACAATTACCCTTTTGCCCCTATGTCTATATTGAACACAAGGCATACACTGTGTCATCCTTGTCCAGTTCAATATTGGGCCCTTAGACATTTCTCCTGTTATGCAGGATTGGAAAATTCCATCTAGGACACTCATGTCCCTCAGTATGCTTCGTGGAGTGCCCATCAACTGTCTTTATGATCATCCAGTTACGGATAATGTTTGATCAACAATAAAGCACCCGACTCTACATCTAGGGTCCATAGTGGTTTCAGGTCGAAGGGTGGTAATACACCATTATCACCATGAGAATAACTTATGACACTTTGCATAACATACTATGTAGTATTCTCATAGCGGGTCAATCCGGTATAAATATTACTCCTAATATTTATACCTATGTTAAGACTTGATAACTCTTTATCCATGATCCATGAGATGTGATCATCAGTCTATCTTCATAATAGTCTCAATGCTTTTAATGTTATCCCACTTTGCAATAAAGCTTGACTACGGATATTTTAAGAATAATGTCTTTATTTTTAATGGGATCTCATGATTAAGTCACACTTAACATTTCATTAAACAGACTAACTATTCTAGGGACTTTATTATTCTGAAAGACAAACATAATAAAGAAATGCTTTTTATTATTAAACGAATAATCTGATACAAGTACCAAAAAGTATTGGCCTCTAGGGCTTACACTAACAGATCTTTCATGCTGTATGAAAGTACGTAGGCATAAGATGCTGTATCCTAGCGAGCAACCTTCCCCTCCTTTCCCGTAGGTAGGCGAACTACGTTGACTCTGATTTCTCGTTCCAGACGGGAATACGTAGGCATAAAGTGCGATACTTTGCCGAGTCATTTTATTTTATTTTAACCCTTGACCCTTTAGAGTAGATAGAATAACAATCCGTACTAGAAAACAAGCGTGGATCCCGTCGAGTACGACGGACGTGAGGGGTGCTAATACCTTCCCCTTGCGTAACCGACTCCCAAATCCAGGATTTGGTTGCGATGACCATTCCTTTCCCTCTTTGCGTTAGGTTTACTCTGAGCGTTTCCTTTCCCTCCTTTGGAATAAATAACGCACGGTGGCGACTCTTCTGTCATAGCCGGCGCCGATTTTCGCAGTAGCGACACAATACATTAATCAAAACAAAACAATTACTCTTCAATGGTCATAGAGATAACTTCTTCCACGGTCAAATTCTTCAAACTCTGGCCAGGGATACATGGCTTGATCCACGCGTCCATGTCGCAGTCGTTGTCTCCTTCCTCGTCAGATACGACATTGATTCTCTCGAATATCACCCCACCACTGATGAACTGAACAGGTCCTTTGTAACACGGAGCATTTTGTGAAGAAGACGCATATGGGCTGTATCCCAATCCAAACTTATCTTGTTTGTTGGGGACGCTTACCACTTGCCCCCATCCTTGTGCTGATCCGGATTCCACTACGGCTTATGCTTCCTTGTATGACGACATGGTAACTTCTGGTGCTTTGACTTCAAATGGTGCCTTCTCCTTGATCTGGACAGTCTCAAAGGCCTGACACAGTGTTTCATGAATTTCACCATCGACCTCCACATATTTGAATGAAGACAGATGACTCACCATGATGTCTTCCTCTCCACAAACAGTCACAATATTTCCATCCACCAAGTACTTCAATTTTTGATGCAAGGTTGATGTCACAGCTCCCGCTGAGTGTATCCAAGGCCGACCCAAAAGGCAGCTATATGCCAGCTGGATATCCATTATATAGAACACCGTATCGAAAATCTCAGGACGAACCTGAATTGGTAAAGTCAACTCCCCAAAAACGGACCTTCTCGTCCCATCAAATGCTCTGACTACCAAGTCGCTCGGAGTGCATATTATCCCTCGAGTGTCTAGCTTCATGAGGGCCTTCTTGGGTAACACATTTAGTGATGACCTAGTATCTACGAGTACATGTGACAGGACAACACCTCTACATTCCATAGAGATATGCAAAGCCAGATTATGATTCCTTCCTTTCGGTGTCAAATCACGATTAGTGAATCCCAACCCGTTACCTGCATTGACGTAGGCCACCACCCCTTCCAACTGATTTACGAATATCTCTTGAGGTACGTAAGCATTATTCAAAACCTTGAGCAAAACATTCCTGTGAGCTTCAGAAAATAACAACAACAACAAGATGGAAATATTTGAAGGAGTCTGTTGTAGATGATCCACACTTTGGTAGTCACTCTTTCTTATCAAACGCATAAATTCCTCCACGTCCTTCATCAAAGCTTCCTTTTCTCTAGTCTGAGGACTTTCTTCAGCTACCACCTTCCCTTTACCTTTGTCGGTCCTTTATGCATTTACTTCAGGAGGTGCAAACACTCTCCCACTTCGAGTCATTCCTCCAATTCCTACCAAATTGTCAATCGAGTCCAAGGGCGAATTCTTTAATTCCTGCTTCTGCCCGTTGCAATAGACCTCGGCCCCATAGTTCCAAGGGATCGCTTTAGAGCTCTCATAGGGTATAGGTCATGCCTTTGTGAATATGATAGTTGGCCTCGCCGGAGGCGCAGAAATTGTAATCATCTTGTAAGGGATGGAAATGGTGGCCACCTCATCCTCCTCTTCACTAATCATCTTTTCGTCATCCTTCTCCTGGATTCTGTCAAATTGTAATACACCATCATCCATCATACGTTGCACATGGTTCTTCAGATTTAAACATCCTTCGGGACAAACTACACAGTCTTCACAATCCTTCCCACAGCCAGGGAACACCCCTCCTTCTAACAACTTGCTCTTCACAAAGCTTAACGGCGTCTTCAGATCCTCCATATTGGACACCAAGTTCAGGCCTTCCTCACTGACAATAGCATTCACACCACTACCTCTACCATGGTTAGGCATGGGATTTTGATCCACGTTAGGAGCATCATTATTGAAGTTGATAGCCTTACTGTAAACAAGGTCTTGTACCTTGTGTTTGAAGGCTTTGCAGTTGTCGATGTGGTGGCCGGGGGCGCCAGAGTGGAAGTCACACCTAGCGTTGGCGTCATACCGGGGAGGTGGTGGGCCAGTTAGAGGTGCCATTGTCCTTTTCTGGACCAACTGCAGTTGAATTAAGTGTTGTAATAACTGAGTGTAGAGCATCGGTGGTGTGTCAAAGTGCCTGTTCATCATTCTCCCACGGTCTTGAAACCACCGCTGGGCGTAGTTCTGTTGCTGCTGCTGTTGTGGTTGTTGTTGTTGGCGTGGTTGTTGTTGTTGAGGTTGTACCGTCGGGATGACAATACTAGCTACTTGTGGTGGTTGCTGATAATACGGTCGTTGTTGACGTTGATTCAAATTTCTATTTCGATTGTTAAAGCTGGACACTGCATTTGTCTCATTATCCCTCTTCTTCACACCAAAGTTCTTCCTTCCACCTCCAAACGAGGTCCCTTCCCTTGCTTGTATATTTCCCATCTTAATATTGTTTTCGACCCTCTCGCCGGTAATAATCAAATCCGAAAAACTCCCAGACATGCTACCCACTAACTTCTCATAGTAAACCCCTAGTAATGTGGCCACAAACAGATCAATTAGTTCTCTCTCCACCACGGGAGGTTGAACTCTAGCGGCAAGCTCTCTCCATCTCTGTGCGTATTCCTTAAAACATTTGTTACTCCTCTGTGATAAATTCTGAAGCTGCACTCGGTTCGGCGCCAAGTCACTGTTGTACTGGTAGTGCTTAACGAAAGCCTCTGCCAAATCCCTCCAACTTCTGATATGGACCGGCTCTAGTCCCATATACCATTCTAAAGACGGACCTGACAGGATATCCTGAAAGAAGTGCATCAGCAACTTCTCATCATCGGAGTACGCAGACAGCCTTCGGAAATAGGAGCGAAGATGCACCCTTGTACATGTTGTTCCTTTGTATTTATCGAAATCTGGAACTTTGAATTTTGGGGGAATCCTTAGTCCTGGAATCAATCCTAGGTTCGACATATCCAGACCCATAGCATTCTGGTTTTCAAGGCTCCTCATCTTTTCCTCTATTGCCTTGAACCTTCTATCAGCGTCAGATTGAAATCCTGCTCCAAGGTCTCCCATGGAGAAGACATTGTCTTGTTCGTCGTGTTCCCACTGGGGACCGTTGTTACCTTGCACAACGCCCATTGGAACTGGGATAGGAATTCCAGTCTGGTTTCCTCCGCCCGGAGGGATAACCATTGTTGGGATAGCGTCTGCCCGTGGCGTATTGTTTTCCGCTGGAGGAGGTACATAAGCGGTTCCACCATGTAGAACCCCACTTCCATCAACCCTTGATACCAAAGGCTGTACCAGCATCCTTAACTGTTCTTGGCCGTTGGCTACGCCCTGCATCATGTCCATGAATTGCGCCATCCTTTTGCGAAATTCCTGAAGCTCGAGCTGAACTTGATCCATAATTCTTTGTTGGCTTCCTCGTGTAGAATAACGGTGAATTGGTTGGCCTTCAATCCTAAAACAAACTCTCTGGAGAACCAAAGGAAGAGGTAAGGTTAACAGAAACACCTGCAATGCAAATGAAGAATGATGCAAAAAATGCATAATGCAGACATGTAAATACGTTTCAGGGAAATTTCCCCCTCGATTCTAGTTCCAGGCTGAACACAATGACAATGGAGAACTTTAAAGACAAGCATATAGAAACACCTCATATATAGACATAGGCCAACAAACAGTGTGCATACATCAACTGAGTACAAATAGAAATGACCTCAATCAACAAGCCTGATGATGGTCGATACATAAGCAAAACAACAAGATACAAAGAAAGACAGTAAAGCTGAGTGCCGAGACTGGAAATCCTCTAGCAGCTTCCACGTCTCGGGATGATCTGGTCTAGTGAGTAGACCCTGTATGAGTAGCTCTCGCCGGCTAATGGTGCGCTATAGACTATCAACATGGTCGTCCCAGGCTCCTTCTCCAAAGCACGCTTCAAGTCTACTCCTCTTGGTGTCTGCTCTCAACCTACAATCCTTCAGGTCTACAATAACCTGGCTCAATCTGTGCCCACTGTTGTATCTGAGGGATTCTTCCATCGAAATTTTCTCGTCCTTTGCTTTAAGTTGACTCTTCAACTTGGCGATCTGCTGTTTCAATTTTTCCTCGCGCTCTTTGTTATTAGTGAGCGTGGCATTCCATACTGATTCAAACTTAGAGATCTCTAAGTAAGCCTTGTCCAGATCCTTCTTTTTGGTAGCAAGCACACTATAGACAGCATTCAAATCCCGACCTGAGCGTTCTCTGTCGCTAGTCTCCTTCGTCAAGTCCGTACCTAGCTTGTTGATAAGTTCAGTCTGTCTCTTGAAGGTATGAACAACATCGATCTTCTTGCTTCGGAGTTGAATGATTTCTTTCTCTAATTCTTCATTTTCTTTCTTCACCTCTTCTTTCTCACGCAACAGTTGGTTGTACTTCTGGATATCCACGGTAGTGGGTTCTTCAATCATGATGGGGTACAAAGGCACAACTGAGGGAAATGGCATCAGAGACTTAGCAGCTCTATCTTTGATCCAAACCACGTAGAGTCATAAGCTCGATTGTCGCTCTTTCCTAACATTGTCTTACCTCGCCTGTGAATGTTACTCCATGCATATTCCATTCTAACCAAAGTATCAGCTTCCAGCAAGCCTGTGAGATACAGAGATTCCTGTATCTCTTCTTCCTTAGGAGGACTCTTCAAAGCATATCCAAATTGTCTGATCAACAAAGAGGGATTATAGTTAATACATCCCTTTCTTCCGACCAACGGGACGTTCAGAAAACCACTGCAACTATATATGATTTTAGTGCCAAGTATATCCCGATCAAACCATATAATGTTTTCTGCAGATAAACCTATTAACCTAGCAGACCAATCTGAGGTGCCAGCAGTAGCAACAAATGGACCTGTCTTCGGAAGGTGATTGGAGAACCATCTATATAGCATGGGTACACAACAAGAGACATTTTTACCCCTTCGCTTCTCGTTCTTGTAATGGATAGAATGGTAAACATCCCCTAACAAGGTAGGCACTGGAGTCCCTGAAGCAAGGATATAGAAGGCATCCGTATCCACAAAGTCTGGTAAGTTAGGAAACAAAATGATACCATATATGCACAGAGCGAGAATGACATTGAATACAATCAAACAACCGTCTTTTGTGAACTGTAAAGCCTTGTCAACAAAAACAGGTAGATGAAACCCATACACTCCATTCAGCTTGGTCAATTTTCCTGAGAACTCTGAGGCATCAAGATGAATAATGCAGGAAGCTTAGCTAGATCAGGCTCTGCATCAACATGGTAAAAAGGCATCTGATCCAATACTGGAACTCCTAGTAGCGCAACATACTCTTCCAAGGTCGGCGCCAGGACATAGTCAGGAAAAACAAAACATCTCAACTGGGGGTTATAAAACTGTAGCAGAGCATATAAGCCATTCAACTCGAACACTGAAGGTTTGCACACCAAACTGAGTAACTTCCTATAAGATTCCTTGAACTCTACTTTCACCTTCTGATCTGCTAAAGCAACCAAACTCAACAAGGAACTGATGCCAAGGAACTCAACAACCAAACTCCCAGAGTCGACAATCCTCAGATCCAAAATTCCTTCGAGCCCAAAGGGCCAGAAAGAAAATCATTAAAGAGAATCTCGTCTGAGCGCGAATTTCATGGCTAGCTGGTGCAAGCAAAGCATACAGGCTCACCACTAATCTCCAATTCTAATGCTAAGTCTATACTCAAGCCTGGGTCTGGCTTATCACTCATCAGAACTTCCATCCCACAACACAACAATAATGACATATGATGCGGAAAATAAAATGCGAAAAGCAAATAAAGATAAAGCACATATGTACACACCCCAAAAATAAACAAGCAAGCGCTAGGATTGACTCGCATAAGGGATATTTCTGTCCCTAGCAGAGTCGCCAGCTGTCGCTACTGCGAAAATCGAGACCGGTAATGACAGAAGAGTCGTCACCATGCGTTATTTATCCCAAGAGAGGGAAAGGAAATGCTCAGAGAAAACCTAACGAAAAGAGGGATAAGATCGGTCAACGCAACCAAATCTCGGGTTCGGGAGTCGGTTACGCAAGGGGAAGGTATTAACACCTCTCACGTCCGTCGTACTCGACGGGATCCACGCTTGTTGTCTGTCTAAAAGGGTGATTAAAAATATCTAACTACTGGCTTGAGGAAAAAAGAAAAAGAGCTGACTCGACAAAGAAAACGGCACTTTGTGCCTACGTATCTCATCTAAAGTGAGAAGTCAGAGTCAACGTAGTTCGGCTAACTATGGGTGAAAGGGGGAAAGGTTGCTCGCCAAGACATCGCGTCTTGTGCCTACGTATCCTCGTCTGGTACGAGAAATCAGAGCAAATGTAGTTCGGGCTAAAAAGAACACCGATTGGTTCAAAAGTTTTTTAGGCCCGAGTAGGGTTAACAAGTAGCTCTAGTAGTTGGTGTATGCAGCTCGACCGTTGGAGACTTAGGTGTTACCGTTTGCGGTAGAACTAAGAGTTAACAACACTCTTTTATCTGAAAAGATTTTCCAAAATTAAAGGCCCCAAAGGGCAAAAAGGGTTTGAATGATTTGTTTTTTTGTGTTTTTTAGAGAAGAAGTGTTTTTTTGGATTGTTTGCAATTCATATCGCACTAAAGACTATGACTTAGGAGTGAATGCGTCGCATATCACCCAAAGGGTGCTATACTAAACATTCAAGCCATTGAAGAGAAACTCCTCAACAACTCTTTCCTAAGTGCTTAAGGCTCGTAACACACAATAATAATTAACCTTTATTAAGTGTTTTATGATTGCTTTGAGATGAGAAGAGAAAGGACACTAAAGGGGGACTAAATCCAAACCTAAAGTTGTCATGCAATGGTGATCCTAAGATTGAGATAAAGGGAATGAAACTATCCTAATGTTATTATGCATAGGATTGAACACCTAATGTCTCTTCTACTCCCATCCTAAACGGAGGGACTAGGAATCCTAGGGGGATCATGGCACAAGGCCAAGTAAACATTAAATAAATCAATCATAGATGAAATGAAAAAGAAAAGAAATGAAATTGATGGATTCAAAATAAAATGATAAAAAATGGAAAATAAAATGAAATAATAATAAGATAATAATGAAAAAAAGGATGGAGAATAAAAATAACACCATAAAATAAAAGAAAATGATTTTTTTTTGGAAATTTTGATATTTAAAACTATCCTTTAAAAAATAAATAAAACAATAAATAATTAAAATAAAAAGAAAACAAGTGCTAAAAAATAAAGGAAGGGGCTCCACCAAGATTTGATCCTTGGACCTCATGGCTGCAGGTTCAAAATTTAACCATCCCAGCCAGCTCCATACGTGTGAACATTGATGGGAAGGAGAGTGAAAATATCAAACCATGAAAATAAATAAGAACAAAAACCATAAAAAGGGCCCCCGTTGGGAATCGAGCTGAGGTTCAGGGCAATGCAAGGTGACTTAAGGGCAAGGGTTTAACCCCTGGGGTGGCAATACATCCGTGTATTTATGCCACCCCTTTAATACAAATACTAAAGGGCGCGTGTGACTGGGCAGAAAACAAGGCAAGCTACATGAAAATAACCAAAATACGTTTTGATCGCAACTTACTCAAATCTCATCCAAATTCAATGAAACAAAGGTCTATCTCACTCAATTTTTCACAAGGAACACGATGGTGCTGTTAGTTTCTTCAAATGATGCATACACAAAGAAAATCGAATGAAGATGCAAGGATGAAGTTTGAAATGCGTTTTGATAAATATGGACCAAAACTGATGGAAACAGGTTTAGAGAAAGATGCATACAAGTTTCAGATATGCAATAGATCAAACTCCAACTGAAAGATGATTCAAAAAGATGACAGAACTGAATGAGGTATATGAGTTGCAAAAGTGATATACAGGAGTTTTGAAAATCCAAGGCAAGTTTGAGTGAACTTAATCCAAAACAAATCTATTAGCATGATTATGAATTCAAGGTATTGCAATGTTCAAATCATCCACAACTAGCTTACTATCCATTTCAAATGACAGAGACTAAATCTAAGCCAAATCATGTTAAGAAAATAGCCTTGATAGCAACTAGCACAAACTTGGCATAACAATATCAAATCCCAAATCTCACCAACTGTTTCAAGCAAAATGCATCAAAACCAACAACAAAATTGGATGCTGAGAAAAACAGTTCAAAGACCAAGCTGAAACCTAATGCATCATACAGAAACCAGACACTATATGCCCTTATGACAGTCCAACCTTCTATCCCATGACAGTGGTAGTTTGGTCATTAATGCCCACAATCAAACACTAATGATCTTGACAACAACAATCCTTATGCAGAAACTTTAATAACAATTCCGTGCACACCACAAAATGCTAGGCCAGTCCAAGTGTGCACTAAGTGAATTCCTAATGAGAGACAAACAAGCATGAAAAACCAACTGGGCATCACAATCCAAACACAACAACTTATGATCTAATCTACCTCAACAAAAACAGGTGGCAATTCCAAATTTCAAAAAGATTGAGGACAAGTTTGTTGAGAATATGACCCTAACCAAAAGGCAGATCAGTAGGCATCAACACCCACCCAATGTATCCACCAAGTCAATATCCTATGCTGTCAAGAATTCTTATGGCAGTCCTAAATGGTCTAAACATCAAGCCTAAAATCCATCCTTAAATGATGGCTACCAATGAAAACACACAACTCTCAATGAGAGGTTCAAGCTCAACATGCTAATACAACAATTTCCAACAGCCTGTAGCAAAACCTGAGGTCAAGTTAAATTGGTTTTGAACAGAAAAGAGGTAAACTTGATGAGAAACCAACTAACACATCCTAACAGCAAAATTGGACTGCATGTAGAGTGCCAAACAAAACTGGACTAAGTCATCAATGCTTGAAATTCAACCCTGGCCTGAATTCAACTAGACACACAATGATATCACTCTCTTCCACAAATTCAACACAAGCAGAAAAAGTCCTACTGAGTTTGATCATCCTAGCCTCACCTAGCCCACTAACCTATTCACTAATGGTTAACAGCAACAAAAGCTCCATCAAGAACCAAACTCAACTAAGCAGCCAACTGTTGCACCCTAAAATTTGACCAACCGAGTCCCGTATCTGGTCCTATGTTTCGACGCATGACCGCATTCGCATTCGCATATCGCATACAGTGCATTTTTCAGTTGTATTGATCGGGATCACAGCTCTCGTCTCGCGTCTCAGGTGTTTTTAATCAGTTTAGATGGGTAGAATCGTATTTTTGGGAAGTCGTGCTCTCCCCGGTGTTTTCAGCTCGCGCTGTTGTTTTGAGGGTATTCAGGTGCCCGAGTTTTATCGCTGGTTCCGCTTCGGTCTCGATCTCATTTTTAATTGGAATAAATTGCATTTTATGGCTTTGTAGGGTTTTATTGGATTTTAAATATAATTTTAGAATAATATAGAATATTAATAGTTTTTTTTAATATAGTTTTTTATAGCTTTAAATTCTTTTTAGAGTTTATAGAGTATAGGGTTTTAATAGCTTTTTAATCATTTTAATAGAAGAATATAGTTTTTTTCTTTTATTAATAAGAGGTTCTCTTTTAAATAAATAATATAGGTTTTATTAGAGATTTAATAGGAATTTAATAAGATTTTAGATTAGTGGAATTATTAGAGTTTTTTAAGATTAGTGGAATTATTAGAGTGTTATTAGTTTAGAAATTAATTGGAATTAATAGAGTTTTTAGGTTTAATTGAGATTTAGTTAGAGTTAATTAGGTTTAATCATTAGTTAGTTGGTTAATTAGTTTTAATCATTTCCATTAATCTTTTTTAATCCAGATTTAGTCTTTTTTTTTTCAGTCCATAGTTTTTTTTTTCGTTGGGCCCATTTCACTTTTCTTGGAGGCCCACTTTCCTCTCAGTCTGAGTCCAAAATCTTTGTCCTATAAAAGTCTGATCCACGTGTTGCGCAGGGGAGGAGCCACGTTTTTCACCCAGAAGACCCCACCACATAACTCCACATTCACTGCATGCGTGCCAACGCAGCACCCCACTTCCTCCTCCACCCTCCACGCGTCCTGCATGCACACAACCCCTCCACTACCCCTGCCACTTGTCTCCACCGCAACCTTCACCGGTTGCATGGCCGGCGGCCATGCAACCACCGCCTCCAACCGTCTCCGGCACCTCTAACTTACTCCGGCCACCGTCTGTTTCGCCGGAAAGCCAGAAAACACCAAAAACCCAAAATCCTTCATCTTCTCCAATCATCTTCTTCTCCGACCGACCTTCATCATCAATGACCACCGGAAATCAGTCGCCGGAAACTTCATCATCACCGGAAAACTCATCAGTTCATCATTGATTTTCCAGTTTTCTCTACATTCATCACTGAGAATTATCCCTCCGACGTCAAGTTTCACCGATCTTCTTCGTGAATTCTCCAGGTCGTCACCAGAATCAACATCAACAATTCTTGAACTCCACTTGTTCATCGTTTCCCAGAATCTTCATCTGCGTCATTCTCCAGACATCACCACCTTTCATCATTAAGAACTCAGACTCCAACAATAGCCTTCAAGAAAATCCCCAGAAATTTTAATCCATCGCGTTCGTCAACATCTCCAATCGCCTTCGTCAGAAACTTCCAGATCCACCAACATGCAAACTTCAATCGATCTCCAGATTCAAGTCCCTCTAACATTCTTCCACAAGCATCCACGGACGGATCTTCCACAGACTTCCTTCAAAAACGTCCTCAGGAACACAACAACATCATCCAAGATCTTCATTCAACATTCTTCAAGATCATCACGTTCATCAGTTCATCGAGTTCATCAGAAACTCAATGATCTTCGTCAAGAACTTCACGAAGCTTCAGCAGTCTTCAGAAATCTCCCAAGAACGATCTTCAACCCTCAACCATCTCTGCCAACGAACACGGATCCAAATGTCAACCGTCTTCGTATCAACATCTGAGCCTTCTTTGTGTTCTTCAACGAGTGAGATCCTTCAGTCTCGCGGATCTTCACCAGGCAAGTCCCAAATCCGCTTTTTGTTTTCCTTCTTCTTCGTGGATTGGTAGATCTTCAGACGATTGTCAAAGATGAGGTGGTGACGGTGATTATAGGAATGGTGAGGAAGAGGGATTGAAGGTGATGAGGACGACGGCGCTGTGAAGGGAGAAAGGAGAATTAGGGTTTCGATTCAGAGGAGAGTGAGAGTGAGAAGAGGAAGGTCATTGGCTTGATTTCAGATTGGGCTTCTTGGGCCCAAAGTTTTTCGCAGCATCACACTCCCGTTTCCTATTCCCCCCCCTGCTGTGTGTCTGTAGCGATGGGCCAAGCCCAACTTGTTTTCTGGGCTACACCCTCCGTTCACACCCACACCCTCCCCTGTTTTCCTTTTTTTTCTTATGCTTTTGTTGGGCTGGGCCCAATTCCAGTGTTTTTTTGTTACTGCTTGTACTCCCCTGTAACTAGTGTACCCCCTCCCCTATTTTGTATTTTTCTTTTCTTTATGAAAAAAAAGGAAATATGAAAAGAAATAGAAAAATGGAAGAAAAATATATGAAAAAAAGAAGAGAAAAAGGATAGTTGAAAAAATAGAGAGAAGAATATATTAAAAAGAGGAGAAAATATGTGAAAAAGAATTTTGAGAATAAAAAAAGAATATTGAAAAGAATTTTGAGAATAAAAAAAGAATTATTGAAAAAAATGAGAAGGAATATTTGAGAAAAATATTGGAGAAAGAAAAGAGAAAAATACACGGAAAAACATTTTGAAAAGAGAAAGAAAATATATGAAAAGAAATATTTTGAAAAAAGGAATAGAAATATTCAAGAAAAGAATATTGAAAAAAAAGAGAAAAAGATTATGAAGAGAAAATAGAAAAAGAAAGACATGAAAAAAGAAGAAAATAGAAGTATGAAAAAGAGAAAAAATATTAGATGTAATATTTTTTAGAGTGTATTTTCTTCATGGAGTTCAATTTTAGGGATAGTTTAGAAGTCCACTTGTTAGGGGACTATTTTCCATTTGATTTTTTCCGGGATAGGATAGGATAATATTTCCTAGGAGTTTATTTTTCAGTATTCAATCATTGTAATCATTTTTAGAATGTTAATAAAACGAGATTTGAGTTGTGGTTCCGAAGTAGCCGAACTACAGCTGCTCTGATTTCTCGTACCAGACGAGAATATGTAGGCATAGGATGCGATATCCTAGCGAGCACACTAACAACTAATTCTTTTGTTCTCTCGCTGCTGTGCGATCGAGACTTTCCCACTGACGACTGATTGTTACCCTTTTCTCTTGCCCGAGTGCATTTGAGACCAGACCGTAGTTTTTCCCATAGGTCCCCGTACCTCTCAAACCAGTTTGATTTCTCACTGCTGTGTGAGAACACCTAGCCTAGCCGTAGTTAGCCTGAACTACGTAAAGCTCTGATCTTCCATGCAGTGTGGAAGTACGTAGGCACAAGACGCGAGGTCTTGGCGAGCCAATTTCCCCGTAGTCCCGAACTACGTTGACTCTGACTTTCTCTCTTGAGAATACGTAGGCATAGAGTGCGACGCTCTATCGAGTCAATTCCCTTCCGTTTAGATTTAGCAGCCGTAGAATAGATTGTTTTTGCATCCTGTAGACAACCCAAGCAAGCGTGGATCCCGTCGAGTACGACGGACGTGAGGGGTGCTAATACCTTCCCCTTGCGTAACCGACTCCCGAACCCAGGTTTTGGTTGCGATGACCATACCTTTTCCCGTCTTTGCGGTAGGTTTACTCTGAGCGTTTCCTTTCCCTCCGTTGGGATAAATAACGCACGGTGGCGACTCTTCTGTCAGCCGGTGCCGATTTTCGCAGTAGTGACAGCTGGCGACTCTGCTGGGGACCTGCGATAGTTCCCTATACGAGTCTGCTGGGGATCCAACGTCCCCTGGCTGCTAAGGACTGCGATAGTCCCTATGCATGTGGGATCCAACGTCCCCTAAGAGAGTCAATCCTAGCGCTTGTTTGCTTGTCTTTTGGGTGTTTATTTTTCGCTATTATCTGTTGCCGTTGTGCTGGGGAGGGTGATATTTTGAGTGATAGCCGGACCTGGGCTGCCTGAGTATGCATTTAGACATAGTTGCGGAGAAGTAGTAGACGAACCTGTCTGCTGGGCAGGCACAGTTCCCTACGAAAATCTGCGCTCAGACGAGGTTCTCTCCGAGGTGCTTCTCTAAGGTCCTGAGGATCATAGGGGAGTCCAGACGTGAGGATTGTCGACTCTGGGGACCGATCAATTGGAAGTCAGCTAAGTGAGGCCTCTTCATGAGATGACGATGCCACTCCTTCTGGGAATCGTATCCTTCCTCATGAAAGTCTGTGACGCTGACTACCGCATAGGATGCCGCATCTTAGGTCCATACCCGTGAGTGGGGGGGGGGGTTTCTTTTTTGCGAAACCTCGACTTCCAGACTACCAGCTATCCTGACGTTCTCTTTTAGAGAGAACGTACTCCGTCAGCAGTACAGCCGTACTCAGATTGTGTGGGGGCTGTGATCCCGTGTTTGCTGCATTGCATTGCATTTGCATAAGCATCGTTGCATCATATTGCATAGCATTTCTCCAGCTGGCCAGAGCCCTTACCCAGCCGTTATTTGATTTCAGAAGGTGATTATCCGGTGATTGGTCTGAGCAGCTGTTGATTGTTAGAAGACGACAAAGGGGTTGAAGCGGATCAAGCAGAATCAAGCAGTGCCGTCAGTTGAAAGTTGCTGATAGTCATGTCAGGAGACGACTTCCAGATTGTTGATGCCTTATCAGTTTTTATTGTGACGTCCAATCCTTTGTATGATTCCACGTCTGATGAAGGCATTCCGCAAGTGAATAACCTTACTGCAGCTCAGCTTGTGCAGACTTCTGTTAGAGGCCAAAATCTGCACCACCAGTTTGTCATCCTAAGTGAATGTTCTTCTTCTGATGTCGCGAACTATCAGAATGTCGTTCCTGCTGGTTTGATCTCCCGAAGAGAAGTTCCGATAGCGAGGACTAATAATCCATTAGCTCTTGTGCAAGCTAAGAGGTTGCACACATTGGAGGAACAAGTCAAAGCCCTGGAAGTTAAGAACGATGTTGGTCACAATGCTTCAGATATGTGCTTGGTTTCTGACCTGGTGTTGCCTCCTAAATTCAGAGCGCCGAAGTTTGAAAAGTATAAAGGAGATAGCTGTCCGAGGCTACATTTGGTGATGTTCTGCAGGAAGATGACTTCGTTCGTGCAAGATGACAAGTTGATGATTTACTGTTTTCAGGACAGTTTGACTGGGGCATCTTTGAGGTGGTATATGCAGTTAGAGAAGGATCAGATTAGATCATGGGTGGATTTAGCCAGAGTTTTCCTGAAGCGGTATAATTACAATATGGACGTAGCTCCCTTTCGCATGGAGTTGCAATCTTTGTCTATGGGGATCAATGAACCTTTCAAAAAGTATGCTCGGAGATGGAGAGATTTTGCTGCCATAGTGGAACCACCGATCCCTGACCGAGAGTTAGCAGGCATGTTCGTAGACTCATTGCAAAGCCCGTACTTTGAGAGACTGCTTGGAGTTTCGCTGAACTTCTCCGAATTAGTGGGAGTTGGAGAATGTATTGAGAATGCTATAAAGATTGGAAAAATTCAGATTGATCCAAGCAGCCGGGCTAGTGAAACTGAATCTCTTTGCGGCTATCAGAATGAAGAAGGAGTTGTGATCAATGCAGTCATGCCAGATGTCGGGTATCCTCAAGATGAATCGGTGAAATCTGTTGGATCAATATCTTCTGTGCCTTGTTATGCTGGACAGACAGCTGTGCCTGGGGCACCATATCAGGAATCTTATGTCGCTTCCATTGCAAATCAGCGAACTCGTGGCCAAGGTTATCAGACTCAGCGTCAGAATCAGAACAGGCCTCGTAACAACTTGGAACGAAGGAAAGCTCCTTTTCACCCAGTGCCTATGCCGTATAGCCAGCTGATACCATCCTTGATCCAGAGTTCTTTGGTGGAACCTAAAGCTCTTAAGCCAGTTTCAGAACCTTACCCTCCTGGGTACAATCCTCACGTTCAGTATGGTTATCATGGCGGATCTCCGGGGCATACAACTGAAGATTGTAAAGCGTTTCAGGCGAAGGTACAACAGTTGATCGATCAGGATTGCATTTCCTTTCGAGAAGGATTTCTGTTTGTTCATACCAACCACTCAGCTGTCTAAGCTCGTAGACTCGGAAAGTATTCCCCAGCAAAAGCCAGTGATTCAGACAGGCGGGCGCCTCAGCATTGGCAGCCCTCAGCCTTTATATCATTTTCATTTGTAGTTTCTTTTCTGTTAGTTACTACCTGCTTTTAAGCATTGTATGTTTCGAATGGTGATATTAATAAAGTGACTATGCATTTTTCTGAATTAATCATGTCGCTGTCGCTCATTTACTGCATTGCACTGACACTTGCATTTTATTCACTTCACTTTATCACTGTGACTAGCAAAGACTGGAGGGAGGATGGCGAAAATAAACTCATAACCGATGATCGTATGCCTTCAGATAAGACCTTACCGATGACGTACAAGGCATTGTTTCAAATCCCCTAAACACTGGAGATATAAGGAGTTAGTCCCTTGTTAACCACTTCGAGCCAGGAAGTAGAAGTTTTTTCGGACTTTCAAACCCTCACATCTTAACCCGGGGCAGGGTAGTTGTCAGCTAGCTTGACCGAGCGTTCAAGTCTTACAGAGGAGTGTTGTCTTTCGAGGACCAGTCAGTTTATACCTTTCAAGAGGTCATACCTCACCAATCAGGAGTGAGACAGTTACAATCCTCTCGGAGCAATCAAGACAACCAGTGTCGCACGACTTTGTTCCAAAAGAAAGAAAGAAAGAAAGCCCGCTAAGTAAAAAGAAAGAAAAAGCTGGAAAGCTAATACTTAGGCAAAAATCAGGGCATCCCGCTGGACTTCAAAAGAAAACGAAAAAAATCGAAAAGAACTCAAAAGGAGTCAGTCCAGGCAAAAATTAGGGAATCAAAAGAATGAAAAAGAAGGGATAAATTTTTTCCCCCCAGTAAGTCACAAAGTCGTGTACACAGACATCGAAAACAAAAAGGAGTAACTATCGCTCCTGGAAAATCCCTGTGAGTTCCTTAATTGTGGTTCTTACCATTCAACATACCTCTCGAAGAGGCGAGCGCTTGTGCCAGGTTAGCTGAACTTTAGGACCGGAGATCATCACGTAGAAGGGGTGGGTACAAATCAAAATTTGAGCCAAATATCCTTTGTTTCACGAACCGTGAACCCGACCACGATACAACCCTTAAAAGACCTAATTGAGGTAGGGTTTATTCTGAAAGCGCATTACGATGAGGTTGAGTAACCTGGCTCCTTCTTGACTTGCTAGTCACATCCTTGTTGTATTTTTTCACTGATCAAATCACATAAGCACTACGTTTGAACTTTGTTTCATTCGTCACTCACAATCATGACATGTAAATGAGTGACAGCTCAAATTTTTCCAAAATCTGCATAAGCATTGCATTAAAATTACCATTCGTGAACAGACAATTTTAATTGCAGGTTAGTAGTTGACATGAAAGAAATTCCAACAGGGAATCGTCAAACAGGACTGAATAATTCAGCAGTCTGAACCAGGATGGTGAATGTTGTGAAGACCTGTGAATCAGGGGCATTAATTTCCATTAAGTTCGGAATCAGTTAGTCAGAGGACAAGTCCCGAAGTTTCAGTTGATCAGGGGCAGTATGTTTGAGAAGCAGTTGATCAGAAGTGAGTCTTCTCGAGAGCCAATCAGGGGCAGTTATACAGTGCGTGGAGATTTGAAAGCAGATACTTCGGGTGGATAATCAGATCAGGTTAAGTTGCTAGAACGCTCATTCAGGGACAAGTCACCGCAGAGAGTGTTGAAACCAGCTGGGTTGATAGGGGTTTAACGGAGATTGAATTCTATTGTCGTATAGATACCGGGGCAAGTAATCTCGAGGTCGTCTCGTAGCCAGCTTTTCGGAGCAATATTCCCAAGAGTTAGATTGGGGCAAGTTGAGTGCACTGGGGCAAGTTGTTCAAACCAGTCTGTTTATCCCCAGCCGGAGTTGAGTATCGGGGAATCGTGTCATTACCCTTATCAAAACCTGAACCTTCTAAATAAGAAAGGCCTTGCTGTCGTTGGATCATTGACCTGCAGTCTAAACCTGTTGCGTGTCAGTAACCTGTTATTTCCAAAGTCCAGTTCTCGCCTGGCAAGCCGGTAACCAGTTCTCGTCTGGCCCACCCTTCCGTAAGCATCAGTTCCCGTCTGGTGTAGTTTATTGTAAGCATCAGTTCCCGTCTGGTGTAGTTTATTGTAACCAGTTCTCGTCTGGTCGCCATTTCTTCAAGTGTTGTATCAGTTCTCGTCTGGTACATGTCGTTGCTGAATCAATTCTCGCCCGATAACCTATTTTCCTATCAGTTCTCGCCTGGTAGTCTATCCTTTGAATGCTAGTTCTCGTCTAGTATTTTCCATGTCTTCCACTGTGTACATAACCCATGTTTATCCTAAACCGGAAAAACAAAAAAACCTAAAGGTATCTGACACAGTAATTCCCGATGACTCGCATGTTGTCATGTTCCTCGATACGAAGCTCGACGGATACCAGCGCTCTGATTAATGTTTGAATTCCTTGTGGATGTTGTTAAATCAGAATTACTCCTCTTCAGCAGACGAAAGTTGCGTATTATCCCAGGAAGAGTCGAGATTGTATTTTACCCCGTATCAGAGTAGGATCAGGAGTATCCTCAGCAGATTAAGATTGATATCCCTGATAGTAGGGGCATTTCCAACAGCGTGCTGAGCGCAATCTGTAACACCCCACTTCCCGTATTAAATAAAATATAAATATTATAATAATAATAAGAGTTTTCACCAAAAAGTGGGATATCACATCTCCAAGTTTTATAAAAATACTTTATTCATTCTTTTCAAAATAATACAGCGGAATTTGTTTCATAAAGTAAAATACATCAAAACATGATACGTCACAGGATTTCAACACGTTTGACATAAAACAATTACAACACCCATATCCCGTGTTACGTATCAGAGCATCCTAGACTCGACGGTCACACCAATATCCAAGCTAGCTAAACACCTGGATTATCTGTACTTCCGAAGAAGCACAGACCACAACAACAACAAAGGGGTGAGAAATAATGATCAGAATATAATGGTAATGTAATACATGTAAATAAGGTAGTAAAACACACCAACACACCAATATTCACCCCCAACAACTCCATATGACGAACCTATTGTTCAAATTACAATATAACATATTATAATGCAAATATGCAACTCAACACCATGCATGCGGTACCGACTCATTGGTTCATTCAATCGAACCTGGATAGATCACTTACGCTCCTCCTGAGACATGATCTATCCCCCACCATTCTCCACAAAGGTGTACGGATGAATCACTTACGCTCCTCCTGAGACATGATTCATCCCACCAAAACACCATGATATGCACACACCAATGCATAACTAATATATTTAGGCACTCAACATGCACACGATCCTCCTGATCATATCATCATACATCAATGCATATATGTACAGATATAACATACACCAACACCATATAAATCAATTCACACAGTGAGCAATCTCACATTCTAACACCAAGTATGAACACATCCTAACACTCGGGGAATACACGATCCTACTGATCACTGCACCATAATCATATACATGATACACCCATCATTCATTTTAATTAAATTAGATATTAAACGAGTTCACACTCTAACACCATATATAAACACATCTCAACACTAGGGGAATACACGATCCCACTGATCACTACCCACATATATATCAACTAATTGCCCACCAGTCATTATTACGGGAAACATGTACTATCACCAAGTACACAAGTTAGTTCCCACACTCATCATTCTTACAGTGCATCAAGGCCAAACTGTACCTATCATCTCAACTCGGATCCTCAGTCCATTCTAGTACCAATCCTGCACATTACCGTAACCAATATATTTCTAATTCCTATTCCCAAAATCATCACCTACACACTTTACCGATACCTCAAAAGCCATACGGAATTTTCCCTAAAAACTGTAAAACACCCTATATGCCCTATATGCCAAATCATCCCAAAACACCAATTCATTAACATTGACTTATACTCCATCACTATCAATTACTAGTTATCATCAAACACAAACACACCAATAAACATTATACTTACCAATTATCCTATACTTCCTACTCTAGAACCAACATTACGGTACATTACCGACACTTCAGAGTCACTCTGAATCTCACCAAGGTCCTAACCATAGTCATTAACGACACTATAGGGGAACAACACATAATTTTCCCCAAAGCTATAATCATGGTCATTACCCACACTACAGTAACAACACAGAATCTCACCAAAACTCTATTTATATTTACTATCAACACTGCAGTAACAACATATAATCCCACTAACATCACCATAATATATATACACCAAATTCACTAATACCAATCAACAATTCATCAATATCAAGCATCAATTTAGCATTAGCAACAACAATAACAAGCATGCCAATATAAAACTTCATAGATCGGAATTTTCCTACGGGGTTAAGGACTCCCCTCTACCCTATACATGTATATACCATCCCAATCAAGTTTCTCCCCCCTTACCTTGTTAATCGGTTGATCGATGAAAGAACCCTCCAAGGTTTGGCCAATTCTGATTTTCCCTTGTATCCTTCGTTATTTGCTCCCTTTTCCGTTCCCTTTCCCGTTCTCTCCTTTCTATCGTTCTTTTTCCACTTTCTCTAACTTCTCACAATGTATCGTAAAACTGCTAACCCCTCTCCTTCTCTATTTTAATTTTCTAATCCCAATAATAATAATAACTTAATAATAATAATAAAAATAATAATAATAATAATAATAATAATAATAATAGTAATAATAATCCTATTATTATCTCACCAAAATAATAATAATGTTAAGAACTTAATAAAATAATAATAATAATAATAGTAATAATAATCTTATTATTATCTCACCAAAATAATAATAATGTTAATAACTTAATAAAATAATAATAATAATAATAATAGTAATAATAATCCTATTATTATCTCACCAAAATAATAATAATGTTAATAACTTAATAAAATAATAATAATAATAGTAATAATAATCCTATTATTATCTCACCAAAATAATAATAATGTTAATAACAATAGTAACTATAATCAATATAATAATAATAATAATATTCCCACCAATATCAATATTATACACTATATTATTATATTCACCAAAACACCACCAATAATCCTCCCATATCAGGGACACCCACCAATAATAATATTCATACCGATGATAATAATAATAATAATAATAATAATAATAATAATAATAATAATAATAATAATAATAATAATAATAATACCACCAATATTACTATTAACTATTATATTATTATCTCTACACCACCAATGATCCTTATATATCAAGGATACTCACCAATCACATACCAACACACCCCACCTAAGGGCACACCAACATAAAATAATTAAATTAACACCAAAATGACTAAATAAATAAAATGGGTGTTACAACTCTCCCCCACTTTAAGTATTTTCGTCCTCGAAAATTACCTGATGGAACACTTCCGGATACGCTTTCCGCATCCTTCATTCCAACTAACAGGTCACACTGCCTTCTGCAGCACCTCCCCAAGTTACTTTCACCAAAGATATCTCCTCCCTTCGGAGTTGTTTCTCGCTCGTCCAAACGAAATAGCAATGCCTCAACAATCAAATTATTTTCACTTGTACATCATCCACCTGGTTCAATGTACTTTCTCAACTAAGACACATGAAACATATCATGCCAATTCATAGCGACAGCGGGAAAAACGGTCTAACATGTTACTCCTCCCATGCCTCTGCTGCGCCACTCTGATACAAACCACAGAACACGGTGCGAACTTCTGAGACTTCGAAGCTCGACCAACATCAGTCACCGGCGTGACTCTCCAAACATATCTTTCCTTGGATCCTCTTGATCTTTTCAGCCATCTCCACATAATTTTCAGGTCTGAGCACAACACTCTCACTCGACCCATTCCAACACAGTAGAGTCCTACACTCCCTATTTCACCAAGCCACATATAGTGCCATTCCGACACTAGGATGGTAACCGTTATTATAGGTAACTCAATCAACGGTAATTAATCATCCCATAATCCACCTCGATCCAACACCCAAGCTCTCACCAATTCTCTACAGACTCAATAGTCCTCTCTGACTGACCGTCAGTTTGCGGATGGTAAGTCGAACTCAACTTCAACTTAGTACCCGAAGCTTCCTGTAAGCCCTTCCAAAATCTCAATATAAACCTCAAATTTCCATCTGACACAATATTCGTCAGTATCTCATCCAACTTCACCACTTTCTCAATATGCATCTCATATATTCTCAACACGGAATAGTTAATCCACTCCTAACAATTCAAATTAAAATTATGTCTTTACAAATTCTTTGGAAATCTCAACACCAATTTCGTGAAAATACTACCTGATTTCCACTCTGGAATATTTAACGACTGCATCAGACTCAACAGTCTCTGATGTTCACTCTTCGAATTCCTACAATTCTAACCAGCATATTCCACCTCAACTACTCCTCCCCTTATCCATGGTCTCCAAAACAATCTACTCAAATTCGGTTACTTCTTCATAGCACTGGGATGGATACTCCATCTACCCCAATGTATTTCTTCACGAGTACTTCTACTCCCCTCAACAACATCTGGTACACATACCCTATCATAACACATCATGGTACTATTTCCACAAACCCGACAATCCACTATTCGACTCTAATTTATCAATTTCAACTAATTCACTACTCAACCCAGGTTTCTGACTTTCTCGATTCTGCTCAAGGATATCACTAGTCAGATCTTAATAATAAAAGCTTAACTCCATAAGAAGTCTCCTTACTCACAAAACTCATATTATGAAATTGCTCAATTAGTTCTAACTCTTTTCACCATCATCTTCGGTATATGCAAATATTTCTAACTCACTGTATCATCTACCATGTCCGCTTTACCCGAATGGTAATTCAACTCGAAGTCGTACTCTTTTCGAAGTCCCAATTATTTCCTATGCCTCATATTCGTCTTATTCAAATTAAACAAACACCTTAAACTCTTAAGATTAGCAAACATCTCCGATCTCAGTCTGAACTTTTGAAGACTCCGACTCCGGTACAATCACAATAGTAACCAACTCTAAATCATTGGTCGGATGATTTCTCTTATACACTTCAAGTTTCCTTTTGCATAATTGAAACTCGCTGAAGTTGTCTTTAGCAAATCCCCTAATTATATCAACAAGCATCACAAACACCACAATTAGTTCTATCGGATTTGGCAGAACTTTCCTTACGGAAGTATATCACCGCTCTTTTTCTAACACTGATAACTCCAGTTCCTTATGCTCAACATAATCCTATATACTCTTCGAATACCTTAAAATATCATTTATTAACACAACCATTGCCTTATATAAATATTTAAAGAAGATCCCATGCCAAATGGACAAACAAGTTGTGAGTTATAGCGGGAACACATACCGTACCGCCCGTCCTTACCACAACCTTCAAACACACTTCATCAATAAATAGATTAAATCTATGTCAATACTTCACCATCTCATAGATAATTTCAATAGCTTTCCAACGCTTCGAACCGGGCGTCATTCCGAGTTACGGTTCTCCCGTTACGACAAAAATACCACAACAACATTTTTTTGCTCAGGGCACTTCGCCAGGCGAATCTCGGCGAACATGACAGTCTCGAAATTCTATTTTCGACCGTTACCTGACTTCCGAGTGTCCGATTTCGATTCCGTAAAAAGCTGCGATCTCGGAATTCAACGTATAACCACAATTTCATACTTAGGAGGCCGTCCAACACACTTTCAATCTTTAAATATTTTAAAACCCGATTACTTCCAATCTCAACAGCAGATCGTGGAGCCTCCTATTACGATACCACTTCGACCTTCGACACCACAACACAATAATTCTACTCGCGATCTCACGAACACGGAAACTCACATCCTTCAGTCAATTGATCCATCAAATCATTAACTCTTGGAAGCGAACACTTATTCTTGACAGTCACCTTGTTCACTTATCTATAGTTCACCCAAAGCTTCACAAAACCTTCTGTCTGTCTAACCAACAAAAATTGGTGCACCTTACGGTAACACACTCAAACAAAAGGACCTCTCCCCCAGCGGGTCTTCAAGTTGACTCTTCAACTTCTCCAATCCCAACGTAAACATACAATATGGAGTCATCAATATCAGACTCGTCCCAAAAACAAAATAAACGTGTAAGCTTTACTTCACACTCCGATAGTAAATCGCTTACTTCCTCAGGGAACCTCCGGCAATTTCAACAAATTGACAAATCCCAATTTTCTCACTTTCCTTCTCATTCGAAGGTTCCGTCAAAATAAACGTCTCAACACCGTATTACGCCAACTCCTCAAAATAATCCCTTAAGCACTTAGCTTAACTCAGGACAATTCATTGCTCACGCCACACAAGCTTGCAAGACACGTCTATCCCATCCAACACAATCCCGTCTACTATTAACAAGAGATTAAGGGTGATCAGTTCCTCAATTTGTTAATAGACAGCCGAAATCATGATGGGGTACAAACCATCTTTACCAAACTATGATAGCATTCCTCAACACATTAAGCCACCACACCGTAGCATTCCGGAGAATTACAAACTTCTCCCCCACTGGAATCATTCCTGCTTCTGCAGACAAGGTTAGGAAATAAACACGTACCGACAGTGTTTTCACACACATGCCGTATACTAGGGATTTAAACCACAACACCAGGTTAAACAACACACAGTCTCCATCCCAAAGGACAGACTCAACTCAACTCAACAACACTGGCCGGACGGACCGACCTGCTCTGATACCAATTGTAACACCCCACTTCCCGTATTAAATAAAATATAAATATTATAATAATAATCAGAGTTTTCACCAAAAAGTGGGATATCACATCTCCAAATTTTATAAAAATACTTTATTCATTCTTTTCAAAATAATACAGCGGAATTTGTTTCATAAAGTAAAATACATCAAAACATGATACGTCACAGGATTTCAACACGTTTGACATAAAACAATTACAACACCCATATCCCGTGTTACGTATCAGAGCATCATAGACTCGACGGTCACACCAATATCCAAGCTAGCTAAACACCTGGATTATCTGTACTTCCGAAGAAGCACAGACCACAACAACAACAAAGGGGTGAGAAATAATGATCAGAATATAATGGTAATGTAATACATGTAAATAAGGTAGTAAAACACACCAACACACCAATATTCACCCCCAACAACTCCATATGACGAACCTACTGTTCAAATTACAATATAACATATTATAATGCAAATATGCAACTCAACACCATGCATGCGGTACCGACTCATTGGTTCATTCAATCGAACCTGGATAGATCACTTACGCTCCTCCTGAGACATGATCTATCCCCCACCATTCTCCACAAAGGAGTACGGATGAATCACTTACGCTCCTCCTGAGACATGATTCATCCCACCAAAACACCATGATATGCACACACCAATGCATAACTAATATATTTAGGCACTCAACGTGCACACGATCCTCCTGATCATATCATCATACATCAATGCATATATGTACAGATATAACATACACCAACACCATATAAATCAATTCACACAGTGAGCAATCTCACATTCTAACACCAAGTATGAACACATCCCAACACTCGGGGAATACACGATGCTACTGATCACTGCACCATAATCATATACATGATACACCCATCATTCATTTTAATTAAATTAGATATTAAACGAGTTCACACTCTAACACCATATATAAACACATCTCAACACTCGGGGAATACACGATCCCACTGATCACTACCCACATATATATCAACTAATTGCCCACCAGTCATTATTACGGGAAACATGTACTATCACCAAGTACACAAGTTAGTTCCCACACTCATCATTCTTACAGTGCATCAAGGCCAAACTGTACCTATCATCTCAACTCGGATCCTCAGTCCATTCTAGTACCAATCCTGCACATTACCGTAACCAATAGGTTTCTAATTCCTATTCCCAAAATCATCACCTACACACTTTACCGATACCTCAAAAGCCATACGGAATTTTCCCTAAAAACTGTAAAACACCCTATATGCCCTATATGCCAAATCATCCCAAAACACCAATTCATTAACATTGACTTATACTCCATCACTATCAATTACTAGTTATCATCAAACACAAACACACCAATAAACATTATACTTACCAATTATCCTATACTTCCTACTCTAGAACCAACATTACGGTACATTACCGACACTTCAGAGTCACTCTGAATCTCACCAAGGTCCTAACCATAGTCATTAACGACACTATAGGGGAACAACACATAATTTCCCCCAAAGCTATAATCATGGTCATTACCCACACTACAGTAACAACACAGAATCTCACCAAAACTCTATTTATATTTACTATCAACACTGCAGTAACAACATATAATCCCACTAACATCACCATAATATATATACACCAAATTCACCAATATCAATCAACAATTCATCAATATCAAGCATCAATTTAGCATTAGCAACAACAATAACAAGCATGCCAATATAAAACTTCATAGATCGGAATTTTCCTACGGGGTTAAGGACTCCCCTCTACCCTATACATGTATATACCATCCCAATCAAGTTTCTCCCCCCTTACCTTGTTAATCGGTTGATCGATGAAAGAACCCTCCAAGGTTTGGCCAATTCTGATTTTCCCTTGTATCCTTCGTTCTTTGCTCCCTTTTCCGTTCCCTTTCCCGTTCTCTCCTTTCTATCGTTCTTTTTCCACTTTCTCTAACTTCTCACAATGTATCGTAAAACTGCTAACCCCTCTCCTTCTCTATTTTAATTTTCTAATCCCAATAATAATAATAACTTAATAATAATAATAAAAATAATAATAATAATAATAATAATAATAATAGTAATAATAATCCTATTATTATCTCACCAAAATAATAATAATGTTAAGAACTTAATAAAATAATAATAATAATAATAGTAATAATAATCTTATTATTATCTCACCAAAATAATAATAATGTTAATAACTTAATAAAATAATAATAATAATAATAGTAATAATAATCCTATTATTATCTCACCAAAATAATAATAATGTTAATAACTTAATAAAATAATAATAATAATAGTAATAATAATCCTATTATTATCTCACCAAAATAATAATAATGTTAATAACAATAGTAACTATAATCAATATAATAATAATAATAATATTCCCACCAATATCAATATTATACACTATATTATTATATTCACCAAAACACCACCAATAATCCTCCCATATCAGGGACACCCACCAATAATAATATTCATACCGATGATAATAATAATAATAATAATAATAATAATAATAATAATAATAATAATAATAATAATAATAATAATACCACCAATATTACTATTAACTATTATATTATTATCTCCACACCACCAATGATCCTTATATATCAAGGATACTCACCAATCACATACCAACACACCCCACCTAAGGGCACACCAACATAAAATAATTAAATTAACACCAAAATGACTAAATAAATAAAATGGGTGTTACAACTCTCCCCCACTTTAAGTATTTTCGTCCTCGAAAATTACCTGATGGAACACTTCCGGATACGCTTTCCGCATCCTTCATTCCAACTAACAGGTCACACTGCCTTCTGCAGCACCTCCCCAAGTTACTTTCACCAAAGATATCTCCTCCCTTCGGAGTTGTTTCTCGCTCGTCCAAACGAAATAGCAATGCCTCAACAATCAAATTATTTTCACTTGTACATCATCCACCTGGTTCAATGTACTTTCTCAACTAAGACACATGAAACATATCATGCCAATTCATAGCGACAGCGGGAAAAACGGTCTAACATGTTACTCCTCCCATGCCTCTGCTGCGCCACTCTGATACAAACCACAGAACACGGTGCGAACTTCTGAGACTTCGAAGCTCGACCAACATCAGTCACCGGCGTGACTCTCCAAACATATCTTTCCTTGGATCCTCTTGATCTTTTCAGCCATCTCCACATGATTTTCAGGTCTGAGCACAACACTCTCACTCGACCCATTCCAACACAGTAGAGTCCTACACTCCCTATTTCACCAAGCCACATATAGTGCCATTCCGACACTAGGATGGTAACCGTTATTATAGGTAACTCAATCAACGGTAATTAATCATCCCACAATCCACCTCGATCCAACACCCAAGCTCTCACCAATTCTCTACAGACTCAATAGTCCTCTCTGACTGGCCGTCAGTTTGCGGATGGTAAGTCGAACTCAACTTCAACTTAGTACCCGAAGCTTCCTATAAGCCCTTCCAAAATCTCAATATAAACCTCAAATTTCCATCTGACACAATATTCGTCAGTATCTCATCCAACTTCACCACTTTCTCAATATGCATCTCATATATTCTCAACACGGAATAGTTAATCCACTCCTAACAATTCAAATTAAAATTATGTCTTTACAAATTCTTTGGAAATCTCAACACCAATTTCGTGAAAATACTACCTGATTTCCACTCTGGAATATTTAACGACTGCATTAGACTCAACAGTCTCTGATGTTCACTCTTCGAATTCCTACAATTCTAACCAGCATATTCCACCTCAACTACTCCTCCCCTTATCCATGGTCTCCAAAACAATCTACTCAAATTCGGTTACTTCTTCATAGCACTGGGATGGATACTCCATCTACCCCAATGTATTTCTTCACGAGTACTTCTACTCCCCTCAACAACATCTGGTACACATACCCTATCATAACACATCATGGTACTATTTCCACAAACCCGACAATCCACTATTCGACTCTAATTTATCAATTTCAACTAATTCACTACTCAACCCAGGTTTCTGACTTTCTCGATTCTGCTCAAGGATATCACTAGTCAGATCTTAATAATAAAAGCTTAACTCCATAAGAAGTCTCCTTACTCACAAAACTCATATTATGAAATTGCTCAATTAGTTCTAACTCTTTTCACCATCATCTTCGGTATATGCAAATATTTCTAACTCACTGTATCATCTACCATGTCCGCTTTACCCGAATGGTAATTCAACTCGAAGTCGTACTCTTTTCGAAGTCCCAATTATTTCCTATGCCTCATATTCGTCTTATTCAAATTAAACAAACACCTTAAACTCTTAAGATTAGCAAACATCTCCGATCTCAGTCTGAACTTTTGAAGACTCCGACTCCGGTACAATCACAATAGTAACCAACTCTAAATCATTGGTCGGATGATTTCTCTTATACACTTCAAGTTTCCTTTTGCATAATTGAAACTCGCTGAAGTTGTCTTTAGCAAATCCCCTAATTATATCAACAAGCATCACAAACACCACAATTAGTTCTATCGGATTTGGCAGAACTTTCCTTACGGAAGTATATCACCGCTCTTTTTCTAACACTGATAACTCCAGTTCCTTATGCTCAACATAATCCTATATACTCTTCGAATACCTTAAAATATCATTTATTAACACAACCATTGCCTTATATAAATATTTAAAGAAGATCCCATGCCAAATGGACAAACAAGTTGTGAGTTATAGCGGGAACACATACCGTACCGCCCGTCCTTACCACAACCTTCAAACACACTTCATCAATAAATAGATTAAATCTATGTCAATACTTCACCATCTCATAGATAATTTCAATAGCTTTCCAACGCTTCGAACCGGGCGTCATTCCGAGTTACGGTTCTCCCGTTACGACAAAAATACCACAACAACATTTTTTTGCTCAGGGCACTTCGCCAGGCGAATCTCGGCGAACATGACAGTCTCGAAATTCTATTTTCGACCGTTACCTGACTTCCGAGTGTCCGATTTCGATTCCGTAAAAAGCTGCGATCTCGGAATTCAACGTATAACCACAATTTCATACTTAGGAGGCCGTCCAACACACTTTCAATCTTTAAATATTTTAAAACCCGATTACTTCCAATCTCAACAGCAGATCGTGGAGCCTCCTATTACGATACCACTTCGACCTTCGACACCACAACACAATAATTCTACTCGCGATCTCACGAACACGGAAACTCACATCCTTCAGTCAATTGATCCATCAAATCATTAACTCTTGGAAGCGAACACTTATTCTTGACAGTCACCTTGTTCACTTATCTATAGTTCACCCAAAGCTTCACAAAACCTTCTGTCTGTCTAACCAACAAAAATTGGTGCACCTTACGGTAACACACTCAAACAAAAGGACCTCTCCCCCAGCGGGTCTTCAAGTTGACTCTTCAACTTCTCCAATCCCAACGTAAACATACAATATGGAGTCATCAATATCAGACTCGTCCCAAAAACAAAATAAACGTGTAAGCTTTACTTCACACTCCGATAGTAAATCGCTTACTTCCTCAGGGAACCTCCGGCAATTTCAACAAATTGACAAATCCCAATTTTCTCACTTTCCTTCTCATTCGAAGGTTCCGTCAAAATAAACGTCTCAACACCGTATTACGCCAACTCCTCAAAATAATCCCTTAAGCACTTAGCTTAACTCAGGACAATTCATTGCTCACGCCACACAAGCTTGCAAGACACGTCTATCCCATCCAACACAATCCCGTCTACTATTAACAAGAGATTAAGGGTGATCAGTTCCTCAATTTGTTAATAGACAGCCGAAATCATGATGGGGTACAAACCATCTTTACCAAACTATGATAGCATTCCTCAACACATTAAGCCACCACACCGTAGCATTCCGGAGAATTACAAACTTCTCCCCCACTGGAATCATTCCTGCTTCTGCAGACAAGGTTAGGAAATAAACACGTACCGACAGTGTTTTCACACACATGCCGTATACTAGGGATTTAAACCACAACACCAGGTTAAACAACACACAGTCTCCATCCCAAAGGACAGACTCAACTCAACTCAACAACACTGGCCGGACGGACCGACCTGCTCTGATACCAATTGTAACACCCCACTTCCCGTATTAAATAAAATATAAATATTATAATAATAATCAGAGTTTTCACCAAAAAGTGGGATATCACATCTCCAAATTTTATGAAAATACTTTATTCATTCTTTTCAAAATAATACAGCGGAATTTGTTTCATAAAGTAAAATACATCAAAACATGATACGTCACAGGATTTCAACACGTTTGACATAAAACAATTACAACACCCATATCCCGTGTTACGTATCAGAGCATCCTAGACTCGACGGTCACACCAATATCCAAGCTAGCTAAACACCTGGATTATCTGTACTTCCGAAGAAGCACAGACCACAACAACAACAAAGGGGTGAGAAATAATGATCAGAATATAATGGTAATGTAATACATGTAAATAAGGTAGTAAAACACACCAACACACCAATATTCACCCCCAACAACTCCATATGACGAACCTACTGTTCAAATTACAATATAACATATTATAATGCAAATATGCAACTCAACACCATGCATGCGGTACCGACTCATTGGTTCATTCAATCGAACCTGGATAGATCACTTACGCTCCTCCTGAGACATGATCTATCCCCCACCATTCTCCACAAAGGAGTACGGATGAATCACTTACGCTCCTCCTGAGACATGATTCATCCCACCAAAACACCATGATATGCATACACCAATGCATAACTAATATATTTAGGCACTCAACGTGCACACGATCCTCCTGATCATATCATCATACATCAATGCATATATGTACAGATATAACATACACCAACACCATATAAATCAATTCACACAGTGAGCAATCTCACATTCTAACACCAAGTATGAACACATCCCAACACTCGGGGAATACACGATCCTACTGATCACTGCACCATAATCATATACATGATACACCCATCATTCATTTTAATTAAATTAGATATTAAACGAGTTCACACTCTAACACCATATATAAACACATCTCAACACTCGGGGAATACACGATCCCACTGATCATTACCCACATATATATCAACTAATTGCCCACCAGTCATTATTACGGGAAACATGTACTATCACCAAGTACACAAGTTAGTTCCCACACTCATCATTCTTACAGTGCATCAAGGCCAAACTGTACCTATCATCTCAACTCGGATCCTCAGTCCATTCTAGTACCAATCCTGCACATTACCGTAACCAATAGGTTTCTAATTCCTATTCCCAAAATCATCACCTACACACTTTACCGATACCTCAAAAGCCATACGGAATTTTCCCTAAAAACTGTAAAACACCCTATATGCCCTATATGCCAAATCATCCCAAAACACCAATTCATTAACATTGACTTATACTCCATCACTATCAATTACTAGTTATCATCAAACACAAACACACCAATAAACATTATACTTACCAATTATCCTATACTTCCTACTCTAGAACCAACATTACGGTACATTACCGACACTTCAGAGTCACTCTGAATCTCACCAAGGTCCTAACCATAGTCATTAACGACACTATAGGGGAACAACACATAATTTTCCCCAAAGCTATAATCATGGTCATTACCCACACTACAGTAACAACACAGAATCTCACCAAAACTCTATTTATATTTACTATCAACACTGCAGTAACAACATATAATCCCACTAACATCACCATAATATATATACACCAAATTCACCAATATCAATCAACAATTCATCAATATCAAGCATCAATTTAGCATTAGCAACAACAATAACAAGCATGCCAATATAAAACTTCATAGATCGGAATTTTCCTACGGGGTTAAGGACTCCCCTCTACCCTATACATGTATATACCATCCCAATCAAGTTTCTCCCCCCTTACCTTGTTAATCGGTTGATCGATGAAAGAACCCTCCAAGGTTTGGCCAATTCTGATTTTCCCTTGTATCCTTCGTTCTTTGCTCCCTTTTCCGTTCCCTTTCCCGTTCTCTCCTTTCTATCGTTCTTTTTCCACTTTCTCTAACTTCTCACAATGTATCGTAAAACTGCTAACCCCTCTCCTTCTCTATTTTAATTTTCTAATCCCAATAATAATAATAACTTAATAATAATAATAAAAATAATAATAATAATAATAATAATAATAGTAATAATAATCCTATTATTATCTCACCAAAATAATAATAATGTTAATAACTTAATAAAATAATAATAATAATAATAGTAATAATAATCCTATTATTATCTCACCAAAATAATAATAATGTTAATAACTTAATAAAATAATAATAATAATAGTAATAATAATCCTATTATTATCTCACCAAAATAATAATAATGTTAATAACAATAGTAACTATAATCAATATAATAATAATAATAATATTCCCACCAATATCAATATTATACACTATATTATTATATTCACCAAAACACCACCAATAATCCTCCCATATCAGGGACACCCACCAATAATAATATTCATACCGATGATAATAATAATAATAATAATAATAATAATAATAATAATAATACCACCAATATTACTATTAACTATTATATTATTATCTCCACACCACCAATGATCCTTATATATCAAGGATACTCACCAATCACATACCAACACACCCCACCTAAGGGCACACCAACATAAAATAATTAAATTAACACCAAAATGACTAAATAAATAAAATGGGTGTTACACAATCAACCCCAGTTTGGGTCAATCCCCGCAGAGCGCAATCAGTTGTCAACGGTTTGAAGAGAGCATCCCCGAGCAGAGTTGTTCTTTCTTTCTCCCCAAGCAGGGTTGCCTTTCCATTTCTCCAGCAGGACGGTTATCCCCAGCGGATTTGGTTTCCCTTTTCCAGCATTTATTTTGCTGAGATGATTCGGTGATATCAGGTTACCTTCAGTGGAGTTGACGTCTTCCTTCAGCATTTATTTTGCCAAGCGGTTTCCAGACATGGTGTTGTCTGGCAGCTCGAGCCTGCATTAGCATTTGCATATATCGTTATAGCATTTATACAAATACATAGCATTTCCATGCCGTCTGGGCATCGCATTTTCAAACAGAACGCATAGCATTTCCATGTCATATAGGGCATTGCATCATTCTCAGACATACGCATTTCGAAACATGGACCAGGTTGGTTACCTATTGGATTTCGAGTATGTTCCCTTGCAGAGTTGTGTGGTTAAGCTTCTCTTCTCCCCCAGCAGAGTGATTCTTCATTTGGTTGATACGTCGGCACTGAAAAAAAAGATTGACATATATCAGGTTTCTGAAGCTGCGGCCTGTTGACAGAATGGGTGTCGAGCAGTCGATTCAGAAGTTCCCCAAGAGAATTGTCCTCAAGTTCGCAGTGAACTGTGAGATGACAGGATTTTATCCCATAAGAGAGATGGGAATCAAGTCGTTTGCTTTTCGAAGCATTATTCCAATACTTGTGGCGTCGCACAGGTGATTGATGTTGAAAAGGAGAAGAATTTTTATCAGAAAATTGACCAGTTCTTGCCGTGACAACCAAACTTCAGTTCATTGGAGGCTATTCCTCAAGCAGTTTGCAGTATATTCCCGCGGTTGGCAAATTTCAGGGTTTCATTGGTATTCAATCGTCTTCTACCTTTGAATGTTTGAAGGCTGAGCGCTCTTCAACCATTCAGGTCCAAGCCGCTTAAATAGGGGCAGCTGTTGCACCCTAAAATTTGACCAACCGGGTCCCGTATCTGGTCCTATGTTTCGACGCATGACCACATTCGCATCCGCATATCGCATACAGTGCATTTTTCAGTTGTATTGATCGGGATCACAACTCTCGTCTCGCGTCTCAGGTGTTTTTAATCAGTTTAGATGGGTAGAATCGTATTTTTGGGAAGTCGTGCTCTCCCCGGTGTTTTCAGCTCGCGCTGTTGTTTTGAGGGTATTCAGGTGCCCGAGTTTTATCGCTGGTTCCGCTTCGGTCTCGATCTCATTTTTAATTGGAATAAATTGCATTTTATGGCTTTGTAGGGTTTTATTGGATTTTAAATATAATTTTAGAATAATATAGAATATTAATAGTTTTTTTTTTAATATAGTTTTTTATAGCTTTAAATTCTTTTTAGAGTTTATAGAGTTTAGGGTTTTAATAGCTTTTTAATCATTTTAATAGAAGAATATAGTTTTTTTCTTTTATTAATAAGAGGTTCTCTTTTAAATAAATAATATAGGTTTTATTAGAGATTTAATAGGAATTTAATAAGATTTTAGATTAGTGGAATTATTAGAGTTTTTTAAGATTAGTGGAATTATTAGAGTGTTATTAGTTTAGAAATTAATTGGAATTAATAGAGTTTTTAGGTTTAATTGAGATTTAGTTAGAGTTAATTAGGTTTAATCATTAGTTAGTTGGTTAATTAGTTTTAATCATTTCCATTAATCTTTTTTAATCCAGATTTAGTCTTTTTTTTTCAGTCCATAGTTGTTTTTTTCGTTGGGCCCATTTCACTTTTTTTGGAGGCCCATTTTCCTCTCAGTCTGAGTCCAAAATCTTTGTCCTATAAAAGTCTGATCCACGTGTTGCGCAGGGGAGGAGCCACGTTTTTCACCCAGAAGACCCCACCACATAACTCCACATTCACTGCATGCGTGCCAACGCAGCACCCCACTTCCTCCTCCACCCTCCACGCGTCCTGCATGCACACAACCCCTCCACTACCCCTGCCACTTGTCTCCACCGCAACCTTCACCGGTTGCATGGCCGGCGGCCATACAACCACCGCCTCCAACCGTCTCCGGCACCTCTAACTTACTCCGGCCACCGTCTGTTTCGCCGGAAAGCCAGAAAACACCAAAAACCCAAAATCCTTCATCTTCTCCAATCATCTTCTTCTCCGACCGACCTTCATCATCAATGACCACCGAAAATCAGTCGCCAGAAACTTCATCATCACCGGAAAACTCATCAGTTCATCATTGATTTTCCAGTTTTCTCTACATTCATCACTGAGAATCATCCCTCCGACGTCAAGTTTCACCGATCTTCTTCGTGAATTCTCCAGGTCGTCACCAGAATCAACATCAACAATTCTTGAACTCCACTTGTTCATCGTTTCCCAGAATCTTCATCTGTGTCATTCTCCAGACATCACCACCTTTCATCATTAAGAACTCAGACTCCAACAATAGCCTTCAAGAAAATCCCCAGAAATCTTAATCCATCGCGTTCGTCAACATCTCCAATCGCCTTCGTCAGAAACTTCTAGATCCACCAACATGCAATCTTCAATCGATCTCCAGATTCAAGTCCCTCTAACATTCTTCCACAAGCATCCACGGACGGATCTTCCACATACTTCCTTCAAGAACGTCCTCAGGAACACAACAACATCATCCAAGATCTTCATTCAACATTCTTCAAGATCATCACGTTCATCAGTTCATCGAGTTCATCAGAAACGTAATGATCTTCGTCAAGAACTTCACGAAGCTTCAGCAGTCTTCAGAAATCTCCCAAGAACGATCTTCAACCCTCAACCATCTCTGCCAACGAACACGGATCCAAATGTCAATTGTCTTCGTATCAACATCTGAGCCTTCTTTGTGTTCTTCAACGAGTGAGATCCTTCAATCTCGCGGATCTTCACCAGGCAAGTCCCAAATCCGCTTTTTGTTTTTCTTCTTCTTCGTGGATTGGTAGATCTTCAGACGATTGTCAAAGACGAGGTGGTGACGGTGATTATAGGAATGGTGAGGAAGAGGGATTGAAGGTGATGAGGACGGCGGCGCTGTGAAGGGAGAAAGGAGAATTAGGGTTTCGATTCAGAGGAGAGTGAGAGTGAGAAGAGGAAGGTCATTGGCTTGATTTCGGATTGGGCTTCTTGGGCCCAAAGTTTTTCGCAGCATCACACTCCCGTTTCCTATTCCCCCCCCCCCTGCTGTGTGTCTGTAGCAATGGGCCAAGCCAAACTTGTTTTCTGGGCTACACCCTCCGTTCACACCCACACCCTCCCCTGTTTTCCTTTTTTTTCTTATGCTTTTGTTGGGCTGGGCCCAATTCCAGTGTTTTTTTGTTACTGCTTGTACTCCCCTGTAACTAGTGTACCCCCTCCCCTATTTTGTATTTTTCTTTTCTTTATGAAAAAAAGGAAATATGAAAAGAAATAGAAAAATGGAAGAAAAATATATGAAAAAAAAAAAGAGAAAAAGGATAGTTGAAAAAATAGAGAGAAGAATATATTAAAAAGAGGAGAAAATATGTGAAAAAGAATTTTGAAAATAAAAAAAGAATATTGAAAAGAATTTTGAGAATAAAAAAAGAATTATTGAAAAAAATGAGAAGGAATATTTGAGAAAAATATTGGAGAAAGAAAAGAGAAAAATACACGGAAAAACATCTTGAAAAGAGAAAGAAAATATATGAAAAGAAATATTTTGAAAAAAGGAATAGAAATATTCAAGAAAAGAATATTGAAAAAAAAGAGAAAAAGATTATGAAGAGAAAATAGAAAAAGAAAGACATGAAAAAAGAAGAAAATAGAAGTATGAAAAAGAGAAAAAATATTATATGTAATATTTTTTAGAGTGTATTTTCTTCATGGAGTTCAATTTTAGGGATAGTTTAGAAGTCCACTTGTTAGGGGACTATTTTCCATTTGATTTTTTCCGGGATAGGATAGGATAGTATTTCCTAGGAGTTTATTTTTCAGTATTCAATCATTGTAATCATTTTCAGAATGTTAATAAAATGAGATTTGAGCTGTGGTCCCGAAGTAGCCGAACTACAGCTGCTCTGATTTCTCGTACCAGACGAGAATATGTAGGCATAGGATGCGATATCCTAGCGAGTACACTAACAACTAATTCTTTTGTTCTCTCGTTGTTGTGCGATCGAGACTTTCCCGCTGACGACTGATTGTTACCCTTTTCTCTTGCCCGAGTGCATTTGAGACCAGACCGTAGTTTTTCCCATAGGTCCCCGTACCTCTCAAACCAGTTTGATTTCTCACTGCTGTGTGAGAACACCTAGCCTAGCCGTAGTTAGCCTGAACTACGTAAAGCTCTGATCTTCCATGCAGTGTGGAAGTACGTAGACATAAGACGCGAGGTCTTGGCGAGCCAATTTCCCCGTAGTCCCGAACTACGTTGACTCTGACTTTCTCTCTTGAGAATACGTAGGCATAGAGTGCGACGCTCTATCGAGTCAATTCCCTTCCGTTTAGATTTAGCAGCCGTAGAATAGATTGTTTTTGCATCCTGTAGACAACCCAAGCAAGCGTGGATCCCGTCGAGTACGACGGACGTGAGGGGTGCTAATACCTTCCCCTTGCGTAACCGACTCCCGAACCCAGGTTTTGGTTGCGATGACCATACCTTTTCCCGTCTTTGCGGTAGGTTTACTCTGAGCGTTTCCTTTCCCTCCGTTGGGATAAATAACGCACGGTGGCAACTCTTCTGTCAGCCGGCGCCGATTTTCGCAGTAGCGACACCAACTAGCACAAACCTTAGCATGAATAAACCAGCCCTAAAGCAACAATGCACCAAGAGCTGGCAAACTCCCATCACTACTTCAATACAACACCAACAATCCTCAAAGTCATACATCTCAACAGCCTAGTTCTCTTAAAAGGTAACAACCTAACCAAAACTAAATCCAATCATGATTGATAGCTGCCCCTACACAGGTCCTAGTGTAAGGCATAAACCTGATAGTAGTGAGATTGGAAGAGACCAAAGCAGGCCTCTATGTGTCAAAATTCTATAGCAATGTTCCAACCTTATGAACCAAGCAGTACCCAAAGTTCAAAAACAATGTTGTGCAAGCTTATACAACAGTTCTCTACACACCACAAAATGCTAGGCAAAACCAAATTTAAACTCCAACCAATGATTCAAGTTAAACACAACAAAGCTCACTACTAAAGCACATAAACTAAAACTCTCTCAAACTGCTCCAAGCCTGCCTCTCAAGACTAGCCAACATCAGCTCATACTAACCAAATCAATAACAGCCTCAACCAATAGAACCTTACTATCAAGCAAAAAAAAAGGGCTACTAATGACTAGCAGCAACAGGAGTTCAACACCACAGCTAAACAATATCCAAAACAGAACCAACTTGGGAAAACTGCACAAAGCTGAGAAAACTCACTTATCCTTCATGATAGCAAAACCGGTCACAAGCCACCCATTGCCAAAAAAAAAACCAAACCCTAACCAGCCAAAGCTCAAAGCCTAAGCTACAACCTATGATGCTAAAATTGAACTCTAACCCAAAACCAAATCAGGAACAAAGCCATCAAAGGAAGAATCAAAAAGCTTGCAACATAAGTGTTGGCAGATTTACAAACAAATTCTAGCATCAGCCTTAAACAAGGCTCTAGAAGCAGTCACAACACAAATCATACAACAACTGTATATTTCCACACATGACCTAGCCAAAACATGAATCAACACATTTGTGACAAAACCAACCAACTCAAAACAAAACCTCACTCATGATTCACAATACATGGACAACATATGTTAAAGGCATATTCATACTCAAAACAGTTAACCAACACCAAAACAGAACTTAGCACATGTTTTAATTCTACTAATGCAATAAATCATGGTTTTGTGATGCTTACCTCTTGCAACCTCCAAAATAATCTAGCAGCAAAACTCACAGTTTTGAAGCTCCTAGCCTTTACAAATAAACAACTGGTTTCAGAACAGCTTGAGAGAGAACAAAACCAGCAACTTTTCCTTTTGCAAATAACTTCCAAGTAGTATTGGGGTGATAAATTTGTGATGAAAGGTTTAAGAAATGGTGAGGAAATGAGTGATTTTTGTGGGAATTTTCTCAGAGAAGAGCAAAATGCAGATTTGGGATTTCTTCAAAATGGAGGCTAGGGTTTGGTTCAACTGTTCTTCAGCTCATATAGGATGTGAAAAAGGGGTTTTGAGGAATTTTACTGAGGTGAAAGATCAATGGACAGACTTGCACCAATTCAAAATCCCCTTCATCAATGGTGGGTGATGAGCAAGGACAAAGGCATGCTTATCTTGGAGGTACAGAGGGCAGCTTGTCCTTTCTTGTTTCGGCTAAAGATTCAAAATGCACACATGAGTGGTACAAACTTGGTTTCTCTTATTTAGGCAAAGTTTGGTGGGAAAATATCAGTCTATGCGCATGACTTTGGAGCAAGGCTATGATTCTGCATGAATACTTGCAATACCTGCCAAAATGAATCAAAGTACATGCTTTGAAAATATGCTCAAACCCCCAACTTTGATCAATGATATCTTGGCACTCAAAAATCCAATTGCCCTAAACTTGAGTTCTTGGTAAAGAGGGCATGGAGTAGAACAACTTTCATATTGATGAAAGTTCCATTGGATCATTGGAAGACCATACAATTTGAGGTTGAAAATCATGCCACAAAATCTGTCCACAAATAACTTAGAAAAATTCTAAGTTATGGATTTTGTCTTATTTTTTTCTCAACTTTGCCCATCCATAACTTGAGCTTCTCAAATCCAATGAAGGACTTCTTGGACTTTTTGGAAAGCTTGTAACATGATCTACAACTCTAATTTGGGACAAAGTTACATTGGACATTAATAAAGTGATGAAAATTGGCTTGCAAAGTGAGTGCAAAAATCTGTTCAATTTGCCAACTTTGAAATCATTCAACATCCCCAACTTTGATCGATCATAACTTGAGCTCCAAATATCGTATGGCTATGAATTGGTACTCAAAAGAAAGCTTGAGATGCAAGGAACAACTTTGATGTTGGCCAAAAGTTCATTTGAAACCTTTATCATGAATAACAATGGCCTTGAAGATGGCTGTTCCAAACATAAAACTTTCTCAAAATGGAAAGTTTCTAAAACCCTAAATCCCAACATAGCAACTTTCAACAACTCTTGATTTTTTTCATGATTTCCTTGACTTTTACTGATCAAATTCCACCCATTGGTCATATTGAAATTAAGGATCATGATCTTGACTTCAAAAAGTCAGGAGTTGACTTTTTCACTGCACAATTGACTTTTTTCCAAATCTTTCGATTTTCAATCAACTGATCAATTGGAGCTCTTCTGATTAAAATTGATGGTCAATCACCCATCCTCAAACACCTTAGGACATATGGAGGGTCATGGAAACAAGTTTTATTCAAGAAACAAATTTTATCCTGATTAAAATTGAAACCCTAATTCCAACCCTTTTGGCCTGAGCATTGTGCAAATGAACTGAGTAACCCATCCACTTCACTAAAACCTCTGAGGTATTCAACAAACTTCAATCTCATGTTCACACTAGTGATAAGACCTTATGGACCCCTCAACAATCTTCTGATGGTTTGTACCAGTGCCTTTGCTTGAGCTCGAAACCAATAAAGACTTTCCTCTTGGGTGGTACGCGGACAAACACTTGATCCCCTGTAAATGAAAAATGCTATGCAATGCAATATGCTAGAATAATGAAACATAAACCAGAGATTAAGAAAAGAGGTTGGTGTTGCAGTGAAAATTGAATATCAAGCTATTAATTAACTTGAATCTTATTTCTTTTACAACCAGACTTTATTTTATCCAAATGATAGGTCTAAAGAGAGAAAAACCTTTTTCGCGATGTAACGACAACGCTTAAGAGATTCGGGGATCGGGGGTTAGTTATATCTAGGGAAGGTATTAACACCCTAAATATTTGTAGTACTCTACAGGAACCTTTTGTTTGATTGATTGTTAAGTTTGTGAATTGTGCTATGGTTAAGGGATAAGATGAAAATAAATAAAGTCCTAAGTGGTTTCCTAAGTTTGCTCGCAAAGACGTCACATCTTCTGCCTACGTATCCTGACTAGGATAGAATCAAAGCAATCGTAGTTCACCTCACGAGGGAAAAGAACACTTGATGACGATCAAGATTCAAAGGGGAACAAACATGACAATGTTTGTGTGGAGTTTGACAAAACTCCCTAATCTAAGTTGTAGTAAAAGGGGAAAGTAAGAAATCATGACGATGATTCTTACACAGAGTTGACGAACTCTTTCCTAGGGTTCTAGTTGAAGAACGCTCCTAGTACAGGTGGGTTTCTTAGACTCAAAGCAAAGTCTAAAGGCTTCTAAGCTAGGGGTAAAGTGACTTAATAAAGTCAAGAGAGGGTGAATAAATTATCCATGACATTGAGGGTCAAGTGGACAGACCTTCCTTTGGAGGGAGAAAAGGGGAGGCGATTCGGACGAGTTTCGTCGCGTGGGGACAAAAGAAAATAAATGCTAAACAAGATAACAATCAATGTAAAGCATGTTCATGGTGACAACCAATTTAAACAATAAGAAAAGATGAGGATGAAACATGGTGATAACAGTTAACAGAAAAAGATCGATATTGTGACGACAGTTCACACTTAATGAAAGTCAACAGGTGAAATGGTAACAACCAAAAAACAAATCCTAGCATGTTAACTAAAATGTACGGACATGGATTCAAACAAATTTCCAGAAAAATATTGAAAGGAACTACTTAGAAATTCATCTGCAATTACGCAAACAATCGCGAAACGCGCATAACTTACACATAGTCAAACTAAGTGATAAAAAATTCAAACATGAAAAATAAAAACATGGAATGAAAATAGACATAAATATGAACACAATAGAAAAAGAACGGACAAAAAACAATAAAAAACGAGTGAGATACGAATTTTTGAGGTTTGTGTGAAAAATAACAAAAATATACAAAAGAGTTGCCCTCCTCAGGACAAGAGGGTACAAGGCGCATGGTCTTACCACTGGGGTGGCTATACATCCGTTTGTAAAAGCCACCCCTTAAAATAATAAGGGTAAACTAATGACATGGTGGAAAAACAACACATAACAAAGGCGAATACGTTTTGTATCGTAACTTTCTCGTCGCTTATCCAAATGAGACAAAATTTATATGTATCTTGACTAGAAAAATACGAGGAACATGATGGTGGTATTAATTTTCTGAAATTCTCATCCTTTTAAAAAAAACGATAGCTGCTGTATGTTGATGAAATGAGGTGCATTTTGAGATTTTCCAAACAATTCAAACACTCTTAAACCATGCTAAGCACATACACAGCATTCAAACATGATTCTCAAGGATATTATCAAGTCAAATTAACTTGGTTCATGCAGAAATGGCAAGTGGCATGTTGAAATGCAAGAATGAGGAAAGAATGTACTTTCAAATGGACAGTTTGTTTCACATAGTTTCAAAGCAAATCAAACATATAAACATGATATAATGATGCTATGGAGGGAGTTTGTGTAGTGAAAGGTGCATAAATCAGGTTGTGTAATGATATGGTATATGAGATGCAAAATTGGCAAAGAATGATGAGCAAGCATGATGACAGTTGGTGTTAAAACACATAAACAATGCAAATACGTTTTATGCCGTAACTTCCTAACCGTTTATCAAAACGAGACAAAATTTATATGCATATGGGGTAGAATCAAACAAGGAAGATGGTGGTGGTGGTAGTTTTTGAAAATTCTCACTGTAATAAAAAATTCGACAGCTGCTATATGTTGATGTTATGTTATGCATTTTGACATTTTTCAATTAATCCAAATGTTTTTAAACCATGTCAAGCATACATACACATTGCATATGAGATAATGAGTGTGTTTGAACTTTAACAATCCTTTTGTACTGACTGTGGTGAAAAGTAATGACAAATGTGCAAAGTGGTGTATGTGAAGTGCATGAAGGTGTGAGGTTTCAATTCCAAGCATGTTCAGATTAAACTAATCATATACACATCACATATACATGGTTTTGAGTGATTACAAACACATTTTAAAGCAAAAGAGGGACTGTCATGTAACAAGGCATTTTGAGTTGCACATTGATGTTTTGAAAACTACACATGGATCCTTTGAAACTTCAGAAATGGAAACAGATGAAAATAATGATTTGAACATGTTTTAATCATGATATGAAACAGGTTTGGACAAGAGGTAAACACCAAAAAAATGAGAAGTTGGCATGTGAGGTTGATGATGTTTTTGAGAAAAATGCAACATGATGTTCAGTTTTGGTTTTAAACAATTTCAAGTCAAACAAATCATTCATACACTCTATAAACATGCCAATAAGTGTATCCAAGCCACAAATTTGATGCAAAAAAGAAACTGTCACAAAATGTGAAAACATAATTGCAAGTTGTCATGAAAATGATGTATATTGAAATCTAAAACACAAACCACTTGTTGTTTTAATCAAGTAAGAGCATGGACATGTTACAAATGACATATATGATGAATTTCATCAGCTATTTCAGGCCAAACACAACCAAAATGAGAAGTGACATGGTAATTGCAAGTGTGATGTCAAAATATGCATTTGAAACGTGAAACTCAAGACAATTTGTTTTAAACACTTTCAACTCAAATTAAGTGGTCACACACCTCACATAAGTCACATAAAGAGACTCTAACACTTCAAATTTGGTCAAAGCCACCAGTTTATGAAAATGATATTTTGAGTTGCAAAGAAAGCTTGAAAAATGCATATGGAGGTCCAAAACATAAACCAATTGTTGTAATACTGAAATGAGAGTTTGAACCTTTTAAAAATGACATATTTGAGGTATTCCAACAATTGATTTGGATTAAAACACAACAGAACTCCAAACTGGTATGGAGTTGCTCATTTTGGTTGAAAAATGCAATTTGAAGATAAGTGCCATATTGCAAACATGTTCTGTCCAAACTACAAGCACACACACCTCACATAAAACATATGGAATGATTCTAATGCATCAAATTTGTTCAACACCAACAAGTTATGAAAATGTCATGGTAAATGCAATGTTTTGGTAAAATGCCATTTGAAAGAGATGACTTACATCAGATGCAAACAAAACATTTTAGACATTCACACATATTAAAAATAGGGTATTAAAGATGTTGGAACTTACAAGATTAACTCATGTCAAGCAAAACAACACTTTGGCATTTTGATGCAAAAACAACTTACTACAAGTAGCAGCAGCAGGGCAGTTTGGCAAATTCTCATGGGGATCATTTCAAGACGAGACAAAAGCATACACATACCGTATACATCATGATGAATGATATTGAGCACAAAAATTTGGCACATTGTATCTAAAATAATAAGTGGCAAGTTGGATGTTCATGGTACACGTATTTTGACACAATATCTCAAAAATGCCAAACATGAAAATATGATGTAAAGTGCAAGATTTATAGACTACATACCTCTTGTAGACTATGTTGAGCAAGCTAGAATAGCCAAGAAAACCAGAGATCTCTACTTCACCTTTTGGCCTTGAACCTTACTTCACCTTTAAGCAACAATGCCCTTATGATGCTAAATGAGAAAATATGAGTCTCCAATGGTTGCTAATGGCTTGGATAGTTGAGAAATTTCATTTTTGAGGTGTTAGGATGCTTGGAATGGCAAGAAACTGAATGGAATGAAATATGGCAAGTTTGATGGCTTTTGGTCAAAGTAGTGTGGGAACAAGTTTGACTTTTTGATTTTTGAGGTTTCTTGATGGTTCAATGGATTATACACCTTCTATATGTCATTTAGAAGTTGTGTGGAAGGTGGTTGAAGTGTTTGAAAGGGTAGAATAGAGTTTGGGCAGAATTCTCTCCAAGACAGATTTTGGAGTTTTTGTGGATTTTGTGATTTTGAGAAATTGATGCAAAGGTGTGGAAGAGTGATGACAGAAGTTCTTTATGGTTTTTAGCAGATGTGTTGTGTGTATTTTGAGGTGAAGACACCCTCCTTTTATAGGAAAATGGGGTGAGGAGCTTGCTTGGTGAGATTGCTTCATCATGAAGTAAGGTTTGGAGATATTTTGAGAAAACCTCCCTTGGAGGGTTTTCTATTGGCTCTGTCCAAGGCTTCATTTGTCAATGGTTCTACTGAGTTTTCTGATGTTGTTATCAGGATAGAAGCACTAGGGGAGGGGCTGGTGCAATTCACTTTCCACCTCATGCTTTGAAATTTCAACTTGGAATACAACTTGCCCACTTGCAAGGCAATGAGCTACACTCTTGATTTTTGCTATCTTCTGCATAATTCTCTATTCTCTCATGCCACACACATCTAATATGTCAAACAAGACAAGTTGGATCAACCAAAATTGGCAGTTTTGAGGAAGTAGGTCACTTTGAAAATTTGGCCAATGTGGGACTATTATGTGAAACCCTTAACTTTGAACACATGTAACTTTCTGCTCATAACTCCTCTTGAGATGTTCTAGTACAATTTAGAAAGCCCTCACATAGCTCTAAAACGTTCATGTTTTCATGAGTTTCAATTTCTCAAAGTAACTTGGCCAAAAAGCCCTCCAAAGTTGCTAAAAATGAGCTTAAAAAAATGGAATTTTCCTAAGTCTTTTTCCCCTCTTGAAATGAATTTGACCATAACTCAAAATCTATGCATTTTATGATCATGGACCACTTAGGGAATTTTTTAGGACTTGTCAAGAGCTTCCAAATAAGCTTTGAAACAACTCAATTGGATGTGTGGTTAAGGAGTTATGGTTTAGCCCTTTCCAAAACCCTAATTTCCCGATTCTCCGATTACTTCCTCATCCTTGACCCAATGATCATGAAAATTGATATGAAATTCCATTATGACATAAGGAACAACTTTGCTTCACAACTTGGAGTCCAATTCGTAAAATTTGAAGAGTTGACTTTTCGGTCAACCGTACGATCGATCGGTGATTACCGAGTCGCCTGTTGACATTTTGGACCTCCTGAGACTTTGAAACTTCTTGTATGAACTTTATTAGACTATATGAACTTCATGAATCACAATCCCACCATTTAAACACCTTCCAACATCAAAGTCAAACTACGGTTGACTTTTACTGGTCCAAAACCCTAATCGGGTGCTCTGAAATGTACTGCTCTGAATTCTGGGGTAACAACCTCACATTGGCTTCTCAATTGACATTATGTAATATCCTTGACCTTGTTTCTTATTTGAATGAGCCCAAAACATTGACTAATCACAAACCCTGAAGTTTTGATTTTGACTGCACGAAACCCTGATTCATCTGCAATTTGACAAAGACAGACTTGCACTGGATTAAGGTTAGAAAGTTCATGAGTATGCTCCTAAAATGATAATGAGAATCTAAGGGGTCAAAATTTGGGGTTCAACAGTTGCCCCTATTTAAATATCTTCACTAGATGGAACTGAGACATGACAATCCTCGTAGAATCGCAGTGAAAGGTATTTAAATATAGAAAAACCGAAAATTTTGTTCCTTAGATTTGATGATATGTCATGAATTCTAAATGATGCTTTATGATGCTTGGATGCAAGATATATGCAACAGACAGAATAACAAAACAACGAGTAACTACTCGCGAGGACCTGGCATTGTGGATCCGACACTGGGGAATACCGAGGTATAACAATCAATAGTTCAAACATGACTAGTGATAACGGGGAGAAAAATGAGGGCACACAAAGTCTAACGAAAATGACAATCTTACTGGGAAAAGAAAACACTTCATCGGGGAACAAGGTAGATCTCTACCAGGGACACGAGCGACTTTTTACTGGGGAATTAAAACTCGAATCTCACTGGGGATGATCAGATGAGGAACTTCCTATAGTGAAGAGTTCAAACGGGATCTTTAGGAATGGACTAGAAATAAAGACAAAACACAATGGGAAATACTAGTGACAACTAGATCTCCGAGACTTGTCTGGGGGAAAGGTTTCACTGGGGATAATGATGGTTCAGGAAGTGCTAGTAACCACTAGAATTCCTGGAGGTAATGGTAACGACCAACCTGAGATAACAACAAATGAAGTTTTAACTCCAACTGGTAATGCAAGACTTCGACTGGGGAAATTGGTGACGACCAAATTTCAAGTAATGCCAGTAACTACTGGACTTAAAGGAGCATATGGTGACGACCAAGTCAGGGTACCAATGACGATTGGATTTTTAGGCGATGCCAGTTACGACTGGTCTTCAAAAGAAAACATGGTGACGACCAAAACATGTGAGAATGCTAACAAGCTACTAGGCTTTAGCTGGGGAAGGTTGGTAACGAACAACAAGATACCAATGACAATTGGGGTTTCGAACATCTGCCAGTTACGACTGGACTTTAAACGGAAATCACTTAGTAACAACTAGATTTTACAGGGGATTTGCTAGTGACGACTAGACTTCAGAGGGAAAGGTTGGCAACAACCGAACCAAAAGGTAATAATGAGTGGGTTTAAGACAACGCCAGTTACGACTGGTTCAAAGAAAAAGATAGGGTAACGACCCAAAAGAATACCAATGACGATTGGATTTCGAACACAACTAGTTACGACTGGGGAATTTAAAGGAAAAAAGGTGGTGACGACTGAAACAAGGATACCGACGAGTGTAATTTAAGATAATTCTAGTTACGACTGGTTCAAAGGAAAATAGGGTAACGACCCAAAAGAATACCAATGACGATTGGCTTTTAAAACAATGCCCGTTACAACAGGACTTTAAACAGAATTTCACTAGCAGTGATTTAGACATTCACGGGGAATCAGAAGATGGCACACTGAACTCGAAAGACCGAATGAATCACACTGAACCCTGGCTGAAAAGGTGTATGCAGTCTTTGACAAATAGATCCACTCTCAATAGGGGAACAGAACTTTTAAACAAGTTATTCAGAGATGACAAAGTAAATTCAAAACACAATGCTCAGAAATCTTCTACTGGGGACCAGTCCTTATATCATCATAAGAGGTTCCTTGAGAAAATCAGTCTTCCAGGTTTGGCACTTACACATGACCAAAGGAGAATCGGTAGTTCGACCTGTTTACATTTCAATGGGGAATGTAATCGGATTGCATATCAAAGCCTTCACTACCCTAAGGTTTCGGGGAAGTATGATTTTCCTTGACTTTCCATGAGCTGGAGTTTTTTACGTTTGTCAATCTTTTCAAGTTTTATTCAAATAATTTGACCCTAATGCTTTCAAAAACTATCGTTTGATCAACGAACAATATTTTGTATAACAAGAAAATAAAGGAAAAGATAATTTTTGCAAAGGAAAGAATGGCTCAACACTGATTTTATTCAAGAATGAAATTTTGCAAATGACAAAATTCCATAGAGATTTTACAAGTGAAAAATGGCAACATGGATAAGGTTACATTGAATTCCATGACCATCCATTCCTAAAGACTAAAATTCCCCAAATCCTTGCTTCCGACGAGAGCAGTTGGAAGTGGATATCCTGTTCAATCTTCTGCAATGGTGACAACCTTTTGAAGTAGTGACAACTCTTCTGATGCAGTGAAACGCCTTTGTCCCTAACTTTTGCCTGGATCGCCCTTTCGGGTTTTCAATCCACTGGGACGCTCATTTTTGCCTAAGCCGCCCTTTCGGGTTTTCAACTTAGCGAGCTCTTATTTTTCTCCTTTTTCCTTTTTCTTCTTTTTTCTTTAACCCTAACTTTTGTATAAGTCGTTCTTTTGAGTTTTCGGCTTATCGGGTTCTTCTTTTTTATGCGTAATATTTTCGGACTGCATCAGAATTCACTGGGTGAGTAAGCTGCTCCCCGTCCATAGTTGTGAGAATTAGCGAGCCTCCTGAGAATACTGTCTTTACAATAAACGGGCCATCATAATTAGACATCCACTTCCCTCGGGTGTCCTTATGAACTGGTAAGATTTTCTTTAGTACAAGCTCCCCTTCTCGGAATTCCCGGACACGGACCTTCTTGTCAAAAGCTCTTTTAATCTTTTTCTGATACAATTGACCATGACACATTGCAGACATGCGCTTTTCGTCGATAAGATTCAGCTGATCAAACCTTTCTCTTACCCATTCTGCTTCTTCAAGCTTAGTTTCCATTATGACTCTCAAAGACGGTATCTCGACCTCAATAGGAAGTACCGCATCCATTCCATATACCAAAGAAAAAGGGGTTGCCCCTGTTGAAGTGCGGACGAACGTTCTGTATCCATGCAAGGCGAATGGCATCATCTCATGCCAATCTTTGTAAGTTTTCACCATCTTCTGCAGGATCTTTTTGATGTTTTTATTTGCAGCTTCTACTGCTCCATTCATTTTGGGACGATAGGGAGAAGAATTGTGATGTTCAATTTTGAAGTCATCGCACAACTCTTTGATGACTTTGTTGTTCAAATTGGTACCATTGTCCGTTATGATTCGGCTGGGAATCCCGTAACGACAGATAATTTCCTTTTTTATGAAACGGGCCACCACTTTCCGAGTAACATTAGTGTAAGATGCAGCTTCAACCCACTTCGTGAAATAGTCAATAGCAACCAGAATAAATCGGTGTCCATTAGAAGCTTTTGGTTCAATTTCCCCGATCATATCGATGCCCCACATAGAAAAAGGTCATGGTGATGACAACACATTTAGCAACGTTGGAGGTACATGCATCTTGTCTGCATAAATCTGACATTTGTGACACTTTCTGGCATATTGAATACAGTCAGTTTCCAAGGTCAACCAATAATAACCAGCCCTCAAAATCTTTTTAGACATAGCGTATCCATTGGCATGAGTGCCAAACATTCCTTTGTGAACACCTTGCATTAACAACTCTGCTTCTCGTCGGTCAACACATCTAAGCAGAACCATATCATGATTTCTTTTGTAAAGCACATTGTTGCTGAGAAAGAACTTGGATGCTAATCGTCTCAGAGTTTTCTTGTCAAGTGATGTAGCATCCGCTGTATACTCTTGTTTCAACAGGTAATTCTTTATGTCATAGAACCATGGCTTATCATCAGTCTCTTCTTCAATCATTTGACAGTAGGCGGGCTCAGTCTTGCGTTCAATTCTGATGAGAGTGGCATCATTGACATCCCTGACTTTCCACATCGAGGCCAGCATGGCTAGGGCATCGGCAATGTGATTTTCAGATCTCGGGACATGCTTGAAAGTGATTTCATCGAAATATTCCATCATTTTGACAATATAGGCTCTATAAGGAATCAAGTTTTCATGTCTAGTTTCCCATTCTCCAGTAACCTGATAAACAACCAAAGCTGAATCCCCACTGACTTTAAGAAGTTTGATTTTGAGGTCGATAGCTGCCTCGAGGCCGAGAATGCAAGCTTCATATTCAGCGGTATTGTTTGTACAGTCAAAATCCAATCTGGCTGTGAATGGAGTGTAACCACCTTCCGGATTCATTAAAACGGCGCCTACACCGTGCCCACTGTAGTTGGAGGAACCATCGAACATCATTTTCCACCAAAGAACTTCCTGCGGCATTTCATCGGAACTTGGCTCTTTACAATCTTTTACTAACATAATGTCTTCATCTGGGAAATCAAATTTGAGAGGCTCATAGTCTTCCACTGGTTGATCTGCAAGATATTCTGACAAAACACTACCCTTGATAGACTTCTGAGCTACGTATTGGATGTCATATTCAGATAACAACATATGCCAACGGGCGAGTCTTCCAGTCTGAGCAGGCTTCTCGAAAATATACTTTATTGGATCCATTTTTGAAATCAACAAAGTGGTATGACAAATCATGTACTGCCTCAAACGTTTAGCAGCCCATGCCAAAGCACAACAAGTTTTCTCCAGAAGTGAATATCTGCTTTCACAATCAGTAAACTTCTTGCTCAAATAATAGATCGCATGTTCTTTTCGTCCAGATTCGTCCTGTTGGCCTAACACACAACCCATTGAATTCTCAAGCACTGTTAAATATATGAAGAGAGGTCTTCCTGGAACCGGAGGTATTAAGATCAGAGGCTCTTGTAGGTAACCTTTGATTTTATCAAATGCTTGCTGACAATCTGAATTCCAAACAACCGTATGGTCTTTGCGTAACAATTTGAAGATGGGCTCACAAGTAGGAGTCATATTGGAAATAAATCTGGATATGTAGTTCAGTCTTCCAAGAAAACCTCTGACTTGCTTTTCTATTTGTGGAGCTGGCATGTCTTGAATGGCTCGGACTTTGTCTGGATCTACTTCAATCCCTCGATGGCTGACAATGAAACCGAGTAATTTCCCAGATCTTACCCCAAAGGTACACTTGGTTGGATTCAGTCTCAATTGATATTTTCTGAGTCTCTTGAACAATTTCAACAGATGTTCCAAATGATCCTCCTCGTTTTGAGATTTGGCTATCATATCATCAACATATACTTCTATCTGCTTGTGCATCATATCATGAAATAAAGTTACCATGGCCCTTTGATACGTAGCACCTGCGTTTTTCAACCCAAACGACATAACTTTGTAACAATAGGTCCCCCAAGGAGTGATGAATGTAGTCTTCTCCATGTCATCTGGGTCCATTTTGATTTGATTGTACCCGGAGAAACCATCCATAAAAGAGAATACTTCAAAACGGGTTGTATTGTCTACCAGGGTGTCAACATGTGGCAGTGGAAAGTCGTCCTTTGGACTGGCTTTATTTAGATCTTGATAATCCACGCACATCCTAAATTTCCCATCTTTCTTCGGCACAGGAACAATGTTGGCTACCCACTCAGGGTATTTGGAGACTGCTAAGAAACCTGCGTCTATCTGCTTTTTCACCTCGTCCCGAATTTTAAGAGCCATGTCGGGTCTGGTTCTTCGGAGCTTTTGCTTAACCGGTGGGCATTCTGGTCGAAGTGGTAATTTGTAAACTACTATATCAGTGTCTAGACCCGGCATATCCTGGTAGGACCAAGCAAATACATCCACATATTCTTTCAAGAGTTCTTCTAGTTGCTGCTTGACTTCTGCCTCCAGACTTGCCCCAATTTTGACCTCTTTCCTATCTTCTTCGGTGCCAAGGTTGATAACTTCTACCTGTTCCTTATAGGGTTGAAGCTCTGCATCCTCTTTTTGGGCCAATCTTACCAGTTCATCAGGAATTTCACAGTCTTCGTCCTCGTCTTCAGCTTGGTAAATTGGTGAATCAAAGTCAGAAGGAAATGCATGGTCACAGGATTCAATGGGGTTTTGAACATTGCTGCAGGTGGGAATGGCTTAATTTTATTAAAACACACAAAGATAAATGCAGCACATAACAGAGAAAGAATGTTTTTGGTTTTTTAAGATTGCCATTTTTCGTTTTAAAATGAAAGCAAAAGCAGTAAAGGAAATAACACAAAGAAATTAACAAAATAGTTCATTTTCTCATTGATATCTTTGAAAGCATGGGGCCCTTACAAAATATTCCTATAGCCTTGGGCATGGATATGGAGATTTAAAACAAAACAAGAAAAGAAAGACAAACAAATTACTTTGACTCAAGAAAAACCAAAGGAATCTCAATAGCTTCCCAGTTGCTCAAGGCAGTGTTGCAATGATATACTAAATGCTCCAGGTCTTCCTTTTTAAAATCTTCTTCCATAGCACTGACTTGGAAACCTCTGCTGATGAATACTTCTTGTATAGCTTTTGGACGTCCGTTGCCATGTGTTGGGCCTTCATCATGAGTTGGTTTGTAACCCAACCCTTGGCAATTCATCTTCGGCTTCACCTCTATGATTTCTCCCCATCCTGCGGGAGTGCCTTCTTCCAGTGTCGACTTGATGCTCTGAGCGGATGTAAAGGATGAACCACTCTTCACCACCGTTTCCTCTAATATCACTACATTGACTATTTCCAGTGCCTGAAACGAAGTCTCTAGTGCGTCTTCATCTTCTTCAATGTACCAAAATGATGACATATTGCTAACCATTAGTTCTTCTTCACCATGTACAATTACCAGTTTATCATTCACCACGAACTTCATTCTCTGATGCAGGGTGGAAGTTACTGCCCCAGCCTCATGGATCCAAGGACGTTCTAATAAACAACTGTAAGCCGGATTAATGTCCATCACTTGAAATACAATGTTGAACTCATGGGGTCCCACCAAAATTGGTAACTCTACTTCACCAATAACCGTTCTTCTTGAACCATCGAAAGCTTTTACGATCAATGATGTTGGCTTCATCTCTGCCCCTTGTCGCTACTGCGAAAATCGGCGCCGGTTGAACAGAAGAGTCGCCACCGTGCGTTATTTATCCCACGGGAGGGAAAGGAAACGCTCAGAGTAAACCTCGCAAAAAAAAGGGAAAAGGTATGGTCATCGCAACCAAAACCTGGGTTCGGGAGTCGGTTACGCAAGGGGAAGGTATTAGCACCCCTCACGTCCGTCGTACTCGACGGGATCCACGCTTGTTTTCGGGTATGGATTGTTATTCTATCTAAACTATAGGTCAAGGGTTAAAAAGAAAATAAAATGAAAATAAAAATGACTCGGCAAAGTATCGCACTTTATGCCTACGTATTCTCGCCTGGAACGAGAAATCAGAGTCAACGTAGTTCGCCTACCTACTGGAAAGGAGGGGAAGGTTGCTCGCTAGGATATCGCATCCTATGCCTACGTACTTTCATACAGCATGAAAGATCAGAGCAAACGTAGTTCGGGCCACGGAAGACACAAGCTTGTTTTGATTGATTTTATTCCTTCTGAAAAAGGTTTTTTCCTGATTACTGGTCCAAGCGGACAAAAATGACGTTTTGATGAGTTCACATTCTTTTACGGAAGAAGTGTCTTTTATTGTGTTTGAAATCTTTATGTGTTTTTCTGTTTGTTTTGAGAAAGAAGAGACAGAACTCTAACCTACGGTTGCGAAGGGAATCAAACTATCCTAATGTTATCATGCATGGGTTAAGACCTAGTGTCTATCATGCTCCTCTCTTGCACAGAGAGAAACAGAGATCCTAAGGGATAGGCAGAAACAGAAACAATATCAGATATATACAGAAAAACAGTAAAATGCATGGATGCAACAATACAAGCGAGGCAAGGGAGTCCCACTCAACCTCGAACCTAGAAAACAATAGGCAAAAGTGAACAGACTTCACTTTCAACCCAACAGGGTAAACAGCAAACAATACAGTCAGGAAAACCAATCAATACATCAGAAATGAAATACAGCAATAAAACCAACAGCTTCATCAGCTCTGAATCAACATCTGGCTCCAAGCAATCTCCAATCAGCTACAAGCACCAATTTCCATCTTCATGACCCTCAGGCAAGGGCTTTGATCATCAGTCTTCTATCTGCAATGGCTTTTCTTCAAGTTCAAACCTCCAGGATGAGGGATCAGTCACAAGAGTGAATTGGGTGTTAAGCAATCAGTTGACTACCAAAGGTGGTGAACAGACTGCTTCTAACACAAAAGACATTTTCTCTCAAGAGTTCTATCTCTTAGACACTATCACCAAGCCTTCCAAAGGAAGGGGGTGAGTGTCTTAGAGAGACTCTGAATCACAGAGAAGAATGGATGCAGACAAGGCAATCCATGTTTGAGAAATAAGCTTTCTAATCTTGAGCTCTGCCTAGCTCCTAAACCCTAATCTCCTCAGCATCCGCTAGCAAGAATCTTCTCTTCAACTCTGGAAGTTGATCTTCAATCTCTGGATCTCCAATGGCTTTCATCCCCTCAAGTCTTCAGCTCTCCCAAATCCCCAGACAATCCCAATACCCCCACAGACAAATCAATAATCCCCAGAGGGCACACCACACCAGTCAATCAGATATATACAGTACATTAATAGCAGTAGGGGAATCCTGACTTTTTCTCTAAGGGATCTAATAACTACCCATAGCCCCTATAGTCCCATAGCTAACCTATTCAATCTCTAAGTCCTAAGGGAAATGAATTAATTCTCCTAAGTCATCATCTAAAACCCTAGTTTGTTCATGTTATTCTCACCTAAACTAAACACCTAAAATTAATTTCTAAAAAATGGGAACTAAATTGTATCTACAAGTTTAATGTCTAACCTAAACAACCTAAAAAGAATGGGCAAAAAATATTGAAGCAATTAATAGAACAAAAAATAACAAAATCATGCATGAAATGAAACTATTTAAAATGCTATTTATTTGGAAAATATGGGAAAAATATCAAATAAAAAATAAAATGCAATTTTTATTTTTTATAATTTTCTTGACTTTTTAAAGAAAATGTTAAAAAAAGAATGAATTGAAAATATGCAATTTCTGATTTATTATGAATTTTCAAAAATGAATGAAAATAAAAAGAAATTAAGAAAAGAAAATAGAAAGAAATAAAGGGAGGGGGTGAGAAAAGCAAGAAAATCAAGTTCAGCGCGTTGGGCCCATCAAATTGGGGGGTGCGAATAGCTGTCTGAGCCCACTTCCCCCCACTAAATGAAACGGTGCATTTCAGTTTTTAAAATTTCCCACCAAATCTCAGGTTAAACGTGGAACGTCCGATTCTTGGTCAAGTCAAACATCTCCATCAAATCCAAGGGCATACGCGTCGTCTTCTTCCTCCATCCATTTAGGGTTTCAGACACAAGCTTCATGCACGAAAATTCCACTCGATCTTTCTCCATGCTCCCTTGATGAAAATGAAAAATTCCAAGCCCTAAAATGATCTACTAAACTCAAGGAATCCATGTCTGGTCCTAGTTTTGGCTAACTCTCCTTGTGGACCCCAAACAGAGGACACGAAAATTAGGGTTCACCATACTTGTCTGATATCCACTTTTCCAGAACTCAAACCTGATGATCCACAGTTATCCTACATGCTATCCTCATCATTCTAGGCTTGATCATATCAATTATAATCCAATATACAGCTTGTTCTTGAAGCTTGCAGAAATGGTGACCTGCCATGGAACTTCACAAAACTCTTCCTAGATCTCAAGAATTACTCCCCTATGGTCTCTAAACACTCCTATCCTAACCACATGATCTACAACAGCCTAAATGAGGAGATTCGAAAGATTATGCTTACCTTGCAAGTGATGATGGCAATGGTGGTTAGACTCCAATTCAACCCTTGGTACTTACTGCAAGTGATCTTCAATGACTGTGTATGCTTCTGTTTGCAATGGTTCTTGATCAATCCTTGTGAATCACTCTATTCCACTCTTCATGCAAGTTGGAGTTTGAACTTGGATCTCCTTTTCCAGCCATGAATTTCTTCCACTTTCCTTTGTCAAACACTCTAGGATGATGGTGGATGATGATGATAACAGAAATTGGAATGGTAGATGAAGCTTTAATGGAGTTTGGATAGAAAATGCAAATTTGCAAAAGATGATGAATGGTACAATTCTTGATCAATTCAGCCAATTCTTGATGTGAATCATAGGGTTTGAATGATGATGATGAAGTTCAGATCAAGAATGAAGAGGATTGGTGAGAAATTGAGGTAGTTTGTGAAGCTTATGCAAGAATGGAAAAGTGTGGAAACTTGGGATTTTGAGCAAATGAAGTCACCAACCCTTGCATGAACCAACTTGTATGAATATATAGATGAGGTTAGAACCTCCTAGAAACTTGGAGAAGTTTCCCTTGCACAAATTCCCTTGAAATTGGTTTATGTTTCTTTCATTGTAAGCAACCATGGATAACTCTTAAATCTTGAACCAAACTCAAAATTCCACTTTAGACAATGTCTTTAAAATGCCCTTTCCATTCAAAATGACCTATAATTTTGCTTCATTTGGCCAAGATATGAAAAATCTCATTTTTAAGGCCATTTTTATTCATTAAATTCAACAATTTTGAAACCTTGTGCTATGAATCTTTCCAATCTCTCATGGTCACTTTTCTAGACTCAAAATGTCATTTTGAGCAAGTTTGATGTTGTAAAGTTTTCCATTTGAAGCCTCCTTGTATGAGTTTTGGGCATAGGTTAAAATGACCTGTAATTCACAAATGACCAAAATACCCTTTGCTTGCCAAGACCATAAGTAGAGCTCCCCAAATCATATGAAGGCATACTATACCATTATAGAAATCTAAGACAATAAGGAAAAATTCTTATGTTGACCAGAAATCCATTTGAAATCTCCTTGAGGGGTAAAAATTGCTTGGAAGTAAAGTCACTTTCACAGACAAAATTTCAGATACCTCAGATGACCTGTAACTTGCAAGGACCATAACTTGAGTTCTATAAATCTTCTTGATGTCTTCCACCACTCATATTAAAGGTATTGAGATCCTCTACAAGTTTCATGTTGGCCAAGGATCCATTTGGAGCTTGCATTTTGACCTATCTTTCTTGGAAATTTGACCTAAACTAGGGGATTTTACATAAAAACCCTAATTTAGAAACTCCTCTTCTCCTTGATTTCTCTTGATTTCTTCTTAGCATAAAAACATATCCTTATTCTCCATGTCAAATGATGAACCCCACATCTCTCCAATAGCCCTCAATGCCTTTCAATCAGTCAATTGACCTAGAGTTGACCCAGGGTTGACCCAGATGAAACCCTAGTTGACTGTCTTCCTCCACAACTCTTGTGACTACACCAATGACTTGTCTCCTTCTCCAAATGACTTTATGAGTCCTCCAAGATGTCTAGATACTCCCCATGCCTTCAATTCTCAGCTCACAACTCCCTTGTTGATCCTCAGATGCCCTCAGATAGGAGATATGCTCAAAGCTTGATCTACTGACTTCTTCAACTTTCAAATTCTTTTCTGATGACTTGAATGAGATTGAATTTGAATAATAACCTCTTGATAGGCCTCTAGAGATGAGAATAATGCTTGGTCCCCTGTTGAATGACTTCTATGCTTATGCTATGCAGATGGTTAGGCTATGTACATGACTCTATATGCAAATGCTAATGATATTGAAACATAAACCAAGTGAATAAGGTTGAGAAAATTTTAGGGTGCAACAGCTGCCCCTATTCAAGCGACTTGGACCCGATTGGGTGAAGAGCCCGGAGCCTTCAGACATTCGCGGTACGAGACGGTTGAATACCAATGAAACCAGAAATTTGCCAACCGCAGAAATAAACTGTGCTCCTGCTTGGGGAACGACACTCATCAGCTGAATCTGACTGTTATGACAACCCACTGGTCTCGCGCGACCGTGCTAGGGATTATTTTCATCGTTCTGAAAAAAGATTCTATTATCGCAGAGACAGAACACTGTCCACGTCAGGACGCCTGCTTCGTCGATTTGGAAAACCTCAGTAACTTTGCTGGGGATGGCTCGTCTGCCTTCTCGTCAGGAATAAATCGTCCACGTTGGGAATAAACTCTTCCACGTTAGGAATAACACCGTCCACGTTAGGAATAACATCATCCACGTTAGGACTCACCTTTCCATGTAAGGAATGACTTCTTCTTCGTCAAACTCTTCCACGTAAGGAATACGTCTTCTTTCGAATTTGTCCACGTCAGGACCAAACCCCTTCCACGTCAGGAACACACTCTTTCTTTCCACGTCAGGAATACAAGCCTCCTTCCACGTAAGGAATACTATCTTTCCACGTAAGGAATCACATCTCGATTTGAATCTGTCCATGTAAGGACCCCAATCTTTCCATGTGAGGAATATAATCTCAATCTGTCCATGTTAGGACTCCGACTTGATATGTCCGCGTAAGGACTCCATCTTTCCACGTAAGGAATCACATCTTGGTATGTCCGCGTAAGGACTCAATTTTTCCACGTAAGGAATCATCATCTTTCCCCGTTAGGAATACAACTCGTCTTTTCTGCGTCTGTCCACGTCAGGACTGAACTTGCTTTTCCACGTAAGGAACTGAAGCTTCTCTTTCCTCGTAAGGAATAACCTTGTCCACGTCAGGACTTGCGCGTCTTTGACTTGCTAGGGAAGTGAGACTTGTCCACGTCAGGACTCACACTTTGCCCACAACACAAAGAAGGATAATCTTGTCCACGTCAGGACTCTCGCATCTTGTCACCTCAAAGAACTACAAATGTCCACGTCGGGACGCACATTTCACCATTACGAATAAAGCTATCTGCTGGAAATAAATTTTCCACGTCAAGACACCAACACGAAGAGTAATCAATCTTGTCCACGTCAGGGCTCCACACTCAATCAATACCGAGAACTCGAACCTGTCCACGTTAGGGCTAACACACATCGTCAACTTGATGAAATGTCCACGTTAGGACTCCGCATTCCAACAATCTTCTCTAGCGCAAAGAAACCCGTTAATAAAATTGTCCACGTTAGGACTCATCCTTCCGTTGGTCCGCAAATTTCTTATCACTGACATTACAGCAACTTTGAGGCTGACTCTATTGGGGCATTTGGAAACCAAACTTCTGGACGCCTGTTCTGATAACCGGCGGTAGCCTCTGAAATTCTGATTCATGACTCCTTTGAATGCTGACGCAACAACAACTTTGAAGGAGACAGTCCGCTGGTCGGACTAGAGCAACTTCAACAGGAAATCCTGGTGGGGAAATAAGTAACTCTGCTTGGGGACAAAGAGAAACTTATCCTGCTGACTCTGTGGGGAGTAGTGCCGCAGCTGACACTTCGTCGAACGTCTCATGCCGAGACTTTGAACGTTTTATTGATCCACCTGAGCAAGGGCTCTCTCTACCTGCAAGAGAAACAATACTTGGAACAACGGTTAGCCAACCTAGTTTATGTTTCAAACTGCATATGTTTGACAGTGATGCAATGATCCATTCGACATGGAAATGCTACGCTTTTATTTGGTGGATGTAATTATGACGCTATATGCAAATGCAAATGCAGACTCGAGCTGCTGGGTACAGAAACTGCTTCAGCAAAATAAATGCTGAAGATGGTGCCAACTCCGCTGGGGATAGCCAGATGCTATAGAATTATTCCAGCAAAATAGATACTGGGCAGATGAAGTCGATTCAGCTGGGAAATCGGGGACTTAACCCAGCACCTTGTGGAAGGGCCACCCTGCTTGGGCATTAACTCTGCTGGGGAAAAGCATATGCGCCTGGTATGATTGAACTTCTGCGGGAAAGTGAACGGATATCATACGGTATCTTGACAAAATAAATGCCAATGCGCCACACCAACTCTGTCGGGGAGAGCCTCAATCTTCAAATTCCACTGGGAGGAATACTTGCTGAGAAGAGAATTCCGCTGGGGATGGGATGATTCTCTTGGGAAAAATCAATTGAATCCGCTTGGGGAGAGTAAACGACTCTGCGAGGAAAGGTAAACTGCCTGACTACAGTTCACAAATTGGAAATATTAATCTTCTGAGGCTGAACCACTCTCTGCTGAGGATAAACGACTTGGCTGGAGAATGCCCTCTTGGATAGGCTACGACTAGCTGGGGTATTCGATCCTTCTTCAGTAAGGAACATGCATGACTTGCGTGGGGGTCGAGTCTTTTAATACTGCAGTCTCTTGATCATCTTCCTCGTACGGCTATGAAACCTGCAACAACACAAACAAGACAAGACAAACCTATGCAACCAAATCGATCCAGATTAGTGACGTTATTTTCAGTCAATTCAAAGCTTTAGCAAATGTTGGCAAGGGCCAGTGACGTTATGCACATGCTAGTTTCAATAAACTTAGGCGTTTTATCATGCACAAAACAGTAAAGAACCAGCATCAAGTACTGAATAACGTATTTTATTGATCGGGCCCATGAATGGGCGGAGTTTTGTACACGGGATGTAACTCCTGAAAAGAGGAAGCTACGCAAAGCAAATATACAAGTATGCACAAGAAGCATAAATATTGACAACTTAAATTTGTACACATGTCGGCAACGGGATGCAAATGAACACCACGAATTGATCCTCCTATGACTCGTCCGACTCTAATGCTTTTCCCGGTATTCATACTTCCGAAAAGTTTGTACCAGATAACCGATCCTCCCCGTTATATTCTCCCGCATTGATGCTCAGTGCAATATCAAATTCGGACCGCAGTCATTTGCTTTTCAAATCCCTAACTTTTGCGTGAACCGCCCTTTACGGGTTTTCAGTTCACCGGGATACCCCTTTTTGCCGAAGCCGCCCAGTGTAGGTTTTCAACTTCGCGGGTGTACATTTTTTCAATTTTATCCCTAACTTTTGCCCGAACCTTTCATTCTGTTTTTGGTTCGCCGGGATGCCCCATTTTTGCCTGGACTCTCTTTTTCTGTCCAGCGGGTCTATTTTAAGCAAAGTATTTTTTAATTGCGTCTGAATTCACAGGTGACGTAAAGTCTTCACCGTCCATGGTGGACAACAACAACGCTCCTCCTGAAAAGACTTTCCTGACAACGTATGGCCCTTCGTAGTTGGGGGTCCACTTGCCCCTGTGGTCTGCTTGCGGCGGGAGAATCCTTTTCAGCACAAGGTCGCCCGTCTGAAAGCTTCGCGGATGTATCTTCTTGTCATATGCTTTCTTCATTCGGCTCTGGTACAAACGACTGTATGCTAGAGAAGCTAGCCTCTTCTCATCCATCAAACTCAATTGGTTCAACCTGTCTTTCACCCATTCTGCCTCGTCTAGCTGAACGTCTCGCAATACCCTCAGAGAAGGGATCTCAACTTCCAATGGTAATACCGCTTCCATTCCATACACTAAGGAGAACGGGGTTGCCCCGGTTGATGTGCGTACCGTCGTACGATAACCGTGCAAAGCGAAAGGTAGCATCTCGTGCCAATCCTTATAGGTCACCACCATTTTCTGAACGATCTTCTTGATATTCTTATTGGCCGCTTCGACAGCGCCATTCATCTTGGGTCGGTAAGGGGAGGAGTTGTGATGTTCGATCTTGAAATTCTGACAGAGCTCCTTCATCATTTTGTTGTTCAGGTTCGAACCGTTGTCCGTGATTATCCGCTCGGGGATCCCATATCGGCAAATGATATCTCTCTTGATGAATCTGGCCACCACTTGCTTCATTACATTTGCGTAAGACGCCGCCTCTACCCACTTGGTGAAATAATCGATTGCTACTAGAATGAATCGATGCCCGTTAGAAGCCGTAGGCTCGATCTTTCCAATCATATCGATTCCCCACATCGAAAATGGCCAAGGCGATGACATCACATTCAGAGGGCTTGGAGGCACATGGATCTTATCGGCATAGATCTGGCACTTGTGGCACTTTCTCGCAAACTTGAAACAATCAGTTTCCATAGTCAGCCAAAAATAACCTGCTCGTAGCAGCTTTCTCGTCATAGCATGTCCACCAGCATGCGTACCAAAGGTACCTTCGTGTATTTCCTCCATGAGAAACTTTGCCTCTTTTTCATCTACACAACGCAACAGCACCAAATCGTGGTTTCTTCTGTATAAGACGCCATCCGGGTTCAAATAAAAATTGCCTGCTAATCTCCTGAGAGTCTTCTGATCTTGACTGGATGCCCCAGCCGGATACTCTTTATTCTTCAGGAAATTAAGGATATCGAAATACCATGGTTTGTCATCAGATGCTTCATCAATAGCAAATACATAAGCTGGCCTGTCCAGCCGAGAGATAATGATTCGGGGAGCCTCGTTCCAGAAGTTGACTTTGTACATGGAAGACAAAGTGGCCAGGGCGTCAGCCATTTGATTCTCGGCCCGCGGCACGTGATGCAATTCGACCTTGTCGAAGAAAGGCAACAATCTCCTTGCATAGTTCATGTAGTGTATCAAATTGGGCTGACGTGTCTCCCATTCCCCTTTGATCTGATTCACCACCAGAGCTGAGTCTCCGTATACGTCTAAATTCTTGATTCGCAAATCAATGGCTTCTTCAAGCCCCATTATACAAGCTTCGTATTCGGCCTCATTGTTGGTAACGGCAAAGGTCAATCGGGCAGTAAACGGGATGTGCGACCCGTGTGGCGTAGTGATGATTGCCCCTATTCCGCTACCGTAAGCATTCACAGCTCCGTCAAATATCATCCTCCATTTGGAACCCAACTCTGGTCCTTCGTCTGGCAACGACTCTTCACAATCTTTCATCTTTAGGTACATGATATCCTCATCAGGAAAATCAAACCTCATCGATTGGTACTCTTCAATAGGCTGCTCCGCCAGATACTCAGACAGCACACTCCCCTTTATAGCCTTTTGCGAGACGTATTGAATGTCATATTCAGTCAAGACCATCTGCCAACGGGCAATTCTTCCTGACAACGCCTGCTTTTCAAATACATATTTGATAGGATCCATTTTCGAGATGAGCATGGTTGTATGATTCAGCATGTATTGCCTCAAACGCTTGGCGGCCCAGGCTAGCGCGCAACAAGTTTTCTCCAGCATTGAATACCGAGATTCGCAGTCTGTAAATTTCTTACTCAAGTAATAGATTGCATGCTCTTTTCTCCCTGTCTCGTCATGTTGACTGAGAACACAACCCATGCTTCCCTCAAGAACCGTCAAATACATGATCAAGGGTCTACCTTCCACTGGGGGTATCAAAATAGGAGGCTCCTGCAAATACTGCTTTATTTTATCGAACGCCTTTTGACAGTTTTCGTTCCACGTTACAGCTTGATCTTTCTTTAGCAACTTGAATAGTGGTTCACACGTAGCAGTTAGGTGAGATATGAACCGGGCAATGTAGTTCAACCTCCCTAAAAACCCGCGCACCTCTTTCTCTGTTTTAGGCGTCGGCATTTCTTGAATCGCTTTTATTTTAGCAGGATCGACCTCTATTCCTCTTTCGCTTACGATAAACCCTAGCAGTTTACCCGATCTTACCCCGAAGGTGCATTTATTAGGGTTCAGCCTCAGCCTGAACTTCCTAAGCCTTTTAAATAACTTCAGCAAATTCACCAGATGCTCTTCCTCCGTCCGGGATTTGGCAATCATATCGTCAACATAAACTTCGATCTCTTTATGCATCATATCATGGAAAAGAGTCGTCATCGCACGCTGATATGTTGCCCCAGCATTTTTCAAACCAAAGGGCATCACTTTATAGCAAAATGTTCCCCAAGGCATTATGAAAGTAGTCTTCTCCATATCCTCTGGCGCCATTTTAATCTGGTTATAGCCTGAGAAGCCATCCATGAAGGAGAACACAGAGTACTGAGCAGTATTATCAACTAGCACGTCAATGTGAGGAAGTGGAAAATCGTCTTTTGGGTTTGCTCTATTCAAATCTCTATAATCCACGCACATTCGAACCTTGCCATCTTTCTTTGGCACTGGTACGATGTTAGCAACCCATGAGGGATACTTTGTCACAGCCAGGAAACCAGCGTCCCACTGTTTTTGGACTTCCTCTTTGATCTTCACTGCCATATCTGGTCGAGTTCTGCGAAGCTTTTGTTTGACCGGCGGGCAATCTTCTTTCAGTGGCAGGCGATGCACAACCATATTTGTATCAAGCCCTGGCATATCTTCATACGACCAAGTGAATACATCACTATACTCTCGAAGCATTTCAACCAGTCTTCGCTTGATATCGCCCTGCAGCGCGGCTCCGATACGAATATTCTTCTCAACCCCTTCCGACCCCAAGTTGATAATTTCGATGACCTCATCGTGAGGCAGAATGGCTCTTTCCTCTTGCTTCACCAACCAAGACAGTTCTTCAGGGACGTCGCTATCCTCGACAACCTCTTCTTCGGCCTGAAATACCGGGTGCTCAAAGTCGGGACGAGTCGTAGGTGGTTCAAGGATGTCATCTGAAAATGTTATCCTGCAAAAGGAATGGTTAAGTGCTTCAAAATGCGTATAAAGCGAATAACTACGTTGCCATTTTATTGAAAAATATAAAACAAGAAGGACAGGGATTACAGTATTTGCACATGAAAAAACGCCATTTATTTAATGATTAACACGCAATGTTCATAACAACACAGCCCTAAGCAAATCATGATGCCCCGGGCAAGACATCAGATTATTCAACAATTAATAAAGCAAAGCATTACTGTTTAAGAGTCACAGGAACAAGCTCCTGAATAGACCAGTTGCACAGTCCTTGTCCTGGTGTGCTTGGCTGAATCCAGGCGTCCATATCACAGTCGATGTCTCCTTCGTCAGACTCCGAAGCAGCATTGATGGTTTCACGACATACTCCACTGGCAGAGATGGTAATTGGCCCTCTGAAACGGGGCGCTCCCACAGCAGGTACTGACGATGATGGTTGGTATCCCAGCCCGAACCGGTCCGTCTTTACAGGAATGTCCAGCACTTTGCCCCAGCCCTTGGCTTCTCCTGCTTCCACTAGAGCTTGAGCTTCTTTATACGATGAGACGGCTATCTCTGGCACTTTGCTCGGCCCGGGACCTTTGTCCTTGATGCGCAACCCTTCAAATGCCTGGCAGGGTGTTTCGTGGATCTCTCTGTCGACTTCCACATATTTAAATGACGATAGATGGCTGACCAGGATGTCCTCTTCTCCGCATACAGTGACTACGCTGTCTCCGACCATATACTTCAACTTCTGATGTAGGGTAGACGTGACTGCCCCCGCCCCATGAATCCAGGGTCTTCCAAGCAAGCAGCTGTACGCAGGCTGTATATCCATGATATAAAACTCAGTTGCAAACACCTCCGGCCCCACCTGTAGAGGCAATGCGATCGATCCAAAGACTGTTCTCCGCGTGCCGTCAAACGCTCTGACTACCAAGTCACTGGGCGTGCACAAGATTCCTCTAACATCCAGCTTCATCATAGCCTTCTTAGGCATCACATTCAGAGACGATCCGATGTCGACCAATACATGCGACATTACTGATCCTCTACACTCAACAGATATGTGCAGCGCCATATTATGATCTCTCCCTTTCAGGGTCAAATCGAAATCAGTAAAGCCCAAGCTGTGGCGGGCATTCACATGTGCCAACACTCCTTCCAGCTGATTCACGGAGACGTCTTGAGGTACAAAAGAAGTATCCAGGACTTTCAGCAAAGCATTTCTGTGAGCTTCCGAACACAACAGCAATGACAGGATAGATATTTTGGACGGTGTCTGTTGCAGATGCTCCACAATCTTATAATCACTTTTTCTAATCAAGCGCATGAACTCTTCTACATCTTTCGATGCCGATTCTTTGTCACTTGCTTGCACTGGGACATTCTCAACCGCCTTCCCTTTTCCTTTTGCTAGTCTTTCGACCTCCACTTCAGGGGATATAAAGATCCTACCACTCCTTGTCATACCTCCTGAACCAACAACATTCTCCACAGTCTCGGCTGGCTGCTTATTAACATCAATTTTTATCCCGTCACAATACACCTCCAACCCATATGACCAGGGAACTGCTTTCGTGTTCTCGTACGGGATCGGCCCGGCCTTAGTTATGGTGATCGGTGGTCGCTGGACTGGTGCTGCAATAGTGATCGTCTTCCGAGGAATCGTTACCGTGGCCACATCACTCCGATTATCTGCTACTGCCCCTGCAGGCTCTTCGGTTGCCGCTCGGTCAAACTGCAATACGCCTTCATCAATTAAAGCCTGAACGCCTTTCTTCAAATCATCACACCCCCCAGCTAGGATCCAACATTCTAAGCAATACTCGTCACATCCCGGGTAAACACCCCCTTGCAACAGTCGGCTCTTTATCTCGCTCAGCGGCGTCTTTAAATCTTCGACGTTCATAATCAGATTCAACCCTTCCTCAGTCAGAATGGCGTTTGCCCCATGATTAGGCATGGGTTTCTGCACTATATTCGGCCCTGCCGTTCCGAAATTGATAGTCTTATTGTCCAAAAGATCCTGCACAACATGCTTAAAAGCATGGAAACCCTATATATCGTGGCCCGGCGCCCCAGAATGAAACTCACAGTGCCTGCTTGCATCGTAACCAAACGGGGGAGCTCCCGTTATAGGTGCCAGAGTTCTCTTCTCTACCAGGTTCAAACCCAACAATGTCTGCAACAAATCAGCATATGTTGAGGGAGGCTTCTCAAACACTCTTCTCGGTTTGCCACCCTGGAATCTTCGCTGAGCCTGCTGTGCCCCCTGCTGAGGCTGCTGCTGCTGCATTGGCTGCTGCTGAGACGGTTGTTGTTGCTGAAGTGGTTGTTGCTGATATGGAATAGTAACACTCGCCACCTGCTGCGGCTGATGATATTGGTTTCGTCCCCTGCCTCGGCCTCGGCCTCGGCCTCCAAACACTGCGCTTGCCTCGCCCTGACGGCGCCCACCAAAAGCCTTCCTATTACTGCCAGATGCAGTCGATTCCTCAACCTGGAATTTTCCTTGCTTAATGTTACGCTCAATCTTTTCTCCCATCAGAATTAGGTCTGAAAAACTGGCCAGAGACGTGTGAAACAGCATGTCATGAAACAAGCCTGTGAATGTGCCGACGAACATGTCATTCATTTCCTTATCTTCTACAGGAGGACGGACTCTGGCAGCCATATCGCGCCACCTTTGCGCGTACTCTTTAAAGCTCTCCCCCTTCTTCTGCGACAGCCCTGCCAATTGGACCCGATTGGGCGCCAAGTCGCTATTATACTTGTAGTGAGCCACGAATGCCTCTGCTAATTGCTTCCATGTCTTGATATTGGTTGGCTCCAACCCCATATACCATTCTAGGGAAGGGCCTGACAGACTATCTTGAAAGAAATGCATTAGCATTCTTTCATCAATTGAGTATGCAGACATCTTTCTGTAATAAGCTCGCACATGCACTTTCGGACATGTGTCCCCTTTATACTTATCAAACGCAGGAGCTTTGAATTTGATTGGCACCCTCAAGCCAGGTACCAGACCCATTGTTGCCATGTCCAAACCCACAGCACTTTGGTTCAGGACTCCCCTCATCTGCTCTTCTAGCATTCTGATCTTCTGGGAGTCGTCCATCGGCCCTTCGAAACCTCCGCCGGAGAAAGCGTCCTCCTGCTGATCTTCTTGCCACATACCATTTCCAGCTCCATACCCATCATATCCATTATTACATCCAACCCTGATCTGATTCATCCCCGGACCTCGTCCTCTGTTGTCGTACCCTTGAACACCTCCAGCAGGCCCAAAAGCCATAAACCCCGCGCCGTTTCCATTTCCAAAACCTCCGTAACCCTGATTGGTCGCACCATAACCATCTTGCCCAAAGCCTTGAGCATTAAAGCCATATTTCCCAGCATTATCGAATCCCTGATCATTGAACCCAAATCCAGCATTGACAAAGCCGTTGCCTCCCATATTATCTCCCAAGTTGACGTCACCAAGCCCAACGTTATGGACAGCAGTCTCATTCCCAACTCCGACGTTACCATTCACAGCAGCGGTAGCGTTGTTGACATTAGCAGCAGGTATATTGGCTACAGGTGGAGCCACTGGCGTGGGAGTGCCGTCTCCATGAACAGTGTCGACCCGTACGGACTGATGATCCTCATTACCGTGACCAGCATTTCGGGCCAACAGAGGTTGGACCATGGCTTGCAGATTTTCCTGACCCTTTGCAATAGCTTCCATGGTCTGCATGAAGAGAGCGAGCTTCTCGCGCACATCTTGCATCTCGTTCTGCATTTGATCCATGATTCTTCGACAGTTGGTGCGGGTAGAATAGCGGTGCGGGTGTTGATCTGCAATCCTGGAAAGTACCTGGTACAGAGCAGGAAATAAGACACTATTCAAAGATTACCTGTAATGCAATATGGATATGAATGCAATGCAGTGTGTCTGTGCATTAGGGAAGTTCATTCCCCCAGTTCTAGTGTGAAGGTGCCAGTGCGGTGACAGTGCTAATGATATAAAGATCGGAGTTGAATCACAGAAAGCCTCATATATTGCTGAGAAAACCAGAATACAATGTCGCTGAGAGTACAACAAGAAGGCATGACCTCAACCAACAATCCTGGTGATGGTCAGCACTATGCAAATAAAGCATACAAGTTACTACATGAAATGATCAAATCCTACCAAAAGTATGGTATTCTTCTATCAACTTCTTGGTCTCCGGATGACTGGGTCGAGCAAGCAGCCCTTCAACAAGTTGGTTCCTTTTCTTCAGAACACGGCGCACATCTTCAGCGGTTTCTTCCCATGTCGCTTCCCCGAAGCAATCTTCTAGTTTTCGCTTTTGAGACACAGCTTCATCTCTGCATTTGATTGCCTTGTTCAATGCATTCTGGACACTATACCGGGTCATCACTTCTTCCTCACACTTCTTGATGCTAGCCTTCAGCTTCTCTTCGAGGTCGGAGATTTGCTGCTTCAGCTTATCTTCCCTCTTCTTATTGTTGGTGAGTGTAGCATTCCAAGTCTTATTGCAAGAAGAGATCTCTCGGTGTGCTGCGTCGAGCGCCTTCTTTTTGGATTCCAGCATGTCATGGGAGCTTCTGAACTCTTGCCCCAGACGTTCGCGCTTTTTCTTTTCCTCAGTCAACTCAGCCCCTAACCTGTTTAACAGCTCGATTTGTTGTTGGAAAGCATATACAACCTTGTTTTTCTCACCGCGTACCTGAGCTAGCTCTTGCTCTAACCCTTCGTTGATCTTCAACAAGGCTTCTTTTTCGCTCACAACCTGCTCATAGGCTTCCTTAGAAACAGTAGTTGGCTCTTCTGCCGGAATAGGAACAATGACGGGTGCAGCTGGAAATGGCATTAATAACTGACTTGCTCTTTCCTGGACCCAAACTCTGTAAGGTGCATAGGCCTGGCAATCGTTCTTACCTAACAGTGGCTTCCCTTTGCGGTTAATACGTGTCCAGGCATGCTGCAGCCCAGCTAGCAATTCTCCCTTCAAATCACCTGTGAAGTACAGAGATTCCTGTACTTCTTCCTCCTGAGGTGGATTCTTCAGCGCATATCCGAACTGGCGAATGAATAGAGAAGGGTTGTAATTGATACACCCTTTTCTTCCTATTAGCGGCACATTAGGGTACCCCAAACAACTGAAGATGAGCTCAGATCCCAACAGGTCTCGATCAAACCACTCCATATCTTCCGACGATAGCCTCATCAGGCGCTCTGGCCAACCAACTAGAACTGTAGTCTCTGCAACAGATCTTCTCTTAGGAAGGTGACTTTCAAACCACATACTCAACAAGGGTACACAAAGATGAACATTCTTTCCTCTCCCTTTCTCATTCTTGTAATGTAGTGAGTGATAGAGATCTCCGAGTAAGGTAGGTACAGGATTACCAGCGGCAAACAAGTAGAAGGCGTCGAAGTCCACAAAATCCGGTATATTGGGAAACAAGACTATGCCATAAATGCACAAGGCCAACACAGCATTGAAAGCGACCCAGCACCCGCTCTTGGCATACTCCTGGGCTTTACCAACTAAGAACTGGAGTGAGAAGCCTGGAACTCCACGGGAAACAGTAGTCACAAGTTCAGAAGCATCAATATGCAAGGCTTTTGCCAAATCCTCCGGCTTGGGCTTGGCGTCATAATGGATGAATGGAACCTGGTTCTGCACGGGCAGCTCAACATACTCAGTGTATTCCTCCAGGGTTGGTCCCATAATAAAGTCAGAGAACGTAAAGCACCTCAAAGCAGGGTCGTAGAATTGCATCAAAGCATACAACCCATCCAACTCTACCTCTGTAGGTTTGCACACCAATCTCAGTAGTCTACCATAGCTCATCCGGAAGCTCCTACGAACACCCTCATCAGCAAGAGAGATCAACCCCAGTAAAGGAACAATATCAGGAGTAGGCAATTTGTAAGCAACTGTCCTCCTTAAGCTAGTCATGATCAAACACTCAGAAGTCTGGGCACTAGAACTAGGGAAATGCAAATGCACCTGCAGCACAGACACACGTTAGTGAAATGCAAATGGTAATGGATATGCAGCAATGCAATGCAAGTAACATGCAACAGGGACCAAAGCTGTAGCTGAATAGTCTGAACCCAATCAAGAAAGTCCCAGACCCTCCAGAAGTCATCCCAACCTGGTCTCGGATAGACCTCAAACAAAGCTCCAATACTGGTCTCTGATAGACCCCATAATCATAACCTGAATGGTCTCTGGCAGACCTTAAATCATATCTCCCACTGGTCTCTGACAGACCTCAGAACACATCTCCAAATAGTCTCTGACAGACCTCGGAACACACCAACTGGTCTCTGAAAGACCTTAGAACACATCTCCACCTGGTCTCTGACAGACCCTAGAACCCTCCATAAATATCCAGGATCCTGATCAAGAAACAAACCGGTGGTCTGAAGGTCTAGTTACCTGCATAACCCTGAATCCCCTCACAGGTGGGTGGCCCTATAACTGGCACAAGGTACGGCATCCTATGCGGTCGTCGGTGTCACAGACTTTCAGGGTTGATGATACGATTCCCAGAAGGAGTGGCATCATCAATCCCTGAAGAGGCCTCACTTAGCCAACTTCCAAATGATCGGTCCCCAGAGTCGACAATCCAACTAACCAGCAACCCACGCCAACCAAAGGAAGGGGCAGGAGGCCAACCAGAGGAACCTCGTCTGAGTGTAGATTTCATGGGACACCAAAGCAAGCAAAGCAAGCGGGCGCCCACTAATTTCTACTCTAATTCTAGGTGCACTCAAGCCCAGGTCCGGCTTATCTCTCAATATCAGAACACCCGTCACACCCCAGATACAGCAACAATAATCAATATATAGAGCTGAAAATACAAAGTTAGAAATATAAAATAACTCCATACAAAATCCTCGACGGGAAAACAAGCGTTAGGATTGACTCTCTTAAGGGACGTTGGATCCCAAATGCATAAGGACTATCGCAGTCCTTAGCAGCCAGGGGACGTTGGGTCCCCAGCAGAGTCGCCAGCTGTCGCTACTGCGAAAATCGGCGCCGTCTGAACAGAAGAGTCGCCACCGTGCGTTATTTATCCCACGGGAGGGAAAGGAAACGCTCAGAGTAAACCTCGCAAAAAAAGGGAAAAGGTATGGTCATCGCAACCAAAACCTGGGTTCGGGAGTCGGTTACGCAAGGGGAAGGTATTAGCACCCCTCACGTCCGTCGTACTCGACGGGATCCACGCTTGTTTTCGGGTATGGATTGTTATTCTATCTAAACTATAGGTCAAGGGTTAAAAAGAAAATAAAATGAAAATAAAAATGACTCGGCAAAGTATCGCACTTTATGCCTACGTATTCTCGCCTGGAACGAGAAATCAGAGTCAACGTAGTTCGCCTACCTACTGGAAAGGAGGGGAAGGTTGCTCGCTAGGATATCGCATCCTATGCCTACGTACTTTCATACAGCATGAAATATCAGAGCAAACGTAGTTCGGGCCACGGAAGACACAAGCTTGTTTTGATTGATTTTATTCCTTCTGAAAAAGGTTTTTTCCTGATTACTGGTCCAAGCGGACAAAAATGACGTTTTGATGAGTTCACATTCTTTTACGGAAGAAGTGTCTTTTATTGTGTTTGAAATCTTTATGTGTTTTTCTGTTTGTTTTGAGAAAGAAGAGACAGAACTCTAACCTACGGTTGCGAAGGGAATCAAACTATCCTAATGTTATCATGCATGGGTTAAGACCTAGTGTCTATCATGCTCCTCTCTTGCACAGAGAGAAACAGAGATCCTAAGGGATAGGCAGAAACAGAAACAATATCAGATATATACAGTAAAATAGTAAAATGCATGGATGCAACAATACAAGCGAGGCAAGGGAGTCCCACTCAACCTCGAACCTAGAAAACAATAGGCAAAAGTGAACAGACTTCACTTTCAACCCAACAGGGTAAACAGCAAACAATACAGTCAGGAAAACCAATCAATACATCAGAAATGAAATACAGCAATAAAACCAACAGCTTCATCAGCTCTGAATCAACATCTGGCTCCAAGCAATCTCCAATCAGCTACAAGCACCAATTTCCATCTTCATGACCCTCAGGCAAGGGCTTTGATCATCAGTCTTCTATCTGCAATGGCTTTTCTTCAAGTTCAAACCTCCAGGATGAGGGATCAATCACAAGAGTGAATTGGGTGTTAAGCAATCAGTTGACTACCAAAGGTGGTGAACAGACTGCTTCTAACACAAAAGACATTTTCTCTCAAGAGTTCTATCTCTTAGACACTATCACCAAGCCTTCCAAAGGAAGGGGGTGAGTGTCTTAGAGAGACTCTGAATCACAGAGAAGAATGGATGCAGACAAGGCAATCCATGTTTGAGAAATAAGCTTTCTAATCTTGAGCTCTGCCTAGCTCCTAAACCCTAATCTCCTCAGCATCCGCTAGCAAGAATCTTCTCTTCAACTCTGGAAGTTGATCTTCAATCTCTGGATCTCCAATGGCTTTCATCCCCTCAAGTCTTCAGCTCTCCCAAATCCCCAGACAATCCCAATACCCCCACAGACAAATCAATAATCCCCAGAGGGCACACCACACCAGTCAATCAGATATATACAGTACATTAATAGCAGTAGGGGAATCCTGACTTTTTCTCTAAGGGATCTAATAACTACCCATAGCCCCTATAGTCCCATAGCTAACCTATTCAATCTCTAAGTCCTAAGGGAAATGAATTAATTCTCCTAAGTCATCATCTAAAACCCTAGTTTGTTCATGTTATTCTCACCTAAACTAAACACCTAAAATTAATTTCTAAAAAATGGGAACTAAATTGTATCTACAAGTTTAATGTCTAACATAAACAACCTAAAAAGAATGGGCAAAAAATATTGAAGCAATTAATAGAACAAAAAATAACAAAATCATGCATGAAATGAAACTATTTAAAATGCTATTTATTTGGAAAATATGGGAAAAATATCAAATAAAAAATAAAATGCAATTTTTATTTTTTATAATTTTCTTGACTTTTTAAAGAAAATGTTAAAAAAAGAATGAATTGAAAATATGCAATTTCTGATTTATTATGAATTTTCAAAAATGAATGAAAATAAAAAGAAATTAAGAAAAGAAAATAGAAAGAAATAAAGGGAGGGGGTGAGAAAAGCAAGAAAATCAAGTTCAGCGCGTTGGGCCCATCAAATTGGGGGGTGCGAATAGCTGTCTGAGCCCACTTCCCCCCACTAAATGAAACGGTGCGTTTCAGTTTTTAAAATTTCCCACCAAATCTCAGGTTAAACGTGGAACGTCCGATTCTTGGTCAAGTCAAACATCTCCATCAGATCCAAGGGCATACGCGTCGTCTTCTTCCTCCATCCATTTAGGGTTTCAGACACAAGCTTCATGCACGAAAATTCCACTCGATCTTTCTCCATGCTCCTTTGATGAAAATGAAAAATTCCAAGCCCTAAAATGATCTACTAAACTCAAGGAATCCATGCCTGGTCCTAGTTTTGGCTAACTCTCCTTGTGGACCCCAAACAGAGGACACGAAAATTAGGGTTCACCATACTTGTCTGATATCCACTTTTCCAGAACTCAAACCTGATGATCCACAGTTATCCTACATGCTATCCTCATCATTCTAGGCTTGATCATATCAATTATAATCCAATATACAGCTTGTTCTTGAAGCTTGCAGAAATGGTGACCTGCCATGGAACTTCACAAAACTCTTCCTAGATCTCAAGAATTACTCCCCTATGGTCTCTAAACACTCCTATCCTAACCACATGATCTACAACAGCCTAAATGAGGAGATTCGAAAGATTATGCTTACCTTGCAAGTGATGATGGCAATGGTGGTTAGACTCCAATTCAACCCTTGGTACTTACTGCAAGTGATCTTCAATGACTGTGTATGCTTCTGTTTGCAATGGTTCTTGATCAATCCTTGTGAATCACTCTATTCCACTCTTCATGCAAGTTGGAGTTTGAACTTGGATCTCCTTTTCCAGCCACGAATTTCTTCCACTTTCCTTTGCCAAACACTCTAGGATGATGGTGGATGATGATGATAACAGAAATTGGAATGGTAGATGAAGCTTTAATGGAGTTTGGATAGAAAATGCAAATTTGCAAAAGATGATGAATGGTACAATTCTTGATCAATTCAGCCAATTCTTGATGTGAATCATAGGGTTTGAATGATGATGATGAAGTTCAGATCAAGAATGAAGAGGATTGGTGAGAAATTGAGGTAGTTTGTGAAGCTTATGCAAGAATGGAAAAGTGTGGAAACTTGGGATTTTGAACAAATGAAGTCACCAACCCTTGCATGAACCAACTTGTATGAATATATAGATGAGGTTAGAACCTCCTAGAAACTTGGAGAAGTTTCCCTTGCACAAATTCCCTTGAAAATGGTTTATGTTTCTTTCATTGTAAGCAACCATGGATAACTCTTAAATCTTGAACCAAACTCAAAATTCCACTTTAGCCAATGTCTTTAAAATGCCCTTTCCATTCAAAATGACCTATAATTTTGCTTCATTTGGCCAAGATATGAAAAATCTCATTTTTAAGGCCATTTTTATTCATTAAATTCAACAATTTTGAAACCTTGTGCTATGAATCTTTCCAATCTCTCATGGTCACTTTTCTAGACTCAAAATGTCATTTGGAGCAAGTTTTATGTTGTAAAGTTTTCCATTTGAAGCCTCCTTGTATGAGTTTTGGGCATAGGTTAAAATGACCTGTAATTCACAAATGACCAACATACCCTTTGCTTGACAAGACCATAAGTAGAGCTCCCCAAATCATATGAAGGCATACTATACCATTCTAGAAAGCTAAGACAATAAGGAACAATTCTTATGTTGACCAGAAATCCATTTGAAATCTCCTTGAGGGGTAAAAATTGCTTGGAAGTCAAGTCACTTTCACAGACAAAATTTCAGATACCTCAGATGACCTGTAACTTGCAAAGACCATAACCTGAGTTCTATAAATCTCCTTGATGTCTTCCACAACTCAAATTAAAGGTATTGAGATCCTCTAAAAGTTTCATGTTGGCCAAGGATCCATTTGGAGCTTGCATTTTGACCTATCTTGCTTGGAAATTTGACCTAAACTAGGGGATTTTACATAGAAACCCTAATTTAGAAACTCCTCTTCTCCTTGATTTCTCTTGATTTCTTCTTAGCATAACAACATATCCTTATTCTCCATGTCAAATGATGAACCCCACATCTCTCCAATAGCCCTCAATGCCTTTCAATCAGTCAATTGACCTAGAGTTGACCCAGGGTTGACCCAGATGAAACCCTAGTTGACTGTCTTCCTCCACAACTCTTGTGACTACACCAATGACTTGTCTCCTTCTACAAATGACTTTATGAGTCCTCCAAGATGTCTATATACTCCCCATGCCTTCAATTCTCAGCTCACAACTCCCTTGTTGATCCTCAGATGCCCTCAGATAGGAGATATGCTCAAAGCTTGATCTACTGACTTCTTCAACTTTCAAATTCTTTTCTGATGACTTGAATGAGATTGAATTTGAATAATAACCTCTTGATAGGCCTCTAGAGATGAGAATAATGCTTGGTCCCCTGTTGAATGACTTCTATGCTTATGCTATGCAGATGGTTAGGCTATGTACATGACTCTATATGCAAATGCTAATGATATTGAAACATAAACCAAGTGAATAAGGTTGAGCAAATTTTAGGGTGCAACACCCCTGCATATGCTAACCTGGCGAGTGACCTTGCGGGTAGTACATTTAATAAGGATCCTGTGTCGACCAGTACTCGGGCCAGAGTGTCTTCTTGGCATTTGATAGAGATGTGCAGCGCACAGTTATGATTATGTCTTTCCTTCGGCAATTCAGCATCATTGAAACTCAACGGGTTGCATGCTGTGATGTTGGCCACTACCGAATCAAACTGACCGAGAGAAATATCTTTCGTTACATGGGCATGTCTCAATACTTTTTGTAACGCTTCCCTGTGAGCCGGAGAATTTATCAAGAGTGACAAGATTGATATTTTTGATGGCGTCTGATGAAGCTGATCTATCACTTTGTAATCACTTCTTCGAATAATTCTCAAAAATTCCTCATCATTTCCTTCTTCTGTGCTCGGAGTTTCTTTTTCTTTGGTTATTGTGGCGGGAGTAACTTCTTTGGGAATAGCTACTTCCACTTTCGGTTGATAGATCCGACCACTACGGGTCATTTTGCTAGTGTCTGCAATGTTTGTTACATCCATCTGATCATCTGTCTGAACAACCCTTCTTGATTCTTGGTCTATCACGGTCACGTTGTATTTCCATGGAACGGCCCTTGTGTTATCATAAGGAAATGGTCTCGGTTTTTGGACTACAATTGGTCGAGGCTGACCAATAGCAGTTTTGTTGAAGATAGGCTTCACACTTTTGTTGAATACTGGAACTTTCTCTCTTCTCTTGGACAGATCAAAAACGGGCTCAATCACAGAAACTTCTTCTTTCCTTACTGGACTACATACCTGTAATATCCCCTCATTCATCAATCTTTGTATATACTTTCGTATCACATCACATCCCCTAGAATCAACAGAACAATCTTTACAGTTATTATGAATGCTTTCAAACAGCCCTACTTTTGACAACTTCTCGTGTAATGTTTTCAACGGTGTTCTGATCTTCGTCACATCATCAACTATCTTCTCATCTGACCCTTCTATTGCGTTGACCCCTTCGTGATTTGGTAGTGGGTTACTCTTAACATTTGGTGGTACATCATCAAAAGACAAGATTTTCTTCTCCATCAACTCTCTCACAAGATGTTTCAAAGCAAAGCACCCCTCCAGGTCGTGGCCAGCGGCACCCTCGTGAAAGGCACAATGAGCATTTGGGTTGTAATGGGGAGATGTTGTATCTGGATTCAGTGGTCTTGTTGTTATCAAACCTTGGTGAACTAAAGAAGGGTATAATTATGTGTATGTCATTGGTATTTGTGGAAGTGGAGGTTTTGTGGTTGGCCTCCGGTTTTGATAATTTTTTCTGGGTTGTTGAACTCTCTGCTGATGGTTTTGTTGATAGGGTGGAGCGTTGGGCGCTCGTTGATACCCTTGTTGATTTGGTTGATATGCGGGCGCTGGCTGCCCTGACTAATAACCTGGGACAGGATGGCTAAATGTTGGGGCTACAGCTACCACATATTGTTGTTGGGCATACTGTACCGGATATACTGGTCGCTGTTGCTGAATTTGCTGAGCATAATTTGGTTGAACTTGCTGGAAAAAACCTTGTTGAGGCTACGGGTAATGCTGATATGGTGGTTTCAAAATACGATTCCTTCTTCCCATTACTGCATTTGTCTCACCTTCTCTCTTTTTGTGAAAACCACTACTAACCTTCTTGACATTGCTGTTACTGGAACTGCTGGTACTGCTGGCTACCTTCCCGTTCTTCATTCCCAACTCTACTCTTACTCCCACGGCTACGATATCAGAAAAACTTGCAGACACACTACTGATCATTTTTTCATAAAACTCTGGTCTTACTGTGTCAACAAACCAGTCTGTTAATTCTTTTTCATTCAGAGGAGGTTCCACCTGAGATGTTGTCTCTCTCTACCGTTCGCGTGCTCTTTAAACGATTCTGTACTTTTCTGTGACATACTTAACAATTGTCTTCTATCCGGGGCCATATCCATGTTGTACTTATAGTGCTTCATAAAAGCGTCAGCCAAATCTTGGAAATTGTGAATCCTTGATTGGTTTAAACTTAAATACCACTTGGCCGGAGCCCCCTTCAAACTATCTTGGAAATAGTGGATCATTAACTTGTCGTCTTCGACGTGCGCATCCATTCTTCGATAATACATGATTAGATGTGTGCAAGGACAGATTGCACCAGAATATTGATCGAAATTTGGGACTTTAAACTTGGGTGGAATCACCAATTCGGATACTAGACACATATCTCTGGCATCAGTACCAAAGATATTGTTCCCTTCCATTGCTCGGACCTTTCTTCCTATAGTTTCAACACTTTCTTTCAATTTGTCATGTAACCCACTCTCTTCTTCATCCCCATCAAGACCTTCATACACGGGTGGAGGATTGTGGAACACAGGGCGTGCCTGAATCTGTACAGCAGCTGGAGTATATGTAGGAATTGCTTGAGGAACTTCTCCCCCTAGGGAAACTGTCTGCCGAGTGACTCTTGGTGGAGGTACAAAGCCTGGAGGTAACCCATAAGTTGGCACGTTTGCAATAGTAATAGCCGTCAGGATTGGATCTGCAGTGATTTCAGAGACAACGGTGGCCTGAGTGTCCAACTGTGCGCGGATAGCTTGCAATGCTTCCATAATCTTCCCCATACCTCCTCGGAGCTCTCCGAGTTCATTGTCGATTCTGTCAACATCTAAGTTCTGTTCTTCCATCCTTAAGCGAGCTTGGGCTCGGGTGTTGTATCGATGTTGGCGGTTCAGTGTGATTCTTTCTGGATACAAGACAGTGAGATGAGACACAACACAAGAACATGCACATGCAATGCTTATGAATGTAAAATGCAACAATGCAAAATTAATCATTCGAGGAATCCAAAGAAATATTTGCAAAAATTATAACAATGGGGAGATAAGCAAATTCAAAGTTTTCATAGATTAACAACTGAGAGTTTTACAACAACAAATCTGGAACTGAAATACAAGTCTTTAATACAAAATACATGATGAAAAGAAAACAAAAGGATTCTAAATCTTCTGGTTGGATGGCCCTTCGTCTTCTGACTGACTTCTCTTTCCACCTTGACGGATCAATTCTTGAAGTTCTTCCTTCTCTTGCATAGCCTTGAAATACTTATCTCTCCAAGTCTTTCCTTCTTTTTCAGCTTTTGCCAAAGCAGCTTTCAATTCTTCTACGAGAGTAGGTTTGGGTGAGTCAGGCTCAAAGCGAGTGTAGAACATCTTCAATGCTGCTTCTCTTACCCATGATAAGTAAGATTCTGAAACAGTAGTGTCGTGGTAACCCAGGGCAGTTACTCCCCTTGTGTGTACATAATGCCAGGCATACACAATTTGAGCCCTGTATGCGGGATTCTTCCCTTCTTCCAAGTAAAATCTTCTCAAAAAGTTTGGATCTGGTTGCTCTTCCATGGGGTGACCCAACTGTCGACGAACCAGAATAGGATTATAGCTGATGCAACCATTGACGCTGATAAGCGGTACATTCGGAAAATCTCCACAGCTTTGGATCATGGCAATTCCTCCATACATAGGGTCATACCACTTAATATCTGAGTGTTTGAGTAATAGCAGCTTTTCTGTCCAGGAGAGCCCATTTTGCTTATCCCAGATGGCTGGAATTTCTGACAAGTGCGAAATAAACCACTTGTACAGGAGAATGATGCAACATTCAATTCGTCCAACCCCATAACGGTTCCTTCGGTGGAGGGTAAAGTAAGTGTCAGCCAGCAAGGTAGGTACAGGATTTTTGATCAAGAAAAGATTGATCGCATCTGCGTCCACAAAATCACTAGCAGTTGGGAACAGGAACAGTCCGTAAATGAGTAAAACCAGGATGGCCTCAAATGCTTCAGTATTTTTTGACAAGGCATAGCTCTGAGCTTTTTCATATAGGAACATAGCTGAAAATCCATACAACCCTCCTTTAGCACCCATATGAGATCGTACTTCGTCTAACTCCAAATACGCGGCCTCTGCAATTGCTCTTTCATTAGGAGTCCCTTCCCTTCCAGAAAATGGGCTAGGAGTAACGCCTACTCCCATCAGGGCAGAATACTCTTCCAAAGTTGGTAGAAACTGATAATCTGGAAACGTGAAACAATGATAGGTTGAATCATAGAATTGCACGAGTGCGGATAACATCTCTTCATACACTTGAACTTCTAGCAACGACAGCATGTTCCCATGTCTTTCTCTGAATGCCTCGGGGTCTTCTACTAAACTTACCAGTTTCTTCAAGTTCTCCAATCTTGGTCTTCGGAACACAACCTCTTCTTTCTTTCCATAATCCATCCTATAATATCTGCAAAACAATCTTTAGTTCCTTGAATGATTAATTAATGAAAATGCAAATGCAAAGGTTTCATGGAACTCAGATCAAAACATCATTTCATTTCATTGATTTTCAAGATTGCATTACAAAACATCTAGTACATTTTACAAAAGTCCTAAATATAAGGCTGACAGTATTCTAAATAGAAGTCTTCTTTTGCTTTGAGTTTCTTGATTTCTTCTTCCATCTGAGTCTTCTCGAGAACGAGTTTGTCCACGACCAGTTTCCATGGAGTTGGCTGAGAGCTGGAAGAAGGTAAGCCTTCCTGTGTCTTCCTCTTCTTATAAGTAATCATTTCTTCATCTTTCACCTGCAGTTGTCTACGGAGTTCTTCATTCTCTTCCACGGCTACTTCAGTTTGTTGTGATTTCCTCAAAGCAACTTTTAACTTCTCATCTTCAGACATGAAGATCATTGTGTGCTCTTCCTCTAAAGCCATGGGTTTCTGATGAGAATAAGGCATCTTCAGCTGAATAGCTCTCTTTTGGACCCATTGGAGATAAGGCTCGAGAGAGACGCAATTAGGTTTCCCTAAGTCTTCCTTTCCTTTCTTGTGTACATGTCCCCAAGCTTTCAAAATTTCCCCTTTCAATTCTGATTCTCCTTTAAAGAAAATATTCTCTACATGGGCGTTGTTTGGTTTGTCCTTAAGAGGATATCCAAGCTGACGGCGAGCGAGAACAGGGTTATAACTAATTCCTCCACTTGTACCCAGAAGAGGTACGTTACCAAAGCTTCCACAACTGTCAATGATTTTTATCCCATCATAACTACGGCTGTACCAATCAATATCAGAATGAGTAAGAGCCATAATCTTCTGAGACCACCAACCTTCCTTCCAAAAAGCATGAGCCTTAGGTAAGTGAGAAATAAACCACTTCTACAACAACGGGACACAACAGACAATCATTCCTCCTTTATGTAGATTTCTTAAGTGAACCGAATGATATGCGTCAGCTAGTAAAGTAGGCACAGGGTTTTTCTTCAAGAATATCTTGATGGCATTGAGATCCACAAAGTTATCAAAGGTTGGAAACAAGAAGATTCCATAAATGAGCAAGGCAAGAATAGCTTCGAATGTATCCATACTCAAGTGATCAGCATAATATTGTGCCTTTCCGACCAAGAACTCTGCAGTCAAACCAAAGACTCCTCCCTTAGTAACCATATTTTTCTGAATATTTACCAATCCCAAACGCGTTGCTTTAGCAATTTCTTCTTCCTTAGGGTCCTTCTCCATGATTGGAAAAGGAGAGTCTTCAAGAATAGGTAAACCAATCAAGCAAGAATATTCCTCTAGTGTAGGTACCAGCTGATAATCAGGGAAAGTGAAACAGTGATAGAGTGGATCATAAAACTGGAGGAGTGTGGAGAGAAGTCCCAGATCCATCTTTCTTTTTACCCTTAACAATGATAATAAATTCCCGTACCTGCTCTTGAATCCTTCTGTATCTGTTATCAAAGTACTCAACCTTTCTATGTCAACCAAGTTAGGACTTTTGTAAGTGTACTTCATGGTTTTCTTTTTTCCACTGTCCATGATGATCCTAATGTTTACAAACAAGAGATATGAGTTCCATGAAACTTTTATGACATGATGTTCATGAATACATGAATGCACAAACACAGGTAAGCACAGATTCACATATACACATGGATAAAAACAGATAAAGGTTTTGGTTTGGAGAATATAAGCAAGGAGTCAAGGTCTACCCACCTTAAAGGTATGTACTAAGGTTTCCACAACTGCAGAACAAGGTTCTAAAAGAGTTCCCGGAGTCCTCGACCCATCTTTCGGATATTATCAATTTCCCAAATACTTGGTGGTCGATAATATTCTCAAGAGAGTCTTGTCCAAGTGTAGTATCGCGTATCAACTACTTTGGAATTACTTCCTTATAGTCATCGCACTACATCCTAATAAAGCCATAGTGGGGGAAAAGGTAATCTAAAGGTCCTCAGTATCACGGGATCCCATGTAGAAAGTAGCATTGTTTTCACGAATACTCGATCAACAATACTAACTCTCAGAAGGGCCTCTACTGAGTGGTGGTTTTCTCAAGTCAACTTGGTCGGGAATCAACTCCCTATAAGTCTCTTTGAATATACCACCGTCTTATCATAAGTACGCTTAAACACGGGTATAGTGTTGTCTCACCATTCAAAGTCCCCAAGAACCAACAGAGCACATATGCACATATTTAGAAGTATTCAAAAATAAGCAAGTATTCAAACAAGATAGGCTAAACCCTCAAAATAAAGATTTTCCCCAGTGAAGTCGCCATTTCTGTTGCGGTGAAAATTGGATATCAAGCTATTAATTAACTTGAATCTTATTTCTTTTACAATCGGACTTTATTTTATCCAAAGGATAGGTCTAAAGAGAGAAAAACCTTTTTCGTGATGTAACGACAACGCTTAAGAGATTCGGGGATCGGGGGTTAGTTATATCTAGGGAAGGTATTAGCACTCTAAATATCTGTAGTACTCTACAGGAACCTTTTGTTTGATTGATTGCTAAGTTTGTGAATTGTGTTATGGTTAAGGGATAAGATGAAAATAAATAAAGTCCTAAGTGGTTTCCTAAGTTTGCTCGCAAAGACGTCGCATCTTCTGCCTACGTATCCTGACTAGGATAGAATCAGAGCAATCATAGTTCACCTCACGAGGGAAAAGAACACTTGATGATGATCAAGATTTAAAGGGGGAACAAACATGACAATGTTTGTGTGGAGTTTGACAAAACTCCCTAATCTAAGTTGTAGTAAAAGGGGAAAGTAAGAAATCATGACGATGATTCTTACACAGAGTTGACGAACTCTTTCCTAGGGTTCTAGTTGAAGAACGCTCCTAGTACAGGTGGGTTTCTTAGGCTCAAAGCAAAGTCTAAAGGCTTCTAAGCTAGGGGTAAAGTGACTTAATAAAGTCAAGAGAGGGTGAATAAATTATCCATGACATTGAGGGTCAAGTGGACAGACCTTCCTTTGGAGGGAGAAAAGGGGAGGCGATTCGGACGAGTTTCGTCGCGTGGGGACAAAAGAAAATAAATTCTAAACAAGATAACAATCAATGTAAAGCATGTTCATGGTGACAACCAATTTAAACAATAAGAAAAGATGAGGATGAAACATGGTGATAACAGTTAACAGAAAAAGATCGATATTGTGACGACAGTTCGCACTTAATGAAAATCAACAGATGAAATGGTAACAACCAAAAAACAAATCCTAGCATGTTAACTAACATGTACGGACATGGATTCAAACAAATTTCCAGAAAAATATTGAAAGGAACTACTTAGAAATCCATCTGCAATTACGCAAACAATCGCGAAACGCGCATAACTTACACATAGTTCAACTAAGTGATAAAAAATGAAAACATGAAAAATAAAAACATGGCATGAAAATAGACATAAATATGAACACAATAGAAAAAGAACGGACGAAAAACGATAAAAAACGAGTGAGATACGAATTTTTGAGGTTTGTGTGAAAAATAACAAAAATATACAAAAGAGTTGCCCTCCTCAGGACAAGAGGGTACAAGGCGCATGGTCTTACCACTGGGGTGGCTATACATCCGTTTGTAAAAGCCACCCCTTAAAATAATAAGGATAAACTAATGACATGGTGGAAAAACAACACATAACAAAGGCGAATACGTTTTGTATCGTAACTTTCTCGTCGCTTATCCAAATGAGACAAAATTTATATGTATCTTGACTAGAAAAATACGAGGAACATGATGGTGGTATTAATTTTCTGAATTTCTCATCCTTTAAAAAAACGATAGCTGCTGTATGTTGATGAAATGAGGTGCATTTTGAGATTTTCGAAACAATTCAAACACTCTTAAACCATGCTAAGCACATACACAGCATTCAAACATGATTCTCAAGGATATTATCAACTCAAATTAACTTGGTTCATGCAGAAATGGAAAGTGGCATGTTGAAATGCAAGAATGAGGAAAGAATGCACTTTCAAATGGACAGTTTGTTTCACATAGTTTCAAAGCAAATCAAACATATAAACATGATATAATGATGCTATGGAGGGAGTTTGTGTAGTGAAAGGTGCATAAATCAGGTTGTGTGATGATATGGTATATGAGATGCAAAATTGGCAAAGAATGATGAGCAAGCATGATGACAGTTGGTGTTAAAACACATAAATAATGCAAATATGTTTTGTGCCGTAACTTCCTAACCGTTTATCGAAACGAGACAAAATTTATATGCATCTGGGGTAGAATCAAACAAGGAAGATGATGGTGGTGGTAGTTTTTGAAAATTATCACTATAATGAAAAATTCGACAGCTGCTGTATGTTGATGTTATGTTATGCATTTTGACATTTTTCAATTAATCCAAATGTTTTTAAACCATGTCAAGCATACATACACATTGCATATGAGATAATGAGTGTGTTTGAACTTTAACAATCCTTTTGTACTGACTATGGTGAAAAGTAATGACAAATGTGCAAAGTGGTGTATGTGAAGTGCATGAAGGTGTGAGGTTTCAATTCCAAGCATGTTCAGATTAAACTAATCATATACACATCACATATACATGGTTTTGAGTGATTACAAACACATTTTAAAGCAAAAGAGAGACTGTCATGTAACAAGGCATTTTGAGTTGCACATTGATGTTTTGAAACTACACATGGATCCTTTGAAACTTCAGAAATGGAAACAAATGAAAATAATGATTTGAACATGTTTTAATCATGATATGAAACAGGTTTGGACAAGAGGTAAACACCAAAAAAATGAGAAGTTGGCATGTGAGGTTGATGATGTTTTTGAGAAAAATGCAACATGATGTTCAGTTTTGGTTTTAAACAATTTCAAGTCAAACAAATCATTCATACACTCTATAAACATGCCAATAATTGTATCCAAGCCACATATTTGATGCAAAAAAGAAACTGTCACAAAATGTGAAAACAGAATTGCAAGTTGTCATGAAAATGATGTATATTGAAATCCAAAACACAAACCACTTGTTGTTTTAATCAAGTAAGAGCATGGACATGTTACAAATGACATATATGATGAATTTCATCAGCTATTTCAGGCCAAACACAACCAGAATGAGAAGTGACATGGTAATTGCAAGTGTGATGTCAAAATATGCATTTGAAACGTGAAACTCAAGACAATTTGTTTTAAACACTTTCAACTCAAATTAAGTGGTCACACACCTCACATAAGTCACATAAAGAGACTCTAACACTTCAAATTTGGTCAAAGCCACCTGTTTATGAAAATGATATTTTGAGTTGCAAAGAAAGCTTGAAAAATGCATATGGAGGTCCAAAACATAAACCAATTGTTGTAATACTCAAATGAGAGTTTGAACCTTTTAAAAATGACATATTTGAGGTATTCCAACAATTGATTTGGATTAAAACACAACAGAACTCCAAACTGGTATGGAGTTGCTCATTTTGGTTGAAAAATGCAATTTGAAGATAAGTGTCATATTGCAAACATGTTCTGTCCAAACTACAAGCACACACACCTCACATAAAACATATGGAATGATTCTAATGCATCAAATTTGTTCAACACCAACAGGTTATGAAAATGTCATGGTAAATGCAATGTTTTGGTAAAATGCCATTTGAAAGAGATGACTTACATCAGATGCAAACAAAACATTTTAGACATTCACACATATTAAAAATAGGGTATTAAAGATGTTGGAACTTACAAGATTAACTCATGTCAAGCAAAACAACACTTTGGCATTTTGATGCAAAAACAACTTACTACAAGTAGCAGCAGCAGGGCAGTTTGGCAAATTCTCATGGGGATCATTTCAAGACGAGACAAAAGCATACACATACCGTATACATCATGATGAATGATATTGAGCACAAAAATTTGGAACATTGTATCTAAAATAATAAGTGGCAAGTTGGATGTTCATGGTACACGTATTTTGACACAATATCTCAAAAATGCCAAACATGAAAATATGATGTAAAGTGCAAGATTTATAGACTACATACCTCTTGTAGACTATGTTGAGCAAGCTAGAATAGCCAAGAAAACCAGAGATCTCTACTTCACATTTTGAGAAATTGATGCAAAGGTGTGGAAGAGTGATGACAGAAGTTCTTTATGGTTTTTAGCAGATGTGTTGTGTGTATTTTGAGGTGAAGACACCCTCCTTTTATAGGAAAATGGGGTGAGGAGCTTGCTTGGTGAGATTGTTTCATCATGAAGTAAGGTTTGGAGATATTTTGAGAAAACCTCCCTTGGAGGGTTTTCTATTGGCTCTATCCAAGGCTTCATTTGTCAATGGTTCTACTGAGTTTTCTGATGTTGTTAGCAGGCTAGAAGCACTAGGGGAGGGGCTGGTGCAGTTCACTTTCCACCTCATGCTTTGAAATTTCAACTTGGAATGCAACTCGCCCACTTGCAAGGCAATGAGCTACACTCTTGACTTTTGCTATCTTCTGCATAATTCTCTATTCTCTCATGCCACACACATCTAATATGTCAAACATGACAAGTTGGATCAACCAAAATTGGCAGTTTTGAGGAAGTAGGTCACTTTGAAAATTTGGCCAATGTGGGACTATTATGTGAAACCCTTAACTTTTAACACATGTAATTTTCTGCTCATAACTCCTCTTGAGATGTTCTAGTACAATTTAGAAAGCCCTCACATATATCTAAAACATTCATGTTTTCATGAGTTTCAATTTTTCAAAGTAACTTGGCCAAAAAGCCCTCCAAAGTTGCTAAAAATGAGCTTAAAAAATGGAATTTTCCTAAGTCTTTTTCCCCTCTTGAAATGAATTTGACCATAACTCAAAATCTATGCATTTTCTGATCATGGACCACTTAGGGACTTTTGTAGGACTTGTCAAGAGCTTCCAAATGAGCTTTGAACCAACTCAATTGGATGTGTGGTTAAGGAGTTATGGTTTAGCCCTTTCCAAAACCCTAATTTCCCGATTCTCCGATTACTTCCTCATCCTTGACCTAATGATCATGAAAATTGATATGCAAGTCCATTATGACATAAGGAACAACTTTTATTCACAACTTGGAGTCCAATTCTTAAAATTTGAAGAGTTGACTTTTCGGTCAACCGTACGATCGATCGGTGATTACCGAGTCGCCTGTTGACATTCTGGACCTCCTGAGACTTTGAAACTTCTTGGATGAACTTTATTAGACTATATGAACTTCATGAATCACAATCCCACCATTTAAACACCTTCCAACATCAAAGTCAAACTACGGTTGACTTTTACTGGTCCAAAACCCTAATCGGGTGCTCTGAAATGTACTGCTCTGAATTTTGGGGTAACAACCTCACATTGGCTTCTCAATTGACATTATGTAATATCCTTGTCCTTGTTTCTTATTTGAATGAGCCCAAAACATTGACTAATCACAAATCCTGAAGTTTTGATTTTGACTGCACGAAACCCTAATTCATCTGCAATTTGACAAAGACAGACTTGCACTGGATTAAGGTTATAAATTTCATGAGTATGCTCCTAAAATGATAATGAGAATCTAAGGGGTCAAAATTTGGGGTGCAACAGTTGGTCAAATTTTGGGGTGCAACAGCGAGAAGTATCTGCTCCTATGTCATAGACTTTAGTGTGATACACATCATAAACAAAGTCAGTCCACTTCTCTAATACCCTTAAATAAACCGTAAATCATTTTGTTCCTCGGGACATTTCGTCAAAAACTTTTCCGAAAGGGCATGTTACCTCCGTTCTACTGCAAAAAGGCATCGACCCTAACTGCTAGAACATGAGGTTAGCATAGCTCATAAAAGACACCAACCAACCCATGGTAAGTCGAACTACGACTGCTCTGAATTCTTCATTCTCATCTGAATGAGGATACGTAAGCACAAGACGATGAAGTCTTGGTGAGCACAATCCCCCTCATTCACCCGTAATCCTCTGAACTGCGTTGACTCTGACTTTCACATTACACGAGGGAATACGTAGGCATAGGATTGCGAGATCCTATCGAGTTACCTTTTATTTAGTTTCTGCTTAGCAGTAGGTTCTAGATTAATACACCATTTAATTAGAACAACAAGAGTGGATCCCGTTGAGTACAACGGACGTGAGGGGTGCTAATACCTTCCTCTTGTGTAATCGACTCCCGAACCCAGGATTTTTTTTTGCGAGACCATGTCTTTTCCCTTTTGAGGTTTTCTCAATGTTTCCCTTTCCCTGTTGGGATAAATAAAGTTTGACGGTGACTCTGTTTTTACGCAGGTTGTTTTTCGCGTTACGGCAGCTGGCGACTCTGTTGGGGATATTCCCTATGAGAGTCAATCCTAGGGCTTGTATGTGTCTTTTTCGTTGGGTGTTTATATTTACGCTTTTATTTATCTTATTTACTGCTTTTATCACATTTTCTTCCATTTATTTGATTATTGTTATTATATTATTCTCCTACTATTGTGTTGTTAGGGGGGATAGTTCCATAAGAGATAAGCCCATTACCCAGGCTTTAGTGCACACATAGGATTAGAGCGAGCTCTTGTTGACTTGTGTGGAATTTGACATGTATTGTTGAATTGAGTTTGCATTCAGATGAGGTTTTCTTGGGAGATGCTTTATCTTGTATGTTTATACAGTAGCCAAGGTGTTCCTTTGGGAGCTTATGACTCTGGAGACCATTCATGGGAAATCCGTTGAGGCCTCCTTGATTAATGTTGATGCCAAACTAGAAATGGTGAACGTATCATCATTTCTCAACCTGAGAGCCCGTGATACTGAGGACCTGCTAGGATGTTTTTTTCCAAGACTAGAACCCGCATGTGAGAGGGGATGGGCTTTTGCAGGAAACCTTAACCTTCAACCTACTCGGTCTTCTGATTTTCTGATGGACTTCTATTATGGCATTCTGGACTTCTGGTATAAGGGCATTATGATGTTATGGAATTCTGGTATTCTGGTATTCTCGTCAGAGTAGAGTGTTGAACCTATTCCATCAGCAACATAACAGTTATTCAGAATATGTGGCAACCTTGATCCTGTGTCTTTGCATTTGCATTTCATCATAGATGCGTCATAACATTCATGTCTATTTATTTCCAGGTTTTGTATCTTATCCTTGATTCTAGTTGTTGAAGATCTGCAAAGATGGACACTGGTAGGAATGATATTGTCAGCTATAAAATAGTAATTTAGGGTCTTTCAGGGAAGACTATGGGAAGATCTTGGGCGTGCTCCATACCATCGTAGAATAGGAAAGGATAGCTATTCATACATTACCATAATTATGTGATCCTTCTCTAGGATACTTCGTGTCTAGAGATTATCAGTTAGCCTTTGCTTTGGAGGAATTCCCGTTTATGTTGGATATCCCAGTCAGGAATCAGGTACATTTCCATGATTCTATGGAAGTTCCCACTCCTGAAGCTATTGCCGATGCTCTTTATTTGAGCACATATGTTGTAAAAGCCATTCTTCGAGACAATGAAGGTTTATCCTGTTTTCTTTTGAGTTCTCTGCTATTATATTTATTGCTATTAAAAGTTGAATCAAGGTGTAGATTACCCCTGGAAATGATCAAACATGGCATTTGCATTGCATTTTCATAATCATGTGCATAACAAGTGTTCGAGGCTAGTAATTCTTATCCTGATCTGGTTTTCTTCAGAATCGCAAACTTGACTTTTCTCAGCGGTATCCTACTTAAAGCAGCTAGAATTTGATTGCGAAAAAGAGGTAAGCAGAATTGATGGAAGTCAGAATCCAGATGGGGCAATTCATGGTGGACATACCAGCCTTGTCCCAGGGTCAGAAACTATTGAGGGAGGAAGTCCATCAACTGAAGACTCAGGTTAGTTTTGGTTATGAAAGTCTTAAGATCAGTGTTGAGAAAAGAACACAGTCTTATGCTTGAGGCTGCAATAGAAGTGGTTGCTCCCCCCTCTCCTGTAGGTCATGAGTTACCTCGTGAATCTCATCTGCAATCTGAGGTTCCAGAACTTTCTCGTCAACAATCATTTCCTAATTCCTAGGAGAACCCTAAAGTCAGAGGATATGAACCAAGGCCAAGGAAGCCTGCAAAGAAGTTTGATTCGATTACGATGCCGTATGCAAAGTTCTTCCAATACCTGTTCAAACTTCAGCTAATTGACCTCGTTACTTTGGGACCTCCTCCCACAAAGCTTCCTCCTAGGTATAATGTCAATGCTAGGTACGATTTCCATTTTGGGGCACCCGGTCACAGCACCGAAGAATGTACGAGGTTTAAATACAAGATCCAAGAGCTCATTGATTCAAAGGCAATCGAGTTCACATAGGGTGATCCTACTCCAACTATCACAAAAGAGATGGATGCTACTCTCCTTCCTCTAGAGTCAACCTCAAGACAGAGGCCTGTTCCACAATCTTGGGTTCCAGAATCTCCACACCCACAACTGTTGCTTGTTCCTCGACCAGATCTAAAGAGGAAAGTGTGTAGACAGGTTGGGTGCCTAAATCAAAACCATCCCCAAAAGAAACGAAAAAGGCAGAAGAAGCCTGAAAGGTAGCTTGATGCCATCCACATGCTATACGCACAGTTATTTCCCGAGCTTCTCAAACATCAATTAATTTAGTTAAGGAGTTTTGATGCTCCTGCCCAACTGTCACCAGGTTATGATGCAACCGTAAGATGTGAGTTTCATTCAGGGGAACCCGGCCATTCAATTGAAGATTGCAGAGCTCTAAAGCATCAGGTGCAAGATTTAATCGATTCAAGGGTTATCATGTTCACAACAAACGGTCTACGCATCAATTGAAGTCTCCCAAGTGAGTAATCATACTGCAAAGACATCGTCAGAAGAAATAAGTCCATACGGAGTTAAGCCTCCTCAGCAATGGCCATCTTGAGTTTCTTTACTGCATTTTCATTTGTACTTTTCATTGTTTGTTAAAGCATTGTTTGCATGTAGAACTTGTTTGTTTTTGAATGATAATCTTAATGCCATGAGTATGATTTTCTTGAAGTAATCCATTTGTGTTCACTCATAAAATTATTTTTGCACAATGTAATACCAATTTTCTTGCTCAAACTCTTTGAGGGGGGATGATGAAGTAAAAACGTAAACTTTTTGGTCGTATGCTTTTGGAATAGAACCTGGATGATGATGTACATGCATTGTTTCAAATCCCCAAACATCGGAGATATAAGGGAGATAAACCCTCATGAACCCCACTGAGCCTAGAAGTAGGAGTTTCTTTTCGTTCGAAAAACTTTTACATCTAACCTAGGGGCAGGGTAGTCGTCAGTTAGTTTGACCAGACTTTCAAATTTCAAAAGGAATGTGCATCTAAAGATCAAACACTTTTTCTTTCCTCATTCATCAGGAGGTTAAGGGAAGTGAAACCACAATGGTTATCCCTCACCAACCAAAGAATGAGGCAGTCACAACCCTTTCGGAGAAATTAAGATAAACAAAGTCACACGATTTGTTCGGGAAAAAAATGAAAGAAAGCCCGCTAAGTCAATACCTTGAAAACAAGGGACTTAGGCAAAAGTTAGGGCATCCCGCTGGACTTCAAAATCAATAAAAGTTAGTCCAGGCAAAAATTAGGGAAAAACGAACAAAAAATGAAAATGTGAAAGCAAAAAGGATTACAAAAGAAAAATCCTCGAGCAAAAGCAAGTCGTGTGACTACAAAACACCAAAGACAAAAGCCATCACTTCGAAAAACTTGTGAGTTCCTTAGCCATCACTTCTACCATGAAATAGCCTTTTGAAAGGTGAGTGTCTGTGCCGAATTAGCTGAACGTAGGACTAGAGAACACCACGAAGAATGGGTGGGGTAAAACAAAATTTTGAGCCTTATATCATTTCTTTCTCAAACCGTGAACCAAGCCAAGTTACAATCCTCAAAAGTCCTAATTGAGGCAAGGTTCATCCTGAAGGCATGCTTCCATGAGACAGCGTTCTTGACTCCCACGAGTTTTGCTAATAAAATTTTGGTCGGTATTGCATTGTGCATAATGTCTTTCATTCAAAAATCAGTGTCACATTTCAAATAGTGACTCGTTCACAGGGTTTAGCGATATCTTTTCAATAAAAACTTCAAGATTAACATATGTGTTGCATTAGAATAATCATTTTCATAATAAACATTTTTTGCTTGCATATATGTATTTGACGCCAATGAAGTGTACATAATGAGCATCGGTCGAGAAGTATAAATTTGCCAAGAGGAAATTCCTGGTGAGTCTTATTGCGGGACATATAACCAAGAAATTTTGTCAGGTACCGGTTCTTCCAACAATTTGCTCAGAAGTTTCCAAATCTGGGGCAGTCACGTCGAGATATATCTCTAAAGTTCTATTAATTTGGGGCAACCATGTCGAGATTCTATGAACCTCTCGAAGATAAATCAGATAGGGGCAGAATTACTACAAGGCTCGTACTGAGGTAGGTGAATTCAAAAGTAAGAGAAATTATCCTCTCTAGAGGACGGTTAATCAGAGTCACGTCTCCAGAATACATACTGGGGAAGAGTACTTCAAATTTTCATAATACCTCATAAGGAAGGTTTCTTCATAAGTTATGTCATACCAGGGCATAATTTTTCACATCATATATGCAGAATCCACTTTGATAGCTAACACGTGGTATCCCAATAGGGTTTCTCTCCCCGACAAAAATCTCTAGGGTTTTACCGTCCTCAGCAGAGCATTATAAAATTTCTTATTATTCTTCCTAGTAGGATTCCATAAGTCTTCCTTCCCTAGCCATGGTTGGATTTGGTTACAAAAGTTCATGGTTTGTTTGTATCCTTCGAGCACGTTTGCGTCTCCTGTATGAGGCACGTTTGACCTCTCTTCCCCAATAGAGTTTCTCTCCCCATAGTGTACCTGTATATGCAATTATAATTTCCCCAACGGAGTAATCTGGTTTTGTATTTCCCAACAAAGTTGGTTCTGGTTTCTCCGTAGTTCAAGGCTCAATGGTTCTTGACATTTTTAGCAGGTTAAAACCTAATCGTCATTGGCAGTCTCCCGACGGAGATGGTATTTTTTCCCACAGAATGTTGGACGACTAGAATCCTGGTATTATTTCCTCAGCAGTCAACTATTACTCACGAAATGGAAGTTTAAGTTGGTTATGACCCCCAAGATGGTTCAGTTTGTCTTTCCTAGTGGAGCCGGTTTCAGTTTTGCAGCACTTCTCTTGGTGGAGTGTCCTTATATATATCATAAGCATCATTACATTGCATCCTCAAAATGCATAGCATTTCCATTTGTATAGAGCATTACGCCATGAAAAATTCAAACATTAATTCGAAGCACGAGCCATGTTGGATACCCTCTTTTCCAAGCCTTTCCCCAGCAGAAATTGGTGTAGCTCAGGAGAGGTCGTTTAACTTTATCCCCAAGCAGGTGTTATAATCGATCCTTAGAGTAGTAGATCCATCAATTTTACCCTTTGATCGTCATTCCCTAGCAGAGTCATCTGTCTAGGATTCCATTATCCCCACTGAGTTGTTTAGTGGTTCATTCTTGGCTCTTTCATCCATCGTTAAGGTGCTAAATGCGTAAATCCTTTCAACACTCATCTGTGTTTGTTTCATTTTCATCAATACTCGTCCGTAGTGATCCTATATTTTTAGACACTCGTCATGCTCTTTAACATTCGTCCGTGTCCTTTCAACACTCGTCCGTATTTGTTTCAGTTCCATCAATACTCGTCTGTATTGATCCTAGATTTTTAGACACTCGTCATGCTCTTTAACACTCGTCCATGTCCTTTCAACACCTGTCTGTGTTAGTTTCAGTTCAATCAATACTCGTCTGTATTGATCTTAGATTTTTAGACACTCGTCGTACTCTTCAACACATGTCTGTGTCCTTTCAACACCCATCCGTGTATGTTTCAGTTCCATCAATACGCGTCTGTATTGATCCTAGATTTTTAGACACTCGTCATGATCTTTAGCACCCATCCGTGTTTGTTTCAGTTCCATCAATACTCATCTGCATTGACCCTAGATTTTTAGACACTCGTCGTGCTCTTCAACACTCGTCTGTGTCTTGTCAACACTCGTCCGTGTTTGTTTCAGTTTCATCAATATGCGTCTGTATTGATCCTAGATTTTTAGACACTCGTACGTGTTTGTTTTAGTTTCATCGATACTCCTCCGTATTGATCCTAGATTTTTAGACACTCGTCGTGCTCTTCAACACTCGTCAGTGTCCTGTCAACATTTATTTGTGTTTGTTTCAGTTTCATCAATGTTCGTCTGTATTAATCTTAGAATTTTAGGCACTCGTCCGTGATCTTTCGACACTTGTCCTAGTTTGTTTTAGTTTCACTAATGCTCGTCCGTATTGATCTTAGAATTTTAGACACTCGTTTGTGATCCTTCGACACTCGTCCGTGTTTGTTTCAGTTTCATCAATAATCGTCTGTAGTGATCTTAGACTTTCATGGTTACCCTTAGCACTCGTCTATGCTTATCTCTGGTATAGTTGTCACTCGTCCGTGCCAATTTCTATTTTATTAATACTTCGTTCGTATTGATTCCCCAACTCCTGCTTGCGTTGAGTATATAATTTTTATTGCTCAATTCCCATCAACAGTTTCACTAGTTGTATTCCTCAGAGGAGTCGTCTCTTTCCCTGCAGAGTGCGAATTTTACGATTCTTTTAATATTCAATCTCCTTCCACCTTGAATGTCTGAAAGTAGTGTCTATTCATACCTTCAGATTTAAGTTGATTTGAATAGGGGCAGTTGTTGCACCCTAAAATTTTCCCTCTTATTTCTAACCACAACTGACTTGTGTTTCACGCTCATGTACATTTTCTATTAGGGCATAACCTTGCATTCATTGAGCTCATAAAGACATGAGATCAAGGCATTTTTTGGTGATTTGAGTTTTCCCTATTCAGAGGTGATTTATTTGGCTATCGCACTCGAGTTGAGATAAAGTATGAGTTCCCAATGTCATAGTTATCTTGTTTATCGAGGCTCATCAGATATCAAGGTCGTCTTCGTCATGATTTCTCAAGAGGATCAGTGAGAACTCAAGGGTAGAAATTTCAGTTTCAAGTCAAGTGTGGTTATTCAGTCATGATTTTGTTCGGCCATTTTAACTTTTAAGTTTTTCATTCATCCAACTTTATTTTTACTTTGCATAACACGTATTCTATCTCGCATAGTGCCAAAAATATCATCGGAATAATTTCTCAGATTTACAGACAGACCAGTCAAACTGAATCTCACATGTGCGTAAAATCAGTGGACGGAAAATTTAAAAATCGAGCTTGCAGAATTCAATTATATTGATCTACGTTTTGTGTAGTTTAACACGACATGTTCGTTTTAATTTTTCGACCATTTTTCGTCGCATTTTGATCAGTTTGAGCGTTTTAATGGGTCAAAAAATATTTTAAAATTTGACCAAACGTTATATTTTTCTGAGTCGTATATTTCGCGTTGATCATTTGAGTGTACTCGATTATCTTTTCGAGCACTTGAACGTCTGACTTTTATTTGTTTGAATTCCAGTTATTTTTACATTTTTGTTTAAATATTTAGAATAAATAAATAGAATTATTAGTTTAATTTTAATAGTTTAAATTCTATTTAATTATAACTAATATTAGTTTATTTTAGGCTTTAAAATAAGATATTAGAGATATTATTGATAATTTAGAGTTAATCCTAATTTGCTTCTTATATATTGTTGTTGCTGCTGAAGAGAAAAAGAGAAGAACAGGAAGAAAAAAAATTGCGCGTTGAGTTCCTGTACTACCTAATACATATTATATGTTGCTACTGTATGTTAGAATTTATTAACATCTCGATGGCTTACTGTACACATATTATAATTGGTAACTTGCTAACATATCAAATTAGTACAGTAACTGCCATGCATGTTTCTTCCAGAACGTTAAACATATGTATATAGATATTAACAACATACTATTACGTTTATATATATATATATATATATATATATATATATATATATATATATATATATATATATATATATATATATATATATATATATATATATATATATATATATATATATATATATATAGTTAATATTCTTTTTTAATTTTTCGGATCGAATCTTTTCTATACACTATATGCATATTGGTGTGCATGATGCGTGACACTGGTGTTAGTTCGATCTAGTTGCGATGATCTCTTTTTTGCGTTAGCAACATTGTTGAGTTTTTATGACATTTAAATTTTTTTTTTATTTTCGTTTCTTTTTGATAAATTCATGTCCGCACGATTTGGATCTGGTTGTGATGATTATCTTTTTTGGGTTAGCAACATTGTTGATTTTTTATTTTAATTTATTAGCACTTTTAAAATTCTTTTTGTTTTTCCCGCACCAATTTTGGGCTCTCTTGCAATGATAACGTTAAGTGTAGTAAGTTAGTGGTGATATTTATTTATTTGTCTGATGGTTTAGCATACTAACAATCCACTTTTTGCGCTTATTGATTCACGTCTCAATTAGCAATTTGTGAGTTTTTATTACCTTGTTGTTTCTTGATTCGAGTTGCGATGACCTCTTACGCGGTAGCAATTTGTCTTTTTTTAATTTCTGCTAATTTTTGACAATCCAATATTGTTATGATTATAGTCAATTAAATTTGTTGTGGTATCTGTGCACTTTTCTTTTCAATTTATATTTTGATTCATTTGTTGTATGATGTTAATATTGTGTATGCATCTTATCCCCCTTTAGCCTAACTTTAGGTTAATCTTTGCATGATAACAATTAAGATAGTTCCTTTTAAACCTTAATCTTAGGTCTATCTCTTTGCATGTCAACATTATGTAAAGTTCTCTTTTTACTCCAACCTTAGGGTCATTGTGCATGACAACATTAGGAGTTAATTTTCCTTAGTTGTTTTCTTTTCAACCTTTGAGCCCTCTTTCTTCTCATCTCAAAACAAAATTCAAAATATGTAATAAAGACAATGTGCAAAGTGTGTCACGAGCCTTAAGCATATAGGAAAAGATGAGTGGATGTATTTCTAACCTCATCTTAGGATATTTCGAGCGCGAGCCGTTTGGATTGTTAGAGAGAAGTATCTGCTCCTATGCCATAGACTTTAGTGTGATACACGTCACAAACAAAGTCAATCCACTTCTTTAATACCCTTAAACAAAACGCAAATCATTTTCTCCCTCAGGAGTTTCGTCAAAACATTTTCCGAAAGGGCATGTTACCTTCGTTCTACCGCAAACAGGCATCGACCCTAACTGCTGGAATGCGAGCTTAGCATCGCTCATAAAAGACACCAACCAACCCATGGTAAGTCGAACTACGACTGCTTTAACTTCTTCATTCTCGTCTGAATGAGGATACGTAGGCACAAGACGGCGAAGTCTTGGCGAGCACAATCCCCCCATTCACCCGTAGGCACAAGACGGCGAAGCCTTTGGCCTTCCTTCGACTTCGACTGGGATAGCCATCTGTTAAGTCTGCCTTAATGTTCTTCTGACAGGGTAATTTATCGAGGCTTCTTCGACCTGATTTTGCAAGAAGTTTCATCGAACCTGCTTCTGCTTTCTTGGTCGAAATTTATCAGTTAACAAATGGCCCCATAAAAGACCAACTTTGACTGAGATTTTTCTTCAACTGAGAAGCTGGTGTTTTAACTTTCCCTAAATTTCGCCTTTATGTCATGTCTGCTGACATCACGCGTCATGATCACAACTTTCTTGTGCTGCAATTTCTAAGAAAACCTTCACAACTCTTCATTAATATACACCAAAAAACTTTATGCAACAACCCAACAACACAAATAAACCAAGAAAGAAACATGATTTTAAAGCCTAAATAGAAAGGTTGAGAAGCATTTTAGATGAAGAGAGAGAGAGAGAGAGAGAGAGAGAGAGAGAGAGAGAGAGAGAGAGATTGATCCAAAAACACAAACGTGAAACGAATTGAGAGAGAGGCGGAAATCAAGACGAAACAGAGAAGAGACAAAGTGAGAAAGATTTGAGGTTGCTCTAAAAATTAATGGTTGGCGCGAGAGGTTGAAGGGAAAGGTTGGAAGTGATTTGCCATGGTTGTATTATTTCATGACCTTGTTACTCGGTTTTAGTTACTTCTTCTTTTCATTCTTTATGTTTTTTTGTTTTAAAAAGAAAAATGAAAGCTGATGATGTGTTTGTTTACACCGAGCTATATTCTTTTTTTTCTTCATTATTGGTTTGTTTTGAAGCCCATTTTAGTTTCATATACATACACCCTCATTACTCCATGCGCCACCCTTCCCATTTCTTTCCTATTTTCTTTTTCTTTTTCTTTTTCTATTTTTTTACTATTTATTTTCTTTATGATTTTCTCCTTTTTGTTTTTAAGTATTTATTTTTGTAATGTTAATTTTCTCCTGATCTATCATTTTGTCATTTATTTTATTTCCAATTGTTTTTCATTTCGATTTCTTTTTTTTCATTTTTGGTTAATGAGTATCTTAATATCATGAATATTGATTATTGAAGTTGTTTAAACTTCATTATTTAAAATTTGTAGGGAATGATCATTTGTATCATTCTCTATACTTTAGGATTGTGATAGGTTACCTTTGATTAATCGATGGAAGTTCTTGATTAAGACGAGACCGTTCTCTTTTTCTTTTCATGTGGCACGATTTTTAGAGAATGATATACATATCATTTCTCTATCGTTTTTAACACAAACATTGTTATTGACCGACCTCCCATAATATTGTCTTCCTCATATATTATGCTACCATTACTTAACATAGCGCTACATTGGACCTGATTCGAAAAGTAATCATCCGATAAATGACGTTTAACAACTAACAACTAACTTTAGTTTTTGCTCCTTATTCTCTTACTTTATCTTTCCGTCATTTACTTATCCTTGTCTATATATCATTGATCTTATATCCTTGTTCGTATTATATTGTTCATTATTCATATTGTCATCCTATTCATCTCATCAAGAAAAACACAAAAACATGATAAAATTATCAAAAACCTTTCAAGCTTGGACTATGGTTACTATCCTCTGCATCATGGACTTGAGACCCTATACAAAAACCCTAGCAAAGGAGCTTTGAATCTTGGTTATCTCTATTCTTGTATTGCTTTGTCTTAGGACACTTTTGCACATCATTCATACCTTACTCTTGGGTTTTCTTACAATAAGACTTATTTGATCAATTACTTCTATTTGGTTGTCTAAAAGATTATCCCACTTTGCCAGTGCATGTTTAGTTCATCCTTTATGTTGTTTTCTTATTTCTTATTACATCCCCATTTGAAAAAATATATCCCCACTCCCATGACATGTAATAACTTTACCGCTTTTTCCTTGCTTGCTAGTTGCTTAAGCTTTCATGTGATCTAAGAATAAAATCAACCACACCTTTTCAAAAGGTCACAAATAAGCTTGATCCAACGTTAATAATTTTCCCAATAAATCAATTCAATAGGTTTTCCATCATCATCAACCAATCAACCAATCACACTCCATTTACATTCTTCCTTTGTAAGTCGATTTCCTTGTGCATCGTCATCAACCTACCCATTCACCCAAACACTTTTCATAATCAATACAACAAACCCTTGATCCAACATCAAGCAAACTTTTCTTAATCAAACTCCAAAAAAAAAGATATGATTTGGATTGTGCGCCACGAGCCTTAAGTGGCGGAGAAGGGGTGAGAATGAAGGTTCCCTACACTCACTCTGATTATTTCGACACAAGGCATTCAACTTCGTTGCTTGGAATAATCACCTCTACCCATAGTCTTTAGTGCAATCTAATCAAGAACAATCTCTTCAAAAATACTTAAAACAGCATCAACTCATCAAACATCTCTTTTTTTGCGCCTTAGGGCCTCACTTCGAAAATCCTTTTTCAAGGTAAAATCAACCAACAAAGAATAATTTTTTAGTCTGAACTATGAAGCTATGACTTCTCTCATTGCACCACGAGGGTATGTAGGTACGAGGCCAACGTCGAGGCGATCACCTTAATAAAAACATCATTTTCCCTTTATCAAATAAACATTTAGAAAAACAACACCCTTTCATGCACAAACAACCTAGATGGTTCTCGTTGAGTACAATAGATGTGAGGGATGCTAATATCTTCCCCATACATAACCGACTTCCGAACCCCAACAATGGTTATGATGACCTTGTCATATCCTTTTTCCGATTCTCTGAGTTTTCTCGATATTTTTCCCTCTTTTGGGAATAAATAAAGTTTGGTGGTGACTCTTCTGTCAAGTCCAATCGGTGAGCTTTTCTCACGAGGCCATGTTCTCGTATTTTTCTAGGTGTGACAGATTGGTGACTCTGCTGGGGAGTCCAATCGGCGAGCTTTTCTCGCAAGGTCGTGTTCTCTCATTTTTGAGGTGCAACAAATTGGCAACTCTGTTGCAGAGTGGTTCTCCCTAAGCAAGTAAAACCTAATCTAGGATTTTCTTCGCATGTTTGGGTGTTTATCTGTTTGCTTTATTTGACTTTATTTATCGCTTTTTGTTGTAAATATTTGTATCTTATCTTTTGTGTTGGATTGGATACTCTTCCTGCAAACCTTGTGTGAAATTCTCTCTACCCGAGTCTAGAATGTAAAACATAATATGGGAGAGGTTGAGAAGTATGGGGCACCAAGGAGTTCTCCTCATGTTGTTCAATACAAGAACCTCGCTTAGAGTAGATTTTATTGAGGATATTGACAATCGTCAAGTTCTTGGCATAGATGATCAATGTTTTACTTAGAATACATGACTCTAAGGACCTTTTAGAACCTTGAACCATTTGGTCAAAACTAGGATTGATGGTCATGTAGTATGGGGCATGAAGGAGTTATCCTCGTGTAGTTCGATATGAAGACTTCACCTAAAAGAGATTCATATGATGGAGTCATCAATCGTCATGCTCGTGGCGTGTTTGATGAACAGTCACATGGATTCATGACTTTGAGGTTACTTTTTAACTCTAGATCATACTTGGAGAGATCCTTGTGAGGATAGAAATCCACCTTATCATCCATCTTCACCTCAAACTTTTATGATATTGTACCTCTGATCCTGGATTCTTACATTGCATCCATGTCATGACATTGCATTGCATCAGTTGTGCATCTTGCATTTGAAGGTGTAAAAAGTACACAAGAAGGGGGGTTGAATTGTGTTTTACGTTATCTTTAATTTAACTTATGATCAAAGTTTCAAAATAAGAACTGGTGTTTAAATTCTTTTTTAATTCATTGGTAGCGGATATAATAGAAGTAAATAAATAACAGCAGAAGACACAAAAGATTCATCCTAGTTCCTCCCCTAACTGAGAGTACTCCAATCCTTTTGCCTCACAAGAGATTTTCATTATAACCACTTCATGATTAAAATCACTTATGATTTTGTATAAGTTTTTTACATTTGTTCATACCAACTGTCTGAGACTTTCTTACTTAGAGCACATGTCTAAGACTTCTGCTCACATCCTCTAACCGAGCCACCTGCTCTTCTGGCCATCCAGATCGAGACTTTCTTGCTCACATCCTCTAACCGAGCCACCTTACTTCTGGTTATTTAGACTGAGACTTTCTTGCTTAAGTAGCACTTGAGACTTCCTGCTCACGCCCCTCAGATGAAGACTTTCTCTTTGCTCAATCAGCCTAGTTGAATAAGACTTTCACAAGTCAAGCACTTAAGCAATGAGACTTATGTGGCTTAATCATTTGGGGTCAAGACTTTTGTTCAATCAAACTTGGTAATTAAGACTCTTATTGCTCAAGCGCATAGCAAGAGACTTACATAGCTCAAGCATCTTGGCTCGAGACTTGTTGCTTAAATCCCAATGAGACAAGACTTATGCTCAAACACATAGCAAGAGGCTTGATCTAAACTACTGAAGGCTCAGAAGAATAGAGAATAAGGTGTACATGATACAAGCATCAGAGGTACGAGAAATCACCATAACAAAGACCTAAATCTCTTAAGCTTTCTAAGATATTCAATGGTAAGAAATCTTAAGGCTTTTACAATTACAACCTATAACAGAAAATCTGCATATTACATTAGACTTGATAATTGCTCGATCTTGCTACTCCTTTGTCTGGAGAATCCTTGTTAAAATTCAAACTTAAATCTTTATCCATATTTATAGCCTTTTCATAAATAAGCCATTGAAGAGGTAACTTGATCAAGTGTCTTTATCTTTACCCCATAATATAAGAGACGTTGAAGATGGATACACAACAGATTTTGAATCCAAAGTGTAACACGTTTAACCTTTGAGTCTTCAAGAGGTTTTGTACTAATAGAGTCGTTGAGAGCAGATATCCGTAGAGCATGCCAACCTTTCTTGAGCCTTGAAATTTTGTAGACTCTAGCTGACAAGCTGATAAGACAATACAATTTGCTTTCTGCAGTATGGACAACCACAACTTTATCACCAACTCTGAATAGTACCAGATACTGATATACAATTACCAAGTGTAGTAACTCATTTAAATAATGAGGCCTTCAGCTCAGAGTCTGCGCCAAGCCACACTAACAATTTTTCTTCAGACTCTACCACCAGAAGCTAGCAATGAAGCAACTCCCAAGTGTGTTCATGTAACACAGATTTTGATTATTTATATACAATGATGTAGAACCTGCATAAATAAAACACACATCAAATAAACTATTGTTATTTCAATACTTTATTATCATCAAAACCAAAAGAGAATATGTTAAGAACAAACATGGTTCTAACAATCTCCCCAATTTTTATGATGGCAAACACAAGTATTTAAAGGAAAATGTTGGGCATTTAATTTTCTCTGCAACAACAGGGTATGAGGTTTGTAAGCTCCCGCTGACTCTGATAGTCCATACCTGAGTTCTATTGACTCTAACACCAAGAACTATTTTTCAAGAAAAAATAAATCAGTCTTCTTAGTAACATCAAGGTTTGAGGTTTGCAAGTTTCCCCTGAGTCAAATAGTTTCAAGGTTGAGGTTTGTATGCTCCCTCTTAGCTCCATATTTAAGAAAACCAAAATAATAGTATTTTAACTTATTTTGGCAACATCAGAATATGAGGTTTGTAAGCTCTTTCTGAGTCTAAATAGGCTAAGTCAGAGGTTTGTAAGATCTTACTTAACACTATGTACAAAAGAGATAAAATATGTTGCCCTTTTAACTTTCTTTGGCAACACCAGAATATGAGGTTTGTAAGCTCCTTCTAGGTCTGATAGGCTAAGTCTGAGGTTTGTAAGCTTTTCCTTAGACTTATGTACAAGAAAGTTAAAATACGTCATAGGCAAGGTAACCATAAAAACAGAAAATAAATGACCAATATGTACAACTGAATAGGTACTCAATGGGATCACTTTCCACTTAAATGCTTACTATTATTTCTCTCCCTTTTGTCATATCAAAAAGAATAAAACTAAAAGAAAAGAAGAAGAAAATATTACTAATAAATGTATCTCCGATCATCATTACAGGATCAGTTTCTAAGGAGGAAAAGTAATCAAGTAATAATAATCATTAAAGTTTGTATAGTGCGTGCTTTAAAGTCTTAGTGGTCGTTACTATTCTAAAAATTAAGCAAGGATTACTTATTGACTCTTGTTATACACATAAGCTATTATAAAAACACCCAACTTCTAAATCATTTTCATCAACACCTTCTTAGAGATATGGAATCATCAACTAAGAGTCATAACACATTCGTCATAACAAATGTTATAGAGAACTCTATGAGTTTAGAAGCCCGATCCCCTCAGAGGTGATCTGCTTCTGGATCTTCTACGCCTGATCCTTTGCCCTCAGTAACACTTACTTATGAAGCCAAAGAGAAGAAGTATGAAGAGGTCAAAAAAGAAAAAAAGGTTCAACAAGCAGTTTTACCATTCACTCCAGTCATAGATGAGGAAGAAGAGATTGATTCTGAAGACGAAGAAGTAGATTATGACAACAACAGACACCGTTAGGTACGAGATGTTCTAGCTAGGGATCTTTACTAGAACCATCTTGTCGCCTTTTTATTTAAAATGTTTTTGTAATCCATCAACTTAATATTAATGAAATAGCTTATTTTGACCAAGATTTCTTCAGCATGCAAGTACATTCAAGTAATTTTCCTTTAAATTTTCTGAAAGTACATTAACAGAGTGAAATTGACACATAAGCAACAGTTAAAACAAATTAAAAAAAAATCATAGTTATTTAAAGAATCTTAAATAGGTTAGACTGTTAGATAACATTTCCAATAGTTATTATTAGAGTACTGATAAGACTTATCCAATACTTGAATAATATTAAACTCAAGACAATGCATGTAACACTTCTATAAAAAGGACTCAAGTAAGCTTTCTTCGATCATAACCTAGTCCCTAAAACACCAAGATGTACAAGAAAAAACAAATGTGGGTTCCAAAGAGAAATTTTAGGAAGGAAACACTACTGAATGCAGCAACTCAAGCAAACCAAGGCAAAACAACAGCCGAAGGATCTGCAAGCAAGCAGACAGCTTCAGAAGTGATATCCTCTTCAACATCCTTTATGAAGACACACAGAAGAATTCCTTAGGGCCAATCCAATAGACTAGGAAATCCAATTCTCTCGTAATAGCTTCCTTTTTATTAATGAAACAAGTTGCATACATTGAGTTATTTCTCCTATTACTTAGAAAATTCTTTTGAACAACGCAAAATTAATATTCAATAGTTTAAACTGAACACAAGCATGAATAAACTCTGAGTTTATTAATAAGAAGATTAATACAAAGTTTTCAACAAAGTACAAAGCATAACTATGCAGAAAGATAACATCAAAATCTTTCATATATAACTTCAAACTTGTCTCTCCAAATATTAGAAGAACTAGCCTCAGAACTTATGTTAACCCCTTGTTGAACAAGTATTTCAGAAATAACTCGTCCATAAGGAATGGAGAAGTTCTTTCCCTTTTGAGAATAATAAAGAAACCTCTTCAGATGGCCAAACATAACTTGAGAAAGATCAATCTTCAAATCTGAATTAAGAAGTAGAAGCAGATCTTTTTCAATAGGGTCCACTTGGTCTAAATCCTTATCCTTAGGAAGTAAGTTTGAATTCAAAATCTGATTCTAAACAATAACATTAGGAAGAAGATTTGAGACATTTGGTGTATTAGATGGATCTACAGAGATACGCCAATAGGAAGATAGTATTCCTAAATAAGAGTTCCTGGGATTTCTCCGATCTCCTCATAATTGATCACATTTGCAATCACTAGAGATTTATGTAATAGAAACACCAGTTACTCTAGATAGGATAACATACTTAGAATTCAGCTCAATAATGGAGGCATTAATCCAAAAATATTTGACAAGACTTGGATAAGTGAAACCATAGAGCATCTCAAAGTAGTCATTCCAACCTTGTTTGGACACAGTCTTCCAGAAGTTGAAACCAATCTCAAGCAACTCATCAAAATACACAAACTTTTCATTGATGACAAATAGTTAATTCAAAGAAGAATGAACTGAGGTACTCATCTCAAGTTTGGTTTGATCAGCACATAGTTAGGAAGAAAAGAAGAAGAACTGAACAAGAATCCTACAAGAATAAGAATCTTGTCAGAAAAAGGACACAATGATGTTACACAAGACAGAGATTAGTAACATCAAGTATCAAAAGAGAGAATATTATTACCCAACAGTTCTTTATACAACAAATATTTCAATTCCACTAGATGAGTTCCACCTTTATGAAAATTTAGGTATTATAAAAGTTTTTGGAAAACTTTTTACTTAAACTGCTATATTAGAAGTAAAGAATCTTCTTCTGAATATCAGAACCCAACAACTTTCAGAAGCTATCATCCATCAGAGCCTAGTAGACCTAGACTTAGACAGGGATATCATTTGTCAGTTATAAGTCTCTAAGATTCTATTTAGAACTAACACTTTTTTTTTGAAACAAGAGTCATGAGTGATAGATGAATATTGATTTGTCTTCTTTAGATAGCTAACAAGCAACAATATCAACTCAAAAAGTGAGAAAATTGTTTCCATAAATATGATCATCATCTGTCTTAATAAGACATTTAGTATAGACAAATACAACAAAGTTTCCTCTTAAAGATTTCTGAAGTTCTCTTTTTCAAAAGAACTTCTCTAAAAGTCTAACATAAACTTTGTATTTATATCTATACAAATGTTACATTGAATCAAAAGATAAACCATAAAAGAACAAGCATACCTTTTTTTTGTTTTTCTTGGTCAAACTCGATTCAGCATTCAGACTTGACCAATAGAATCTGAACACCGCTTTGAGTGGGGTTCTGATTCAATGGTTGTCTAACCACTGAATCCATTACTCTCACCAAACTTAGTATCATCAGCACTTGAATATAGGTTGTTGGCTCTTCCTCCAACAAATTTTGTAAACAACCTTATGGAAGATGCCCCTGCTCCTTTCCTTGATATCTGTAGCAGATACATTATGATACTCATATTTCTATAAGACCATACATATAGGTATAGACAGACTTTTCTTTACCTTATGTCTAAACCTAATAGACAAATCATAAATCACTTTAGAGTATAAGTCTAGGATGAGATGCGATAAGAACAGAATCTTGTTCTAAGCAGAGCCATTAATCTCATTGTCTAGGATTATTTTTTTGACTATGAAATTATTTACAAGCTCAAAACCAAATGGTGTTAGCTATCAGAAATTGACACAAAGCAAATCTAAGTATTGTCTAAGTACAACTGACAGAACTCAAAGAGAAATTGAAGACTTCTTATAAAAATGTCTTTTAATATAAGTCCCATGATGATCCTCAATCAACAAGCAATGAAGTCTCTTAAGATATTACCTTAAAGAATAGACTCCATATTATCAAATATTTTGAAGCAAGATATACTTGACACCATATCTTACTTTTCAATACTTGATTTTTATTTCAGAACACATGTGCTTCTTTTCATCTGCATTCTGCACTAGTATCAGCTTCAAAATATTAGACGTTTAAGAGCATCTGATATTAGGTTCTGCTAGTGTTTCTTTTTACTTTCAGATCTGGGAAATAATTTGAAATACAAGTATTTCAAAAGCTTCTGAAGTTACTCTTCTATCAACAGATATCACAATCTATTCAACCAGTATGGAAGTTCTTCTGACAATAAACCTAAGTTTCTTATCATTAGTCATTCCAAGGAACTTGAGCTAAATTAAGAAGGTGACTTGTTGAATAGTTTTTCAGCATCTAACTTCATTTATTTCCTTTGAAGACTACAAGACAAACCTTCAAAACATAACAGATTCAAGATGTAAACATCATGAATAACTGTGATCTTAGATTTAAGTCTCAGAGCAACCTTCTCAGAATTTTCTTGAAAAGATTAGATGAAGTGTAACTGTTCAAGCTCAAAAACTGATCCCCAAAAATTTAAGCACAAGAATTCAAAGATAGTGCAAACATTAGACACATCAATGATGTTGATACATAAGTGAGATAGAGCATCTATTAGAATTCAACTACCTCTGAAGATATTCAATGCGCATCTTCTGAGCTGGTGAAAGAGATTTTTAGGATGATCATCTTTACACCATTAACTTCTATAGTAATATCTCTTTCAAGGATATTCAATAGACCTTCAGCAACCCTTTATCAAGACCAATGAGTTAAAACTATGTTTATCTTTTCCATCATTTAAATTCAGCGAAATCATCCTTTGAATATGGTAGGAAAAATCGTATGATATTTTTCATGTGGTACTTGATTCCTTATTGAAGAAGAATTATATTTTTCTTATTGGATTATTATTTACGCCACAGTTAAGTGTTGAACATAGACCATGCTCTGAGAGGACTCCAGTCCCCTTGCCTTACAAGAGATTTTCATTTATGCTTCTTCATAAGTCTTTTACACTTGCTCAGGCCAATTGTTTGAGACTTTGTTGCTTATAGCACATGTCTAAGACTTCTGCTCACATCCTCTGGCCGATCCACCTACTTTTCTAGCCATCTAGACTGAGACTTACTTGCTCAAGAAACACTTGAGACTTCCTGCTCATGCCCCTCATAAGGAAACTTTCCCATTACTCAATCAGCCTAGCTGAATAAGACTTCCACAACTCAAGCACTTAAGCAATAAGACTTATGTGGCTTAAGAATTTGGGCTCGAGACTTCTCCTCAACCAGCCTTGCTGATTAAGACTCTTATAGCTCAAGCACATAGCAAGATACTTACGTAGCTCAAGCATCTTGGCTCGAGACTTTTTGCTTGAATCCCAATGAGACAAGACTTCTGCTCAAGCACATAGCAAGAGACTTGATCTAAACTATTGAAGGCTCAGCAGAATAGAGAATAAGGCGTACATGATACAAGCATTAGAGGTACGAGAAATCACCATAACAAAGACCTAAAGCTCTTAAGATTTCTAAGATATTCAATGAATAAGGTGTAATGTTAATTTTCTCTTGATCTATCATTTTGTCATTCATTTTATTTCCATTTGTTTTTCATTTCGATTTCTTTTTTTCATTTTTGGTCAATGAATATTGATTGTTGAAGTTGTTTAACCTTCATTATTTTAAATATGTAGGGAATGATCATTTGGATCATTCTCTATACTTTGGGACCGTGATAGGTTACCTTTGATTAATCGATGGAAGTTCTTGATTAAGATGAGATCGTTCTCTTTTTCTTTTCGTGTGGCACGATATTTAGAGAATGATCTACATATCATTTCTCTATCGTGTTTTAACACAAACATTGTTATTGGTCATCCTTCCATAATATGGTCTTCCTCATAGATTGTGCTACAATTGCTTAACATAGCACTACATTGGACCCGATTCAAAAAGTGATCATTCGACCAATGACAATTAACAACTAACAACTAACTTTAATTTTTGCTCCTTATTCTCTTGCTTTATCTTTCTATCATTTACTTATACTTGTCTATATATCATCGATCTTATATCCTTGTTCATATTATAGTGTTCATTATTCATATTTTCATCTTGTTCATCTTGTTCATCTCATCAAGAAAAACACAAAAACATGATAAAATTATCAAAATCCTAAAAAAACTTTTAAGCTTGGATTGTGGTTATTATCCTCTGCATCATGGATTTGGGACCCTGTACAGAAACCCTAGCAAATGATCTTTGGATCTTGGTTATCTCTATTCTTGTATTGCTTTGTCTTAGGACATTTTTGCACATCATTCATAGCTTACTTTTGGGCTTTCTTACAATGAGACTTATTCGATCAATTACTTCTAGCTGGTCGTCTAAAAGACTAGTCCCATTTGCTAGTGCATGTTTAGTTTATCATTTGGGTTGTTTGCTTATTGCTTATTCCATCCCAATTTGAACAAATGTATCACCACTCCCATAATGTGTAATAACTTTACCGCTTTTTCCTTGCTTGCTAGTTGCTTAGGCTTTCCTCTAATCCAAAAATAAAATTACCACACCTTTTCAAAACTTCACAAATACGCTTAATCTAACGTCAATCATTTTCACAATAAATCAATTCAATAGTTTTTCCATCACCATCAACCCATCAACCAGTCACACTCCATTTTCATTCAGCCTTTGTAAGTCGATTTCCTTGTACATCACCATCAACCTACCTATTCACCAAAACACTTTTCATAATCAATCCAACAAACCCTTGATCCAATATCAAGCGGCCTTTTCTTAATCAAACTCAAAAACATAATAAGATACGATTGGGATTGTGTGCCAAGAGCCTTAAGTGGTGGAGAAGGGGTGAGAATGAAGGTTTTCTACACTCACTCTGATTATTTCGATATAAGGTGTTCGAATTGGTCGCTTGGAATAATCACATCTACCTGTAGTCTTTAGTGCAATCCTAATCAAGAACAATATCTTCAAAAATCCTAAAAATAACATCAACTCATCAGACTTCTCTTATTTTGCGCCTTAGGGCCTCACTCCGAAAATCTTTTTTCAAGTTAAAATCAACCAACAAACAATCATTTTTTAGGCTGAACTACAAAGCTCTGACTTCCTCATTACACCATAAGGGTATGTAGGCACGAGGCCAACACCGAGGCGAGCACCCTAATAAAAAAGCATCGTTTTCCCTTGAGCAGATAAACCTTTAGATAAACAACACCTTTTCATACACAGATAACTAAGATGGTTCATGTTGAGTACAAGAGATATGAGAGATGCTAATACATTCCCCTTGCATAATCCACTTCTAAACCCCGACAATGGTTGCGACGACCTTGTCCTATCCTTTTTCCGATTCTGCGGTTTTTCTCTATATTTTCCCTTTCCCTCTTTTGGGAATAAATAAAGTTCAGTGGCGACTCTTCTGTCAAGTCCAATCGGCGAGATTTTCTCACGAGGTCGTGTTCTCATATTTTTCTAGGTTTGACACTATCTTGACACCTAATGCATCACTCACTATGAAAAATTATTGTGAGAAATAAGGTAAGGCCAAAACGAGTGATGTAGTACTTTCAATTTTAAATTCTTCAAAGGTCTTTTGCACCTTATTGGTTTAATTGAACCCGTATTTATTTGTCATGCTACTATGGAAAAAATCTATCACAACAGTTCGAAAAGGGATAGCACCATGTTGGTTCAACTATTGTGAGGTAAGGTGTGATTGTATGTGTGATTCTTTTCACCACGGACATGCGACCATGACTATATATATGTATCACACTACCTATAACAACAGTTACTTTAAGAAACCATTGTGATATTCTTTAATACAACATATTTAACAATGATTGTGCTAAATAACCGTTGTGATATATAGACCGGAGGTTATTATAAATTATGTGGAATGCTTATTTCTTCAATGCTCACTAAACATATAGCCTTCTAATTTGCACTAGAACATTATAATATGACAAATTAAGTTATATTAGAAAAATAAGTTCACGTTCAATGCTAGACAAGAGTTCTTCAAATCCTTATCTGTATTTTGTTTTTTACTTGGTTTAATGATCATAGTTCTTCAACCGCCCATGCCTTCACCTCTAGTTATTTTTGCAAAATATGATTTACTTTGCACAAAACTAATAGGTGGAGAGAGAAATGGTTGAAGATCTACAATCATTAAATCAAGTTCTAACTGTCAAAGAACAACATGCAGTTAATAGTGTCAAGAATTACTGTCCAGAATTGAACTTGTATTTATTTTTTAATACAACTTTATCTATTATATCATAATTTTATAATACAGTTTGGAAAGTTATATATTCGGTAAGGGATTGGAAAAATACTCAAACCACATAATATATAATAAAATCATCTTTTAAGCAAACATTAACAACGACATTCATCAAAAACATTCATCAACAATAAACCATAAACAACAAACACGATACAATAAACATATCAAGTCATAAAATGCTTCAGAAACGTATCATACATGTCCCATAATGGTGTGTCAACAATGAAATAAGGATGAAGCTAAAGTTAGAGCCGCAAACTTTTGTATATTTTGAATGGATGTCATTCTAGATCTTTGACACAAGTTTGCAACGCTAAATTTAGCTTCGTCCTCTTTATTGAAACAAGCATCCATACCCACAAGTCTAAACAAGAAGAAAGTTCAAACATCATGAAACAAGCTATTGAAACAAGTTTTGAAAAAAAAAAACTATAGAGAAAACGAACCTGTAAATACCTACTGGCTAAGATTTGATATTATGGTTTTATTTTGGGGTTTCCATATGAAAGAGACGAGTGGCAAAGTTGTTAGGTTTTTGTTTTGGTAAAAACGAGTGAAAGAGTTGTTAGGGTTTTGTTTTGATAGAGACAGTTGTTATTTACTGAAGCGTGAGACAATTTTGCTTATATATAAATAAGTATCACGTTTCATCATGGTTGAAAACAAAAACCTTGTGATATACAAGGTCAATCACATTGTAATCACGATAAATGGCTAATTGTTGGTGTTGAGATTTGAACCATGTTACTCTGTGTATCTTTCACTATGGTTGCTACATATGACCGTTGTGACATGTCCTTTAGTAAATACCAAAAATAAAAATCGCCCAAAGATAAACTATTACCATGGTTAACATTATGACCATTGTAAAATTGGTGTTATGGAAGATTTATTTTGTAATAGTGTCAAATGAGTTAGAGGTTTGGTAATCTTGCTATGGTATCGTATGAACTTCCTATAATATCATGTAAGATCGAGAAATAACCTTACACCTCTCACATTATTAGGGATTGAACAACCTTGCACATATTGAAACTTTGTAGGATCCACTACCACACCTTCTTGAGAAATTATGTGACCCTAATAGTCAATTTTAGCTTGAGAAATGAGCATCTTTTTTTCTGTCAACCACCAACTCATGATGCTTCAACACTTCTAACTTTTCTCTCAAACGCATTATGTGAGACTCCAAACTTGGAATATAGACCAAAATATCATACATTAAAGATTAGAAAGTGAAAGGTGAATTGATTAGAATAGAAGGCAGTACCAAAAAATCGTAGTGACCTTTATGAGTTATAGATTTTGTCATATGAATATCTTCCTCTTTCACTCTTACTTGATGGTATCTCGATTTTAGGTCAAGCTTGTAAAAGTACTTGGATTCATGTAATTCATCCAAAAGCTCATCAATGACGAAAATAAGGAATTTATCATGTGTGGTAACTTTGTTTAAGGCTATATAGTATATGCACATCCTCCGCGAATCATCTTTCTTCTTTACCAAAATTATTGGCCTTGGGTATGCATTATGACTTGGCCTAATTACCCGTACTCTAATAACTCCCACACTTGCTTTTCAATTTTATATTTATGGTGATATGGGTACCGGTAAGAGCTTACATTGATAGAGATTTTCCTTCCTTTTATATAAATAACATGGTTTTTCTCTTCTTAGGCGGTAAACCTTTTGGATTGCTGAAAAATGAAGGGAAAAGATATATTGACACTAGTTTCTAACACCTACACCGTAAATGCATACAAAATACATACTAGTTTTATTTTTTTAATAATTTATTTATATTGGTTTTTGTGCAAACCATTTTAATTTGTTACAATATAAGGTGTAGAATAGGCAGGTGTATGAAAAAGGTGTCAAAATAGCACTCCTCAAAAATGAATTATAACACTCCAAAAGTTTATGTAACTCTCCTCTTTATTGTTGTCTCATTATGTCCCCACACTCAGCTAGTAAAAAAAATCGATGGACAATATCAATATTTATACTAATTGCTTACACCTCTATAGCAAATTCTGCAAGGCCACAGGTTGGTTTTAATACTCCCTCATCCACTGCCCCTATAATTAAACCTTTATAACCTTTTCTTTCCAATCAACCCACATCATTCCTATTATTTATAGTCACTCCGTTCCCAACATAAAGTCCTCCTTTTCTGAGTCAAACAAGACAAAATCAATAGTGAATTTTGTAGTTCCAACTTCAACCTCAATACTAGAACATCATCCTTGAGTGGTGGTTTGAAATTTATCACCCAATTTAATACTCATCACTTTTATTTTGATATTGGGCCGACCAAGTGCTCTTACCAACTTCCTGGAAATGAATTTATCATTAAAATCACTATCCACCAAGAGCAAGATAGATACTATATTAATTTTGGCCTTCAAATTCATGGTCCTTGACCTTATCTTATTAAACTCAATGATGTAACTAAAGGACATTCTACTATATTATCCTTGTTTGTGCTCTACTTCTTCTTCATCCTTCCATCCCTCCATGAAATTGATCTACTCATTTTCTTCCTCCACTTCATCTAACACCATTACTCTAAAGTGAAGATCATGAAATTGTTGTTGAGGATAATTCCCTCCATATTTTTAGCATAAACCTTATGGCACATCAGAATGGGACATTCCTCAAATTAAGTCCTTCATCATATTTCACATTTAGTCAAGTGCAATTTTGATAGAGCAAATTGTTGTGATGTATGCCGCAAGAAAAAACAATGTAGAAATCGTTTCCCTTTAAGTATTAATCAAGATAAGTACCTTTTGAATTGATTCATTGTAACTTAATAGGGAAATGACATACTGCCACAAACAATAGATCACATTACTTTCTAACCATTGTAGATGCCTACACTCGTGGCGCATAGATATATTTAATGAAGTACAAGACATGGACTTTATAATATTTGATTAGTTTTAGCAATCTAATCAAAAGGCAGTTTGATATACATACCAAGAGGATTAGGAGTGAGAATGGGATAGATTTTACTAACTCTGATTTCAAGTGCTTCACTAAAAAAGAAGGGATCATGCATGAAACTTCTTGTGTTTCCACACCTCAACAAAATAGGCGCATGAAACACAAGCATAGACAAATTTTGAGCATATCACGAGCCTTGTGTTTTCAAGAAAATATTCCATTTTATTTTTTGAGAAATTGTGTATTGAAAATAATGTATCTAATCAATAAAACTCCTATAGTGACAGATAAAAGAATCACTCCATACGCGTTAATTTTTAAGAAAGCACCAAACTATGAGAACTTGAGAACTTTTGGCTGCTTGTGCCACAAGAAAAATGACTCAAAGGGAATCAGCAAATTTGATCCTAAAACTGAAAGGTGTATTTTTATTGGTTATCCGCAAGGACAAAAAGAATGGAAACTTTACAATCTAAATACTCGTGAATGTTGCATATCGAGAGATGTAGTGTTTTATGAGAATATATTTACTTACCATATGCAAGACAATAATGGGCCTACTAATTTTAGAAATAACTCATCAAGTGATAACCTGAATGACGAGTCTTCATGCATTCCTCATAATGGCCAAACATCATGTTCTATAGAAAGTTTATCCATTAAAGAGTCTGAATACATAAGTCGAATTGAGGATGAGCCTATAGAGAAAGAACATGTATCCATAGATGATGTGAATGAGAAAGTCATCAATGATTCTAAAAAAGAATCATCGAGTGAAAGTGAAGAAGAAATATTGAATGAGGGGGAGCCTCAGAACATGCCACACATAAGACGACATTCAAATTATCTAAAAGACTATGATTGTGGAAAATTCAACATAAACCCCATGTGCATGGCATCAATTCCAGAATCCTCTTTAGGTATCACATATCTCATCTCAAAATTTTTAAGTTATGATAATTTTTCACAAAAACATAGAGCTTACCTTGCAGTCATCACTAATGACGAAAAACCTCAATCATATACCCAAGCAGTCAAGCACATAGTTTTAAGGGAGGCCATGACTCAAGAAATCAAGGATCTAGAAGATAATGAGACATGAGAATTAATTCATTTACCGCAAGGAAGAAATTCGATAGGATATAGATGGATGTATAAAATCAAACATAAATCTACAGGTGAGATTGAAAAGTACAAGGCCAAATTAGTTTTAAAAGGTTACACACAAATAGAAGGTGAGGACTTCAATGACCACAATCAGATGCTTTAAAATTTTGGCACAAGAATACAGATGTCGTATATGATGTCAGAATAACAGGATGTTGAAATCAAAGTTAAGACACCGTAACAACACAATAAAACAATGAACAATTTAAATAACACGTTGGAAGTAAAAAACACAGATCAATTGTTAACCCAATTCGGTGAAACGTCACCTACATCTGAGGCATCTAAACCAGGAAGGAAATCCATTATAATAATATTAGTTTGAAATTCTAAACAACCTGTGGTTTTATAAACTTTGCACCTAATCACTACCCGTGGAATTTCTATCTAAGACTCTTCTAGATATGAGACCCCTTTCACTCCCCCTCAATCACACAACAATGATGACAGCGAAAATAATCAAAGAGGAGGCGCACTCCAATAAACAGAATTCACTCTTTCTTAAAAGCTTATGAGTGATTCATAATTACAACTCAACTATCAGTTCAGCTCTAGCATCAAGGTGATATGAGAGTGGCTCACAAACAACAAAGAACAGACTAAACCCTAAAAAAATATCTCACACAGTACGGCTGCCATCTTCTTAGGTTTAGAGTCGTCCTTTAAATATCCTTAAATGTTTTGACATCCATTCTTAAGAAACACAACAAATTCGGAATCATCCATTGCACTTCTAAAATAAACATTTCTTGAACCTCAAAATATGTGAATCAAATCTTCAACAAATCTTTAGAATCTCACGCTAAAAAATAAATCTTCCAAGAATGTAAAACCACAACACACCATGATGTTGTACAAGCATGTCAAGAAACCTTGTCCAACATCTTGCTATTTCACTTGTTTTAACAAAATGTTGCCAATCATAATACAAACAGGCTAACATGCTTGTTAATAGTTGCAGTGGCAAAAGGATGAAAATCACATCAAATGGATGTTAGAAATGCCTTCTTGCATGGATAATTGATAGTAGAAATATATATGAGTCCTCCACAAGGATATAAAGTTCCAACCAAATATTTGGTATGCATATTAAAGAAGTCATTGTATGGCTTGAAACAAGCATCTAGAAATTTATATAGCAAGATATCTCAATCTATGATAAAATATGGTTTCCAAGGCAACCAGTCTAATCATAGTCTATTTACTTATTTGCATGGATCAATTTTTCTTGTTGTTTTGATCTATGTTGATGACTTGATCATTTCTAGTAATGACTTTGAGGCTTGTCATCAGTTCAAGCAATATCTCAGTCAATGTTTCCACATAAAAGATCTTGGTTCGCTTAAATACTTGTTAGGCTTAAAACTAGCACAAGGGTCAGAAGGGATATTCCTTTGTCAAAGAAAATACACTTTAGAAAATCTACAATAATGTGGAATTCTTAGTTGTAAGCCTTCTTTGTTTCCAATGGAACAAAATCACAAACTTGCTTTGAACAAGGGACCTCCACTCTTAGAACCGTCAAGGTATATGAGATTAGTTGGATATATAATTTACTTAACTATTACTAGGCCTGAATTAACCTACTCAGTTTATATTCTAAGTTAATTCATACAAACTCCACTCCAAGACCATTGGGGCACTGCTATCTGAGTCTTACGATGTCTCAAATCTTCTCTTGGTCAATGTATCATTCTTCCACAACACAATGATCTACAACTAGTTATCTAATGTGACTCAGATTAAACATCGTGTCCCATTACCAAAAAGTCCATCTCAGATTATCTAATGAAACTTGGAAATGCTCAAATATCATAGAAAACAAAGAAACAAGCCACAGTCTCTCCATCCTTAAGTGAGGTTGAATATCTTGCAATGACACATGCCACGAGTGAAATACTATGGATACATAATTTGTTAGAGACTTTGCAAGTTCCATGCATCAAACTCACGCTTCTGCATTGTGAAAATCAAACAACTTTTCATTTTGCTACAAACTAGGTCTTCTATAAAAGAACAAAACACATTGAAATTGACTATCATTTTATCAGGGAACACATGTAGTCAGATGCCATAGGCACAACTTACCTTCCTATCAAACAATAAAATGCTGACATTTTACTAAGTCTTTAGGTGTGAAAGTTTTTCAAGACCTCATGTTCAAGTTCGGTGTTCAAAATCCCCACTCTCCAACTTGAGGGGGTATTAGAGATAAATTTAATAGTTATTAGGGTTTGTTAGGTTTGTTATTAGTTTGTTAAGGTTTGTTAGGGTTGATCCTATTTTCAAGCTCTGAAAGATAGATTATCGGCATATATATAAAGGTTTGTCATGTGCCATAAAAAAATATTAAGATTATAACATATTTTTCAAGTTAACTTTCTATTACTATATATTTATAATTAATCCGGAGAATTATCTATGGAATGGCTATGTATCATATGAAATTCTTTTATTTCACCTTACATGCATTGTGCTTTGATTCCCTTTGTTGAGGTAGTTTGATCATGTTGGAGCTGTAAGCATCAAGAAAAATCGGTATATAATTCTTTGCTAATGGTGCCTAGTTTGGAGAAGTATGTTATCCTTTTATCCTTTTCTTGATCGTGTTGTCTTTCACCTAGATTATTATTATTGCATAGAAATCTCTTGTAGTCTTATATCTTTGCTCTAACTATCTCCTTAATTATCATGCATCTTCCTTCACTTTTTTTATGAGCTCATCTAGCATTTTAAATGGCCTACAAGCCACTGATTCAAATAATGGCACATGTTAGATACTCCATCATCACATGTAAGGCCTACATTTGGGTTCAGTTCTTGATTTCATATGTATCTTCATTTAATAGATCTATGAATGAACTTAGGGTCTTACTTCATTTTTTTTTATCTAACAAGGCAGTGTTGAACACTTTGTGTTATTTGGAATGTGGTGAAGATGAACACCAACAACTTGGAAAGTTTCTTTCATGACTAATTGAATATGTTCAGGACACGTGATAACCATATGAAGGAAGATCCCTACAAAATACATATAAAACAATGCATCTCAGAGCGTCAAATTCTCGTTAAAGTTTCATCTTAGTGTTGAAGGTGGTTAGGTGTTAATGTGGGTCCCATAGTGGCACAATGCTCTTGTGTGAAATTACGATGTGGATCAGTTGAACATGTGATGTAATCTCCATGCCACCAATTATAATATATTTGTATGGTGCATTGTTCTCATTGGTTTCTTCTCATTGTCTTCTTCTCATACACTTCTTGTTAAGTAAGGGTGTGTTTGTTTCAAGTTATAAAATAGTCATTGGAATCCTATTCCCAGGATTTTTATTTTTGGAAATAATATTTTTATGTAAGTGTTTGGTCAAAAATAAAAATTCCTAGGAATATTTTAAATATTTATTTAATTTAAAAATTATAAAAAATTAAAATTAAAATTAATGTGAGTAGTAGTGGAAAATTACAATTAGTTGCATTTTATTCTCATGGAAATGTTGGATTCCCACTCTTTAAGCATGGGAATAATTATGACAAAATTTATGTGTAAAAATATTCTTGGGAATAAAAGATATTCGGGAATAATTTTAAAAATTTAAAACAAACATGAGATTGTTACATTTCTAATGTGAGATTTTCGAGAATCCAATTTCAATCCTTGAAACCAACATACCCTAAGAGTTTGAGAGTCAGGTAGTTACGGTAAGAATATGTTGTATTTTCTATTAAATTTCTAATTAACGTAAAATAAAAATCACTACAAGAAACATTGCATTTTCCCAAATGATTTCCACATCACTAACCCAAAAAACACTTCACTAAGCATCATTTGCAACGTGGGTAAAACACGTGGGAAAAGCAATGATGGGTGTCGTACCTCGAAAAATACGATCCTCACGATGGACGCGGAAAATACGTTCGAACAGAGTCACCACCGAACTTTATTCATTCCAAGGATGGAATAGGAAAATATCGATAAAACCTTTAAAGAGATAAGAAGATGGTCATCGCAACCAATATTATAGGTTCGGGAGTCGATTACATGAGGGGAAGGTATTAGCACCCCTCATGTCCGTTGTACTCAACGGGAACCTCTTGATTAGATTCGAGAGTAAAGTTAGCTACGCTTGTTTGTTTTCTTCTAAGGTTTCTCCTATAGGGAGAAAGGGTGGTTTTAAGATAGGGTGCTCGCCAAGGATTGGAGCCCTTGTGCCTACGTATCTTCACTTGTAAGAAGTGGAAAATCAGAGCAATCGTAGTTCGTGGGACTACGGGAAAAAGGGGGGATTGTGCTTGCCAAGATCATCGCAATCTTGTGCCTGCGTATTCTCATTGATAAATGAGAAATCAGAGCAGCCGTAGTTTGGCTGCTACGGTAAAAGGTTCGGAATTGTGAACAAGTGTTTAGGTCGCATTCTAACTGCTAAACGTTGGCTTGTCTGCTCGCTAGGGGAGGCTGAAGCACGAGTTTGTTATGCGAGGAAGAAGGGACTAAACAATGTTCTCGGTACAAGGATTGTTTGAATTGTAAGTCGCACGGGGACGAGGAGAGTTTGATTGGTTGGATATTTTAAGGGAGAATGACGACTACTCGATAAATGAGACGTCAGTCTCGCAACCAATTAGTCGGGACATCATTGAAATGCTAGATCCCAACGATACCTTTTTTATTAGAAATATGTTTGATGGACGGTTTAGACGCGAAAGAGTTTGAATTGAAGGAGATTTAGATTCAATCACACGAGGGTGAGAAACGAGGTTAGACGGGTTGTATATTTAGGAGGAATGACGACTATTCGATAAGCGAGACGTAAGCCTCGTAACCAATTAGTCGGGGTATCGCTGGAATGCTAGATCCCAACGACATCTTTTTCATCCCATTAATTATGAAATAGTGTTTGTTGGAAAGTGAAAGTACTTGTCCAAGTAATTAGGGGAAGTGTTTTAAGAATGAAAGGGTGAATGACACACTATGCGAGGCGTACGCCTCAATAGTTGTCACTCTCTGGTTCAAGGAATGCGCGACTCCAAGAACTCGATACTTTCGTAATTTAATTAAGAAAAATGATTTGAAGATAATAACGTAGGTGGGTTAAACTAGGGTGGGCATATCATTCAAATTAGGGTTCACTTATTTGAAAAGGCTTAAACAAGGTTGGGTATTTTATCGATGAAAGACAAAACGACCACAACTCAAGGCGTACACCTCGAGAGCGGTCGCTTAAGGATCCAAGGAATGCTAGACTCCAAGGATCCACCACTTTCATATAAATTCAAAAAGAGATTTTTATTTATTCTAATAAAATAAAAGACATTTTAAATTTAATAAAAGGAAAATAAGAAATAAATTTGATAAAATCCTAAATAGAATTTAAATAAATTCATTTGGCAAAGTAAACATTAATTATCATAATTTATAAATAAAAATCTAAAATAAAACTAATAATATTACTAATAATAATTTAAACTATATGTAATTATATTATAAAGTGTGACCCTATTAAAATCTATCAAGTCTTAATTAACTTATATGTAATCCTATAGGCCTAACAGCTTTATCCAATCGTGGCAGCCTAAAAGCCAGCCAAAACTCCTACCGTGCATGCCTTATTAGTAGTGTAAATATGACGTTTCGTTTTTCCACACAGCAATAAATATATGCTGCCTATCAAGTACTCGCGCGTAGCTGTTGGAATTCTAAATTTTTTTAAAAAAGAACGGAAAAATGAATTAAAACTAGCCAGGGTAAATGAATCATCTTCCTCAAAATACCCAACTGCTTCACTCTTTCTCCCTAATACCCATGTCTTACCCTTCCCATTTCATCTCATTCTTCTTCCTCCAGAGAGACAAAACCCTAGCTCCTCTTCTTCTACCCCCAAATCAAACTAACAAATCTCAAATCAACTTATTTCTGCCAACACAAACCCTTCTGCTGAACCTTCAAAAACGAAACTCCGCACCCTTCTCTCTCGAACACAAGACAGAAAAAACTCATACACAAACTAAATCTACCGCAAATCCAAAATGATCAAACATTAAGCAAAATAAACAGAAACACAACTGGATTCCAATGCCTACATGCTCCTATAATGAATATTTCAAGATTTAGTGGTGTTTACCTCAGGTGCGTATTTCTTTGACTTGTTAGCTTTTCTGCTCCTCGTTCGATTCACTTTTATTTGCTCTTCTTCTCCTTAAACTGTTGGATTCTGGGTGCATAGAAATATGGCTAAACTCACTATCTTAGAGCCTTAGTGTGAGGCTCTAAGAAGTTCTTCAAAAATTGAGCTTTGATGAGGGTTTAAGGTAATTTAAGGATTGAATTTCGCAGAGCTTCGCTGGGGTTTTTCTGTTCTCTGCTGCCGCCCCCTCTTGGGATGAACAGTATGCGTTTATATAGGGGTGAAATTAGGGTTTCTTTTTGGTAATAGGAGTAGAAATCATATGATTTCGGACTCCTTTCTTGTGATTTTTGTCTGTTAGCAGTTTCTAGAAATATATGTTTTTACCCTGATTTTTTACAGTGTATTCTTGGGATTTTTTTACTGTGGGAACTTAGATTTTACTGCCAAAAACCTGTTGATGTGAAGCTTGGTTAATTTGAGATAACCTGATATTCACTTGCTTGCTTTGTCTTCCTTATTCATTGTGCTAAATGCTCTGCGAAAATCTCATCACCTGAATTTATTTTCTGCAGGATATACTTGTTGGCTTCAAAGTTTCAAGGTTTACAATTCAAGTGTGTGAATGATAAAACTCCTTTTGTTACAACATGTCTCATGTTCTGATGGTAGGTGATTTTCGAGCAAGCTGGCTTTGTCATGAGAGAGGTGGAAATGATGAAATGGTGTAGTGTCCTTATCAGAAACTCAAACGGAACCCTTCCGCAGCTTCTCCATCCTATAAATTCTTGATTTGCATTTGTAGGCTACAATCACCACACAGATTAAGTGTTCTTACGGCATTGCTTTGTTCCAGAGGACTTAAGCAAATACTTTCGTCCACTTGAGTAATGACAGGAAATTATTGATAGGAAAGTTTCCACCACTCACTGCTGCATACTTCCTATTTTATGTTGCTGCTATGCTCTTTGCCTTGTGGAGTGAAGGTTTAATTAGCACATGGTTTTGGTCAATAACAGAGCAAATCCTGGTGAGCTTTGCTTCAAGGCTAGATACTGAGTGAACTGTACGAATTGTGTGGCAGGGGCAGGTTTAACATTGTCGTGGTTTCTTTTTAACTGCTGCAGAATGTTGTGTTTTGTATTATGGTTTGTTATTGCTTTTTCTTAATACTCTTCCATATGCGATGCAGGGCTCGTGAGTAGTTTTGTGGATGATCTTGTCAATAACTATATTGCTCGGGATCCCTCAAGCTCAAACCGTGATGCGGATGCGGATGCTGCCACGGACCTTTATCATATGCAACTGAGTTTGGGCCTGCTGATGAAGTATGAAGAAAGAAAGTCGGAGGTCACGGCTTAAGCATGAGGGATTTAGAACCGAGGTTAGCCTGATTCCCACTCCATGAAGTCATTGTGTTTTTTTATGATGATGCTGCCTTTGATGTTAATTTTTTCTGATTTCACAAGAGGTAACTACAATGGATGACTTTGAAGTTTGGTGAGGTGTTGCACCCTAAAATTTGCTCAACCTTATTCCTTGGTTCATGTTTTAATATCATTATCATTAGCATTTAGAGTCATGTACATAGACTAACCATCTGCATAGCATAAGCATAGCAAGTCATTCAACAGGGGACCAATCATTACTTTCATCTCTAGAGGCCTAGCAAGAGGTTATCATCATAATTCAACCCTACTCAAGTCATCAGGAAAGAATTTGAAAGCAAAGAGTTCAGCAGATCAAGCCTTGAGTCCATCTCCTAGCTGAGGGTATCTGAGGATCAACAAGAGGGTTGTGAGCTGTGGAGTGAAAGCATGGAGAGCATCTAGACCTTATGAGAGACTTATAAAGTCATTTGGAGAAGAAAGCAAGTCATTGATGAAAGCACAAGAGCTACAGTTGAAGACAGTCAACTAGGGTTTCATCTGGGTCAACCCTAGGTCAACCCTAGGTCAACTGATTGATTTAAAAAGGCATTCAAGTCTATTGGAGAGATGTGGGGATCAACATTTGACATATGAAGAAGGATATGGAGATATGACAAGGAGAATTCAGGAGAAATCAAGGAGAAGAGGAGTTACTAAATTAGGGTTTCTCTGTAAAATCCCCTAGTTTAGGTCAAATTTCCAAGCAAGATAAGTCAAAATGCTAGCTTCAAATGGCTTCTTGGCCAACATGAAACTTGTAGAGGATCTCAAGACCTTTAATTTGAGTGGTGGAAGACCTCAAGGAGATTTATAGAACTCAAGTTATGGTCCTTGCAAGTTACAGGTCATCTGGGGTGTCTGAATTTTTGTCTGTGAAAGTGACTTGACTTCCAAGTTAGTTTTACCCCTCAAGGAGATTTCAAATGAATTCTTGGTCAACATAAGAGTTGTTCCTCATTGTCTTAGCTTTCTAGAATGGTATGGCATGCCTTCATATGATGTGGAGAACTCAACTTATGGTCTTGACAAGCAAAGGGTATTTTGGGCATTTGTGAATTACAGGTCATTTTAACCTATACCCAAAACTCATACAAGGAGGCCTCAAATGGAAAAACTTACAACATCAAACTTGCTCCAAATGGGATTTTAAGTCTAGAAAGAAGGTCACAAGTTATTGGAGAAGCTCATAGCATGGAGTTGCATGATAGGTCAAAATATGAACTAAAAAGGCTTATAAAGTGAATAATTTCAAGTTGGAAAATGGTTTGGGAGATTTACAAGTCCAAACGGAGACTTCCAATATATGATTTTGAATGGAAAAACAATTCTAAGAACAATGGTTCACACACTTTTTTGAGTTTAGAAGGAAAAAATGAAGTTATCCATGGTTGCTTATCATTTAAGAAACATAATCAAAAATGAGCCAAAGTTTGAAAACAAGGGAATGTGCAAGATGGATCTAGAATGTTCATTTGGGGTCTATATATTCATGAAAGGAGAATTTGGCAAGGGTTGGCCTCATTTGCACCAAGAATTCCACATAATTTCTCACACTTTTTCATTGGAGTTTCATTGTAATTCTCTCAAAATCTTCACAAAATCATCATCCATATTGATTCAATTGTGCTCCATGATCATCATAGATCAGAATTGAAGCAAGGATCAAGTGATTATCATCCATTTTCGAGTGCTTCTTGCAAGGATATCAAAGTTGCCAAGTCAAGTGGATAGCATAATTCTGGCCAAATCTCATTCAAAGCTTGCATACAGAATCAAGTTCATCAAGGATTGATCAAGATTCAAGCCTTGGAAGCCTCAAATCATCAATCTCCATAGCTGTTTGCAAGATTTTGCACAAGGTAAGTTTTCAATCACACAGCTCGATTCAGTTAGTTAGGCATGTTGTTGTTAGTTTAGAGATGATCTAGGTGGTTAGGAGATTAGTTTAGATGAATTTGGAGTGATTTGGAGTCCATTGTTAGCAGGTGCCATAAGCTGTTTGGATCAATATCTCTTAGGTTAGGGCATTAGAATCTAAGCTTGATAGCGCAGGTTGCTCTCCATTAGTTGTAGTTCAGTTTAGGTTAAGTTTGATTGAGAATGGTGATGTTGCATATCAGTGTCCTTCCATGGTAATCAGAGATTGATGCTATCGGATTGAGAGATTTATTGAGTTTCAGATTGAATTAGGATCATAGGATTGTAGGGGAAGAGATCCTGAGCAATTTTCGTGTTTATGTCGTGGCATTTCATGGCCTGGTGATGGAGAACAGAGGGATGGAAAGTTGCTCGTGCATGAGGTTCATGGTGGCTGAAACCCTAATTCAGTTGGATTGAGGAAGAAGACGAAATCTGGATCGTCTATTTGGTGCAAGACCTTTGACCTGGATAGTGATCCTAAGGCTGAGATTTAAGCTGAGTTTTGGAGGGAAGTAAGAAGCTGGCCAAAACGCACCGTTTCATTAATTGAAACGGGCGGGCCTAAGTTGGTTGTTGATATTTCCACCCCCTATTCTAAGCCCAATATGAATTTCAACGTGTTTTCGCTGCTTTTCTCACCCCCAGCGCTCCTCTTTTATTCCATTGATTCAGAGTGGTATTGGGCTTAAGCCAGAAGCGCTACCAGCACCCCCCTTTTAGGAGGCCCATCCTGGACTGAACTGAGCGCGCCTACTATTCTAACCCCCCTCCCTCATTTTAATTCATTTTATTTCTTATTTCATTTTAATTTTTACTAATCTTTGAAAATTCATAAATAATTCATAAAAAATGCTTTTTAATTCATTCTTTTTACCATGTTTTCATTAAAATGTCTAGAATATTATAGGAAAATAAATTTTCATTTTTAGTTTTATTTCATATTTTTTTCATATTTTCTAAATAAATGTCATAATAAATAGATTCATTTCATGCATTATTTTTATGATTTTTTGTTCTCTCACATGCTTTAATATTTTTTGATCATTATTTTCATATTGTTTAGATGAGATATTAGGCTTATAGAAATATTTTAGTTCCCTTTTTTAGGAGTTAATTTTAGGTGATTAATAAGTGCTTGAATATCATGAACAAAACTATGGTTTTTAGGTGACAACTTAGGAGTTTGATTTCATTTCCCTTAGGACTTAGGGTTTGAATAGATTAGTTATGGGACTATAGGGGCTATGGGTAGCTATTAGATCCCTTAGAAAAAGTTAGGATTCCCCTACTGCTATTATTACTGTCTGTATATCTGTTGTCTGGTGTGGTATGCCCTCTGGGGATTGTTGCTTGTTTGATTGGGTATTGGGATTGCCTGGGGCCCTGGGGAAGCTGAAGATTTGTGAAGATGAAGCTATTGGAGATTCAAAGATTGAAGATCAACTGTCAGAGTTGAGGAGGAGTTTCTTGCTGGCAGATGCTGAGGAGATTAGGGTTTAGGAGCTAGGCAGAGCTCTAGATTAGAAATTTTGTTTCTCAAACATGGATTGCCTTGTCTGCATCCATTCTTCTCTGTGATTCAGAGTCTCTCTAAGACACTCACCCCCTTCCTTTGGAAGGCTTGGTGATGGTGTCTATGAGGTAGAACTCTTGAGAGAAAATGTCTCTTGTGTTAGAAGCAGTCTGTTCACCACCTTTGGTAGTCAGCTGATTGCTTAACACCCAAATTCGCTCTTGTGACTAATCCCTCATCCTGGAGGTTTGAGCTTGAAGAAAAGCCATTGCAGATGGAAGACTGATGATCAAAACCCTTGTCTGAAGGCCATGAAGATGGAGATTGATGCTTGTTGAAGCTTGTGAATGATTGGAGATTGCTTGAAGCCAGTTGTTGAGTCAGAGCTGCTGATGCTGCTGTATTTCATTTGTTGATGTATTGATTGGTTTTCTGAACTGTATTGTTTGCTGTTTACCCTGCTGGGTTGAAAGTGAAGCCTGTTCACTTTCGCCTATTGTTTTCTAGGTTCGAGGTTGAGTGGGACTCCCTTGCCTCGCTTGTACTGTTGCATCCATGCATTTTACTGCTTTACTGTATATATCTGATATTGTTTCTGTTTCTGCCTATCCCGTAGGATCTCTGTTTCTCTCTGTGCAAGAGAGGAGCATGATAGACACTAGGTCTCAACCCATGCATGATAACATTAGGATAGCTTGTTTCCCTTCGCAACCGTAGTTTAGAGTTCTGTCTCTTTCTTTCTCAAAACAAACAGAAAAACACATAAAGATTTCAAACACAATAAAAGACACTTCTTCCGTAAAAGAATGTGAACTCATCAAAACGTCATTTTTGTCCGCTGGGACTGTTAATCAGAAAAACCTTTTCAGAAGGAATAAAATCAACCAAGACAAGCCTGTGTCGTACGTGGCCCGAACTACGTTTGCTCTGATCTTTCATGCTGTATGAAAGTACGTAGGCATAGGATGCGATATCCTAGCGAGCAACCTTCCCCTCCTTTCCCGTAGGTAGGCGAACTACGTTGACTCTGATTTCTCGTTCCAGACGGGAATACGTAGGCATAAAGTGCGATACTTTGCCGAGTCATTTCATTTTTATTTTCTTTTCTTTTTTACCCTTGACCTATAGTTTAGATAGAATAACAATCCATACCCGAAAACAAGCGTGGATCCCGTCGAGTACGACGGACGTGAGGGGTGCTAATACCTTCCCCTTGCGTAACCGACTCCCGAACCCAGGTTTTGGTTGCGATGACCATACCTTTCCCGTGTTGTGCGAGGTTTACTCTGAGCGTTTCCTTTCCCTCCCGTGGGATAAATAACGCACGGTGGCGACTCTTCTGTTCAGCCGGCGCCGATTTTCGCAGTAGCGACAGCTGGCGACTCTGCTGGGGATCCAACGTCCCCTGGCTGCTAAGGACTGCGACGGTCCTTATGCATTTGGGATCCAACGTCCCTTGAGAGAGTCAATCCTAACGCTTGTTTTCCCGTCGAGGATTTTGTATGGAGTTATTGTATATTTCTAACCTTGTATTTTCAGCTTTATATATATTGTTTATTATTGCTGTATCTGGGGTGTGACGGGTGTTCTGATATTGAGAGATAAGCCGGACCTGGGCTTGAGTGCACCTAGAATTAGAGTAGAAATTAGTGGGCGCCCGCTTGCTTTGCTTGCTTTGGTGTCCCATGAAATCTACACTCAGACGAGGTTCCTCTGGTTGGCCTCCTGCCCCTTCCTTTGGTTGGCGTGGGTTGCTGGTTAGTTGGATTGTCGACTCTGGGGACCGATCATTTGGAAGTTGGCTGAGTGAGGCCTCTTCAGGATTTGATGATGCCACTCCTTCTGGGAATCGTATCATCAACCCTGAAAGTCTGTGACGCCGACGACCGCATAGGATGCCGTACCTTGTTCCAGTTATAGGGCCACCCACCTGTGAGGGGATTCAGGGTTATGCAGGTAACTAGACCTCCAGACTACCGGTTATTTCGTGATCAGAGATCCTGGTTATTTATGGAGAGTTATGAGGTCTGCCAGAGACCATGTGGAGATGTATTCTGAGGTCTGTCAGAGACCATGTGGAGATTTATTCTGAGGTCTGTCAGAGACCATTTGGAGATTTATTCTGAGGTCTGTCAGAGACCATTTGAGAGGTGTTTTGAGGTCTGTCAGAGACCAGTTATAGATGGGATTTGAGGTCTAGCAGAGACCAGTGAGTTATGGTTTGAGGTCTGTCAGAGACCAGTGTTGGAGTTCTATTTTAGGTCCATCTGAGACCAGGGTTTGATGACTTCTGGACGGTCTATTGGAGACCTTTCTTGATTGGGTTTAGGCTATTCAGCTGCAGCTTTGGTCCCTGTTGAATGTTACTTGCATTGCATCCCTGCATATACATTATCATTTGCATTTCACTAACGTGTGTCTGTGCTGCAGGTGCATTTGCATTTCCCTAGTTCTAGTGCCCAGACTTCTGAGTGTTTGATCATGACTAGCCTACGGAGAACGGTTGCTTACAAATTGCCTACGCCTGATATTGTTCCTTTACTGGGGTTGATCTCTCTTGCTGATGAGGGTGTTCGTAGGAGTTTCCGGATGAGTTATGGTAGATTATTGAGATTGGTGTGCAAACCTACAGAGGTAGAGTTAGATGGGTTGTATGCTCTGATGCAATTCTACGACCCTGCTTTGAGGTGCTTTACGTTCTCTGACTTTATTATGGGACCAACTCTGGAGGAATACGCTGAGTATGTTGAGCTGCCTGTGCAGAACCAGGTTCCATTCATTCATTATGATGCCAAACCCAAGCCGGAGGAATTGGCAAAAGCCTTGCATGTTGATGCTTCTGAACTTGTGACTACTGTTTCCCGTGGAGTTCCAGGCTTCTCATTTCAGTTCTTAGTGGGTAAAGCCCAAGAGTATGCTAAGAATGGGTGCTGGGTTGCTTTCAATGCTGTGTTGGCCTTGTGCATTTATGGCATAGTACTATTCCCCAATATACCGGATTTTGTGGACTTCGATGCTTTCTATTTGTTTGCCGCTGGTAATCCTGTACCTACTTTACTCGGAGATCTCTACCACTCGCTGCATTACAAGAATGAGAAGGGAAGAGGGAAGAACGTTCATCTATGTGTACCCTTATTGAGTATGTGGTTTGAGAGTCACCTTCCTAAGAGAGGATCTGCTGCAGAGACTACAGTTCCAGTTGGTTGGCCGGAGCGTGTGATGAGGCTATCGTCGGAAGATATGGAGTGGTTTGATAGAGATTTGTTGGGATCCGAGCTCATCTTCAGTTGTTCTGGGTACCCTAATGTACCGTTGATAGGAAGAAAAGGGTGTATCAATTACAACCCTTCTCTATTCATTCGCCAGTTCGGATATGCGCTGAAGAATCCACCTCAGGAGGAAGAAGTACAGGAATCTCTGTACTTCACCGGTGACGTGAAGGGGGAGTTATTAGCCAAGTTGCGACATGCCTGGACGCGTATTAACCGCAAAGGGAAGCCGTTGTTAGGAAAGAATGACTGTCAGGCCTATGCATCTTATAGAGCTTGGATTCAAGAGAGGGCTAGTCAGTTGAAGATGCCGTTTCCAGATGCACCAATTCTTGATCCTATTCCGGTAGAAGAGCCGACTACTGTTTCTAGAAAAGCATATGAACAGGTTGTGAGGGAGAAAGAAGCCTTAATGAAGATTAATGAAGGGTTAGAGCAAGAGCTAGCCCAGGCACGCAGCGAGAAGAACAAGGCCGTATATGCTTTCCAACAACAGATTGAGCGGGTAAACAGGTTAGGATCTGAGTTGACCGAGGAAAAGAAAAAGCGCGAACGTCTGGGGCAAGAGTTCAGAAGCTCCCATGACATGCTGGAAGCCAAAAAGAAAGCGCTCGACGCAGCACACCGAGAGATATCTTCTTGCAACAAGACTTGGAATGCTACACTCACCAACAACAAGAAGAGGGAAGATAAGCTGAAGCAGCAAATTTTCGACCTCGAAGAGAAGTTGAAGTCTAGCATCGAGAGGTGTGAGGAGGAAGTGATGAACCGGTATAGTGTCCAGCACGCACTGAACAAGGCGATCAAATCTAGAGATGAAGCAGTGTCCCAGAAGCGAAAGTTAGAAGATTGCTTCGGAGAAGCAGCATGGGAAGAAACTGCTGAAGACGTACGCCGTGTCCTTAAGAAGAGAAACCAGCTTGTTGAAGGGCTGCTTGATCGACCAAGCCATCCGGAGACCAAGAAGTTGATAGAGGAGTACCAGACTTTTGGGAGGATTTGATCGTTCCATTATTTGTATGCTTTATTTGCATAGTGCTGACCATCACCAGGATTGTTGGTTGAGGTCATGCCATCTTTGTACTCTCAGTGATATTGTACCCTGGGCTTATTGATTCTCTCTGTTATGTATGAGGCTTTCTATGATTCAGCTCCGATATTCCTATGTCAACACTGTCACCGCACCGGCACCTTCGCACTAGAACTGGGGGAATGAACTTCCCTAATGCACAGACACATTGCATTGCATTCATATTCATATTGCATAACAGGTAATCTTTGAATGGTGCCTTATCTCCTGCTTTGATTCAGGTACTTAACAGGATTCCAGATCAACATCCGCACCGCTATTCTACACGATCCAACTGTCGGAAAGTCATGGACCAGATTCAGAATGAGATGCAGGATGTACGCGAGAAGCTCGCCCTCTTCATGCAAACCATGGAGGCTATAGCAAAAGGGCAAGAGAACTTGCAGGCCATGGTCCAGCCTCTATTGGCTCGCAACGCTGGTCATGGTAACGAAGATCATCAGTCTGTCCGGGTTGATACTGCTCATGGAGATGGCACTCCAACGCCAGTGGCTCCGCCTGTCGTCAATGTGAATGCTGCTAACGTCAACAACGCTACCGCTGCTGTGAATGGTAACGTCGGAGGTGGAAATGAAACTGCTGTCCATAACGCTGGGCTGGGTGATGTCAATGTGGGAGATAATCTCGGAGGTAATGGCTTTGTCAATACTGGGTTCGGATTCAACGATCAGGGATTCGACAATACTGGCAAGTATGGCTTTAATGCTCAAGGCTTTGGGCAAGATGGTTATGGTATGGTCAATCAGGGCTACGGAGGTTTTGGAAACGGAAACGGTGCTGGTTTTATGGCTGGTGGTCCTGCTGGAGGTGTTCAAGGGTATGGCAACAGAGGCCGAGTTCCGGGGATGAATCAGGTCAGAGCTGGACGTAATAATGCGTATGATGGATACGGGGCTGGAAACGGTATGTGGCAAGAGGATCAACAGGAAGACGCCTTCTCTGGAGGAGGCTTTGAAGGGCCGATGGATGATTCTCAAAAGATTAGAATGCTGGAAGAGCAAATGAAGGGAGTCCTAAACCAGAGTGCTGTGGGTCTGGACATGGCAACTATGGGCTTGGTACCTGGCTTGAGGGTGCCCATTAAATTCAAAGCGCCTGCGTTCGATAAGTACAAAGGAGATACATGTCCGAAGGTTCATGTACGGGCTTATTACAGAAAGATGTCTGCATACTCCACTGACGAAAGAATGCTCATGCATTTCTTTCAGGATAGCCTATCGGGTCCTTCCTTAGAGTGGTACATGGGGTTGGAGCCCACTGATATTAAGACTTGGAAGCAATTAGCGGAGGCGTTCGTAGCCCATTACAAATATAACAGTGACCTGGCACCCAATCGGGTCCAGTTGGCCGGGCTTTCGCAGAAGAAGGGGGAGAGTTTTAAAGAATACGCGCAAAGGTGGCGCGATATGGCTGCCAGGGTTCGTCCTCCTGTGGAAGATAAAGAAATGAACGATATGTTTGTTGGTACATTCACCGGGCTGTTTCATGATATGCTGTTTCATACGTCTCTGGCTAGTTTTTCAGATCTGATTCTGATGGGTGAAAAGATTGAGCGGAACATTAAGCAAGGAAAGTTCCAAGTTGACGAGTCAGCTGCATCTGGCAGTAATAGGAAAGCTTATGGTGGGCGCCGTCAGGGCGAAGCTAGTGCTGTATTTGGAGGCCGAGGCCGAGGCCGAGGCAGGGGAAGAAATCAATATCGTCAGCCGCAGCAAGTGTCGAGTGTCACCATCCCGTATCAACAACAACCAATCCAGCAACAACAACAGGTTCAGCAGCAACCAATGCCACAGCAGCAGCAGCCTCAGCAGGGGGCACAGCAAGCTCAGAGAAGATTCCAGGGTGGTAAGCCGAGAAGGGTGTTCGAGAAGCCTCCCTCTAACTATGCTGATTTATTGCAGACCTTGTTGGGATTGAATCTGGTGGAGAAAAGAACCTTGGCACCGATAACGGGAACTCCCCCGTTCGGCTATAATGCAAATAGGCGCTGCGAGTTTCATTCTGGGGCCCCGGGCCATGATATAGAAGGTTGTCATGCTTTTAAGCACGTTGTGCAGGATCTCTTGGACAACAAGTCTATCAACTTCGGAACGACCGGTGCGAATATAGTCCAGAAACCCATGCCTAACCATGGGACGAACGCCGTGCTGACCGAGGAAGGGCTGAATCTGATTATGAATGTTGAGGACTTAAAGACGCCGCTGAGCGAAATAAAAAGCCGACTGTTGCAGGGGGGTGTTTACCCGGGTTGTAATGAGTACTGCTTAGATTGTTGGGCCCTGTCTGGGGGGTGTGAGGATCTGAAGAAAGGCATTCAGGCCTTAATTGATGAAGGTGTATTGCAGTTTGATAGAACAGCAACTGATGAGCCGGCAGGGGCAGTAGTGGATAATCGGAGTGATGTTGCCACAGTGACAATTCCTAGGAAGACGATCACTATTTCAGCACCAGCTCAGCGACCACCGATTACTATAACTAAAGCCGGGCCAATCCCGTATGAGAACACGAAAGCAGTCCCGTGGTCATATGGGCTAGAGGTGTATTGTGACGGGATTAAAATCGATGTTAACAAGCAGTCAGCGGAGATTGTGGATAACGTTGTGGGCTCGGGAGGCATGACAAGAAGCGGCAGGATCTTTATATCTCCTGAAGTAGAAGCCGAAAGGATAGCGAAAGGAAAAGGGAAAGCGGTGGAAAATGTTCCGATTCAAGCAAATGAAAAAGAAGCAGCATCTAAGGATGTCGAAGAATTCATGCGCTTAATTCGGAAGAGCGACTATAAAATCGTGGAGCATCTGCAGCAAACGCCATCCAAAATATCTATTCTGTCATTGCTGTTGTGTTCGGAAGCTCACCGAAATGCTTTGCTGAAAGTCCTGGACACTTCTTTTGTACCACAGGATGTCTCCGTCAATCAGCTAGAAGGAGTATTGGCACACGTAAATGCAGGCCACAGTCTGGGCTTTACTGATTTTGACTTGACTCCGAAAGGAAGGGATCATAATATGGCATTGCATGTATCCGTTGAGTGCAGAGGGTCGACAATGTCGCACGTATTGGTTGACACCGGGTCGTCTTTGAACGTGCTGCCTAAGAAGGCTATGATGAAGCTGGATGTTCGAGGGATTTTGTGCACACCAAGTGATTTGGTGGTCAGAGCGTTTGACGGCACGCGGAGAACAGTCTTCGGATCGATTACCTTGCCTCTGCAAGTGGGGCCGGAAGTGTTTGCAACGGAGTTTTATATCATGGATATACAGCCTGCGTACAGCTGCTTGCTGGGAAGACCTTGGATTCACGGGGCAGGGGCAGTCACGTCTACCCTGCATCAGAAGTTAAAGTATATGGTCGGAGACAGTGTAGTCACCGTGTGCGGAGAAGAAGACATCCTGGTCAGCCATCTTTCTTCGTTTAAATATGTGGAAGTCGACGGGGAGATCCACGAGACGCCATGCCAGGCATTCGAAGGTTTGCGCATTAAGGACAGGAGTCCCGGGCCAAGCAAAGTGCCAGAGATAGCTGTTTCTTCGTATAAAGAGGCTCAAGCGCTAGTGAAGGCAGGAGAAGCCACGGGCTGGGGCAAAGTATTGGACATTCCAGTGAAAATGGACCGGTTCGGACTGGGGTACCGACCGTCGTCATCAACTCCTTCTGTGGGGGCCCCTCATTTCAGAAAGTCAATCACCATCTCTGCCAGTGGAGTATGCCATGAATCTGTCAATGCTGCTTCAGAATCCGATGAAGGGGACAGCGACTGTGATATGGATGCCTGGATTCAGCCAAGCACGCCAGGACAAGGACTGTGCAACTGGTCTATTCAGGAGCTTGTTCCTGTGACTTTTAAACAGTAATGCTTTGCTTTATTAATTGTTGAATAATCTGATGTCTTGCCCGGGGCATCAGGATTTGCTTAGGGCTGTGTTGTTATAAACATTGCTTTGTTAATCATTAAATAAATGGCGTTTTCTTTCATGTGTAAATACTGTAATCCCTGTCTTTCTTGTTTTGTATTTTTCAATAAAATGGCAACGTGGTTATCCGCTTTATACGCATTTTGAAGCACTTAACCCTTTCTTTTGCAGGATAACATTTTCAGATGACATCCTTGAACCACCTATGACTCGTCCCGACTTCGAACACCCGGTATTCCAGACCGAAGAAGAGGTTGTCGAAGATAGCGACGTTCCTGAAGAACTGTCTTGGTTGGTGAAGCAAGAGGAAAGAGCCATTCTGCCTCACGACGAGGTTATCGAAATTATCAACTTGGGGTCGGAAGGGGTTGAGAAGAATATTCGTATTGGAGCCGCACTGCAGAGTGATATCAAGCGAAAACTGGTTGAAATGCTCCGAGAGTATAATGATGTATTCGCTTGGTCGTATCAAGATATGCCAGGGCTCGATACAGATATGGTTGTGCATCGTCTGCCACTGAAAGAAGACTGCCCGCCTGTCAAACAAAAACTTCGCAGAACTCGCCCAGATATGGCAATGAAGATCAAAGAGGAGGTTCAGAAACAGTGGGACGCTGGGTTCCTGGCTGTGACGAAGTATCCTTCATGGGTTGCTAACATCGTACCAGTGCCAAAGAAAGATGGCAAGGTTCGAATGTGCGTGGATTATAGAGATTTGAATAAAGCAAGCCCAAAAGACGATTTTCCACTTCCTCATATTGACGTATTAGTCGATAATACCGCTCAATACTCTGTATTCTCCTTCATGGATGGCTTTTCAGGCTATAATCAAATTAAAATGGCGCCAGAGGATATGGAGAAGACTACTTTCATAACGCCTTGGGGAACATTTTGCTATAAAGTGATGCCCTTTGGTTTGAAAAATGCTGGGGCAACATATCAGCGTGCGATGACAACTCTCTTTCATGACATGATGCATAAAGAGATTGAAGTTTATGTTGACGATATGATTGCTAAATCCCAGACGGAGGAAGAGCATCTGGTGAATCTGTTGAAGTTGTTTAAAAGGCTTAGGAAGTTCAGGCTGAGGCTGAACCCTAACAAATGCACCTTCGGGGTGAGATCGGGTAAGCTCCTGGGGTTCATAGTAAGCGAAAGAGGAATAGAGGTCGATCCTGCTAAAATAAAAGCGATCCAAGAAATGCCGACGCCTAAAACAGAGAAAGAGGTGCGCGGGTTTTTGGGGAGATTGAACTACATTGCTCGGTTCATATCTCACCTAACGGCCACGTGTGAACCATTATTCAAACTCTTGAAGAAAGATCAAGCTGTAACATGGAACGATAATTGTCAAAAGGCGTTCGATAAAATAAAGAAGTATCTGCAGGAGCCTCCTATTTTGATACCCCCAGTGGCAGGGAGACCCTTGATAATGTATTTGACGGTTCTTGAGGGAAGCATGGGTTGCGTTCTCGGTCAACACGACGAGACGGGGAGAAAAGAGCATGCAATTTACTATTTGAGTAAGAAATTTACAGACTGTGAATCTCGATACTCAATGCTGGAGAAAACTTGTTGCGCGCTAGCCTGGGCCACCAAGCGTTTGAGGCAGTACATGCTGAATCATACAACCATGCTCATCTCGAAGATGGATCCGATCAAATATATATTCGAAAAGCAGGCGTTGTCAGGTAGGATTGCCAGGTGGCAGATGATCTTGACTGAATACGATATTCAATACGTCTCGCAAAAGGCAATAAAGGGGAGTGTGTTGTCTGAATATCTGGCGGAGCAGCCTATTGAAGAGTATCAATCGATGAGATTTGACTTTCCTGACGAGGATATCATGTATCTCAAGATGAAGGATTGCGAAGAGCCGTTGCCAGACGAAGGACCAGAGCCGGGGTCCAAATGGCAGATGATATTTGATGGAGCTGTGAATGCTTACGGTAGCGGAATAGGGGCAATTATCACTACGCCGCACGGGTCGCACATCCCGTTTACTGCCCGATTGACCTTTGCCGTTACCAACAATGAGGCCGAATACGAAGCTTGTATAATGGGGCTTGAAGAAGCCATTGATTTGCGAATCAAACATTTAGACGTATACGGAGACTCAGCTCTGGTGGTGAATCAGATCAAAGGGGAATGGGAGACACGGCAGCCCAATTTGATACATTACATGAATTATGCAAGGAGATTGTTGCCTTTCTTCGACAAAGTTGAATTGCATCACGTGCCACGGGCAGAAAATCAAATGGCTGACGCCCTTGCCACCTTGTCTTCCATGTACAAGGTCAATTTCTGGAACGAAGCTCCCCAGATCACTATCTCTCGGTTGGACAGGCCAGCTTATGTATTTGCTATTGATGAAGCGTCTGATGACAAACCGTGGTATTTTGATATCCTTAATTTCCTGAAGAATAAAGAGTATCCGGCTGGGGCATCCAGTCAAGATCAGAAGACTCTCAGGAGATTAGCGGGTAATTTCTATTTGAGCCCGGATGGCGTCTTGTACAGAAGAAACCACGACTTGGTGTTGTTGCGTTGTGTGGACGAGAAGGAGGCAAAGCTTCTCATGGAGGAAATTCACGAAGGTGCCTTTGGTACGCATGCTGGCGGGCATGCTATGACGAGAAAACTGCTGCGGGCAGGATACTTTTGGCTGACGATGGAAACTGATTGTTTCAAATTTGCAAGAAAGTGCCATAAGTGCCAAATTTATGCTGACAAAATACATGTGCCTCCGAGTCCTTTGAATGTGATGTCATCTCCATGGCCATTCTCGATGTGGGGAATCGATATGATTGGAAAGATTGAGCCGACGGCTTCTAACGGGCATCGGTTCATCCTCGTAGCAATCGATTATTTCACCAAGTGGGTGGAAGCGGCGTCTTACGCAAATGTAACGAAGCAAGTGGTGGCTAGATTCATCAAGAGAGATATCATTTGCCGATATGGAATTCCCGAGCGGATAATCACGGATAATGGTTCTAATCTGAACAACAAAATGATGAAGGAGCTCTGTCAGAATTTCAAGATCGAACATCACAACTCCTCCCCTTACCGACCCAAGATGAATGGCGCTGTCGAAGCGGCCAATAAGAATATCAAGAAGATCGTCCAGAAAATGGTGGTGACGTATAAAGATTGGCATGAAATGCTACCTTTCGCTTTGCACGGTTATCGTACGACGGTACGCACATCAACCGGGGCAACTCCGTTCTCGTTGGTATACGGAATGGAAGCGGTGTTACCATTGGAGGTGGAGATCCCTTCTCTAAGGGTATTGCGAGACGTTCAGCTGGACGAGGCAGAATGGGTAACGAACAGATTGAACCAACTGAGTTTGATGGATGAGAAGAGGCTAGCTTCTCTGGCATACGGTCGTTTGTATCAAAGACGAATGAAGAAAGCGTACGACAAGAAGATACTTCCGCGAAGCTTTCAGACGGGCGACCTTGTGCTGAAAAGGATTCTTCCGCCGCAAGCAGATCACAGGGGCAAGTGGACCCCCAACTACGAAGGGCCATACGTTGTCAGTAAGGTCTTTTCAGGAGGAGCTTTATTGTTGTCCACAATGGACGGGGAAGACTTTGCATCACCTGTGAATTCGGACGCAGTTAAAAAATACTTTGCTTAAAATAGACCCGCTGGACAGAAAAAAGAGAGTCCAGGCAAAAATGGGGCATCCTGGCGAACCAAAAACAGAATGAAAGGTTCGGGCAAAAGTTAGGGATAAAATTGAAAAAATGTACACCCGCGAAGTTGAAAACCTACACTGGGCGGCTTCGGCAAAAAGGGGTATCCCGGTGAACTGAAAACCCGTAAAGGGCGGTTCACGCAAAAGTTAGGGATGAGAAAAGCAAATGACTGCGGTCCGAATTTGGTATTCAATGAGCATCAGTGCGGGAGAATATGGTTGAGGAGTCAGTTATCGGATACAACCTCTTCAGAAGACGGATACCGGGAAAGCATTAGAGTCGGACGAGTCATGGGAGGATCAGTTCGTGATATTCATCTGCATCCAGTTGCCGACATGTGTACAAAATTTAAGTTGTCAATATTTATGCTTCTTGTGAATACTTGCATACTTGTATATTTGCTTTGCGTAGCTTCCTCTTTTCAGGAGTTACATCCCGTGTACAAAAACTCCGCCCATTCAGGGGCCCAATCAATGAAAATGTGTTATTCAGTACTTGATGCCTGTTCTTTACTGTTTTGCGCATGATAAAACGCCTAAGTTTATTGAAGCTAGCATGAGTGTAACATTACTGGCCCTTGCCAACAATTGTTAAAGCTTTGAATTAACTGAGTGTAACGTCACTAACCTGAATCGATTTGGATTGCATAGGCTTGTCGTGTTTGTTTGTGTTGTCGCAGGTTTCATAACCGTACGAGGAAGGTGATCAAAAGATTGCAATAGTGAAAGGCTTGATCCCCACGCAGGTCATGCATGTTCTTCCTGAAGAAGGATAGAATTCCCCAGCTAGCCGTAGCTTATCCAAAGGACGTGCTCCAGAGAAGTTACTCGTCCTCAGCAGAGTTTAGTGATTCTGAGATCGTAAGGATGTATTCAGACAGGTTCATCTCCCCTCGCAGGGTCATGCACTCTCCCCCAGTGGAGTCAGTTAATTTTCCCCGAGAGAATCCAGCCATCCCCAGCGGAGTTCTCTTTTCAGCAAGTGTTCTTTCCTTCCAGTGGAATCTGAAGATCAAGACTCTCCCAGGCAGAGTTGATGTTGGGTCCTGTCATTTATTTTGTCAGAGATACTGGTGATATCGGTTCACGTTCCAGCAGAAGCTCAATCATATCAGGCGCATCTGCTATTCCCCAGCAGAGTTATATTCCCCAGCAGGGGGTTACTTCAATAAGACGGGTGGTTTGAGTTCCCAACTTCCCGGCAGGGTCGACTTCATCCTATCAGCATTTATTTTGCTGGAATAATTTTGTAGCATCAGGCTATCCCCGGCGAGTCGGCGTTACCCTTCCAGCATTTATTTTGCTGAAGTAGTTTCTGTACTCCAGTAGTTCAGGTGGAGAGAGCTCTTGCTCAAATAAATCACCAAACAGTCAAGATCTCGGCAGGAGATATTCAATAATAATGTCAGTTTCGGCGGTATTCCCCACAGAGTTATCACGATAAAACTCTCTTTGTCTCCAGCAAAGTCATTTATGCAAATGCATCTTATCTTCCCCAGCCAGAGTGGCCAGGATAAGTGTCTTCTTATCCCCAAGCAGAGTTCGTTTGTCATCAACGAGTCGCATGAATCAGAATTTCGAAGCAGGTGTCCGATAGTGGGTTTTCAGACATCCCCAGTAGAGTCCGCCTCAAAGTCGCTGTCACGTCAGTGCTAAGAAGTTTGTGGGTGAGGATCATTGAAGAACTAAGTCCTGACGTGGACCATTTATTCCTAGAATGACGGGATTCCTTCAGAAGTGGGCGTCCTAACGTGGACAGGTTTGTTTTACCGGATTGGTAAGGTGTGTTAATCCTGACGTGGATAGATTCGGTCTTTTGAAATTTGGAGAAAGGGAGGTCATGACGTTGACAAAAGATTGGTTACTCTTCGTGTTGGTGTCCTGACGTGGATCATTTGTTTCCAGCAGATATCTGTATTCGTAATGGTGAAATGTGTGTCCTGACGTGGACAAGTTTGTAGTTCTTTGTGATGACAAGATACAAGAATCCTGACGTGGACAAATTTATCCTTCTTCGTGTTGTTGACAAAGGGTAAGTCCTAACGCGGATATTTCCCCAGCAAGTCGAAGGTGTGAGTCCTTACGTGGACAAGTCTTATTTCCTCAGTGAGTCGAAGACGCCTGAGTCCTAACGTGGACAAATCAAGGCGAGATCAGTGTCCTAACGCGGACAGAGCAAAGAGATTATTATTCATAACGTGGAAAGATGTAGTCCATACACGGACGTATCAGAAGTGGTTCCTAACGTGGAAATAACAGTATTCCTAACGTGGAAAAAAGAGAGTCCTTACGTGGACAGGTTAAGATGGCATTCCTTACGTGGAAAAATGAGTCCTGACGTGGACAAATTCAGAAATAGTTGGTATTCCTTACGTGGAAAGATCAGAGTCCTTACGCGGACATATCAAGATTGATTCCTGACGTGGAAAGAAATGGATTATTCCTGACGTGGAAAGAGAGTTTAGTCCTGACGCGGACAGATCATATCAAGATATTCCTAACGTGGAAGAAGAAGTTTATTCCTTACGCGGAGAAATTGGGGTCCTGACGTGGACAGATTTAGAACCAAAGGTGAATTCATTACGTGGAAAGATCGGAGTCCTGACGCGGACATGTCAAGTGGTATGGGAGTCCTTACGTGGACAGATTGATGCAGTTCTCCTTACGCGGAAAGAAGATTGCTTCCTAACGTGGAAAGATAAAAGCGTTACTCCTAACGTGGACGATGTGATTCCTAACGTGGACAGGTGTTATTCCTAACGTGGAAGAGTTTTTCCTAACGTGGACGATTCAGTTTATTGAAATGCAGGTGAATTATCCCCAGCGGAGTTGCCGAGATTTTCCTGGGTTGACAGTAAGGGGAGTCCTAACGTGGACAAGTTTTAGTTGAGATTTCTTCGTATCGACGACAGACAGAGTCCTAACGTGGACAAGCAAGCAATCTGTTATGACAGAATCCTCTTCAGAGCGATGAAGACAATCCCCAGCACGGTCGTGCGAGATCAGTGGGTTACTCTAACAGTCAGATTCAGCTGACGAATGTCATTCCGCAAGCAGGAGCGCAGTTTATTTCTGCGGTTGGCAAATTTCTGGTTTCACTAGTATTCAACCGCCTCGTACCGCGAATGTCTGAAGGCTCCGGGCCCTTCACCCAATCGGGTCCAAGTCGCTTGAATAGGGGCAGCTGTTGCACCCTAAAATTTGCTCAACCTTATTCCTTGGTTCATGTTTTAATATCATTATCATTAGCATTTAGAGTCATGTACATAGACTAACCATCTGCATAGCATAAGCATAGCAAGTCATTCAACAGGGGACCAATCATTACTTTCATCTCTAGAGGCCTAGCAAGAGGTTATCATCATAATTCAACCCTACTCAAGTCATCAGGAAAGAATTTGAAAGCAAAGAGTTCAGCAGATCAAGCCTTGAGTCCATCTCCTAGCTGAGGGTATCTGAGGATCAACAAGAGGGTTGTGAGCTGTGGAGTGAAAGCATGGAGAGCATCTAGACCTTATGAGAGACTTATAAAGTCATTTGGAGAAGAAAGCAAGTCATTGATGAAAGCACAAGAGCTACAGTTGAAGACAGTCAACTAGGGTTTCATCTGGGTCAACCCTAGGTCAACCCTAGGTCAACTGATTGATTTAAAAAGGCATTCAAGTCTATTGGAGAGATGTGGGGATCAACATTTGACATATGAAGAAGGATATGGAGATATGACAAGGAGAATTCAGGAGAAATCAAGGAGAAGAGGAGTTACTAAATTAGGGTTTCTCTGTAAAATCCCCTAGTTTAGGTCAAATTTCCAAGCAAGATAAGTCAAAATGCTAGCTTCAAATGGCTTCTTGGCCAACATGAAACTTGTAGAGGATCTCAAGACCTTTAATTTGAGTGGTGGAAGACCTCAAGGAGATTTATAGAACTCAAGTTATGGTCCTTGCAAGTTACAGGTCATCTGGGGTGTCTGAATTTTTGTCTGTGAAAGTGACTTGACTTCCAAGTTAGTTTTACCCCTCAAGGAGATTTCAAATGAATTCTTGGTCAACATAAGAGTTGTTCCTCATTGTCTTAGCTTTCTAGAATGGTATGGCATGCCTTCATATGATGTGGAGAACTCAACTTATGGTCTTGACAAGCAAAGGGTATTTTGGGCATTTGTGAATTACAGGTCATTTTAACCTATACCCAAAACTCATACAAGGAGGCCTCAAATGGAAAAACTTACAACATCAAACTTGCTCCAAATGGGATTTTAAGTCTAGAAAGAAGGTCACAAGTTATTGGAGAAGCTCATAGCATGGAGTTGCATGATAGGTCAAAATATGAACTAAAAAGGCTTATAAAGTGAATAATTTCAAGTTGGAAAATGGTTTGGGAGATTTACAAGTCCAAACGGAGACTTCCAATATATGATTTTGAATGGAAAAACAATTCTAAGAACAATGGTTCACACACTTTTTTGAGTTTAGAAGGAAAAAATGAAGTTATCCATGGTTGCTTATCATTTAAGAAACATAATCAAAAATGAGCCAAAGTTTGAAAACAAGGGAATGTGCAAGATGGATCTAGAATGTTCATTTGGGGTCTATATATTCATGAAAGGAGAATTTGGCAAGGGTTGGCCTCATTTGCACCAAGAATTCCACATAATTTCTCACACTTTTTCATTGGAGTTTCATTGTAATTCTCTCAAAATCTTCACAAAATCATCATCCATATTGATTCAATTGTGCTCCATGATCATCATAGATCAGAATTGAAGCAAGGATCAAGTGATTATCATCCATTTTCGAGTGCTTCTTGCAAGGATATCAAAGTTGCCAAGTCAAGTGGATAGCATAATTCTGGCCAAATCTCATTCAAAGCTTGCATACAGAATCAAGTTCATCAAGGATTGATCAAGATTCAAGCCTTGGAAGCCTCAAATCATCAATCTCCATAGCTGTTTGCAAGATTTTGCACAAGGTAAGTTTTCAATCACACAGCTCGATTCAGTTAGTTAGGCATGTTGTTGTTAGTTTAGAGATGATCTAGGTGGTTAGGAGATTAGTTTAGATGAATTTGGAGTGATTTGGAGTCCATTGTTAGCAGGTGCCATAAGCTGTTTGGATCAATATCTCTTAGGTTAGGGCATTAGAATCTAAGCTTGATAGCGCAGGTTGCTCTCCATTAGTTGTAGTTCAGTTTAGGTTAAGTTTGATTGAGAATGGTGATGTTGCATATCAGTGTCCTTCCATGGTAATCAGAGATTGATGCTATCGGATTGAGAGATTTATTGAGTTTCAGATTGAATTAGGATCATAGGATTGTAGGGGAAGAGATCCTGAGCAATTTTCGTGTTTATGTCGTGGCATTTCATGGCCTGGTGATGGAGAACAGAGGGATGGAAAGTTGCTCGTGCATGAGGTTCATGGTGGCTGAAACCCTAATTCAGTTGGATTGAGGAAGAAGACGAAATCTGGATCGTCTATTTGGTGCAAGACCTTTGACCTGGATAGTGATCCTAAGGCTGAGATTTAAGCTGAGTTTTGGAGGGAAGTAAGAAGCTGGCCAAAACGCACCGTTTCATTAATTGAAACGGGCGGGCCTAAGTTGGTTGTTGATATTTCCACCCCCTATTCTAAGCCCAATATGAATTTCAACGTGTTTTCGCTGCTTTTCTCACCCCCAGCGCTCCTCTTTTATTCCATTGATTCAGAGTGGTATTGGGCTTAAGCCAGAAGCGCTACCAGCACCCCCCTTTTAGGAGGCCCATCCTGGACTGAACTGAGCGCGCCTACTATTCTAACCCCCCTCCCTCATTTTAATTCATTTTATTTCTTATTTCATTTTAATTTTTACTAATCTTTGAAAATTCATAAATAATTCATAAAAAATGCTTTTTAATTCATTCTTTTTACCATGTTTTCATTAAAATGTCTAGAATATTATAGGAAAATAAATTTTCATTTTTAGTTTTATTTCATATTTTTTTCATATTTTCTAAATAAATGTCATAATAAATAGATTCATTTCATGCATTATTTTTATGATTTTTTGTTCTCTCACATGCTTTAATATTTTTTGATCATTATTTTCATATTGTTTAGATGAGATATTAGGCTTATAGAAATATTTTAGTTCCCTTTTTTAGGAGTTAATTTTAGGTGATTAATAAGTGCTTGAATATCATGAACAAAACTATGGTTTTTAGGTGACAACTTAGGAGTTTGATTTCATTTCCCTTAGGACTTAGGGTTTGAATAGATTAGTTATGGGACTATAGGGGCTATGGGTAGCTATTAGATCCCTTAGAAAAAGTTAGGATTCCCCTACTGCTATTATTACTGTCTGTATATCTGTTGTCTGGTGTGGTGTGCCCTCTGGGGATTGTTGCTTGTTTGATTGGGTATTGGGATTGCCTGGGGCCCTGGGGAAGCTGAAGATTTGTGAAGATGAAGCTATTGGAGATTCAAAGATTGAAGATCAACTGTCAGAGTTGAGGAGGAGTTTCTTGCTGGCAGATGCTGAGGAGATTAGGGTTTAGGAGCTAGGCAGAGCTCTAGATTAGAAATTTTGTTTCTCAAACATGGATTGCCTTGTCTGCATCCATTCTTCTCTGTGATTCAGAGTCTCTCTAAGACACTCACCCCCTTCCTTTGGAAGGCTTGGTGATGGTGTCTATGAGGTAGAACTCTTGAGAGAAAATGTCTCTTGTGTTAGAAGCAGTCTGTTCACCACCTTTGGTAGTCAGCTGATTGCTTAACACCCAAATTCGCTCTTGTGACTAATCCCTCATCCTGGAGGTTTGAGCTTGAAGAAAAGCCATTGCAGATGGAAGACTGATGATCAAAACCCTTGTCTGAAGGCCATGAAGATGGAGATTGATGCTTGTTGAAGCTTGTGAATGATTGGAGATTGCTTGAAGCCAGTTGTTGAGTCAGAGCTGCTGATGCTGCTGTATTTCATTTGTTGATGTATTGATTGGTTTTCTGAACTGTATTGTTTGCTGTTTACCCTGCTGGGTTGAAAGTGAAGCCTGTTCACTTTCGCCTATTGTTTTCTAGGTTCGAGGTTGAGTGGGACTCCCTTGCCTCGCTTGTACTGTTGCATCCATGCATTTTACTGCTTTACTGTATATATCTGATATTGTTTCTGTTTCTGCCTATCCCGTAGGATCTCTGTTTCTCTCTGTGCAAGAGAGGAGCATGATAGACACTAGGTCTCAACCCATGCATGATAACATTAGGATAGCTTGTTTCCCTTCGCAACCGTAGTTTAGAGTTCTGTCTCTTTCTTTCTCAAAACAAACAGAAAAACACATAAAGATTTCAAACACAATAAAAGACACTTCTTCCGTAAAAGAATGTGAACTCATCAAAACGTCATTTTTGTCCGCTGGGACTGTTAATCAGAAAAACCTTTTCAGAAGGAATAAAATCAACCAAGACAAGCCTGTGTCGTACGTGGCCCGAACTACGTTTGCTCTGATCTTTCATGCTGTATGAAAGTACGTAGGCATAGGATGCGATATCCTAGCGAGCAACCTTCCCCTCCTTTCCCGTAGGTAGGCGAACTACGTTGACTCTGATTTCTCGTTCCAGACGGGAATACGTAGGCATAAAGTGCGATACTTTGCCGAGTCATTTCATTTTTATTTTCTTTTCTTTTTTACCCTTGACCTATAGTTTAGATAGAATAACAATCCATACCCGAAAACAAGCGTGGATCCCGTCGAGTACGACGGACGTGAGGGGTGCTAATACCTTCCCCTTGCGTAACCGACTCCCGAACCCAGGTTTTGGTTGCGATGACCATACCTTTCCCGTGTTGTGCGAGGTTTACTCTGAGCGTTTCCTTTCCCTCCCGTGGGATAAATAACGCACGGTGGCGACTCTTCTGTTCAGCCGGCGCCGATTTTCGCAGTAGCGACATGAGGCGTCAACGGTTAATTGGTATAAGCAAACATAACACCTGGTATGGCCCTTCTAACTTTGGAACTCTATTGTTATCAATGCCTTGTGTGTTGATTTACTTAAAAAATGTTTCTACTTTTATCGAAGAAAATCATATGCATCTGAGCTGCAGCCTGAACAAGAGCGTCTTCATCCCGAGATTGTGTCGTATATAGGATATCTCCAGTTTTGCTTCATGTGGGTATGGCGGTATTAGACATTTCCATAATTGTAGCAAACACCAGAAGAACCATTGGAAACAACATTAAGAATCTTTATTATCCCTTCCGGTAAACTCCTCATTTCTCTAAGTACTTTCTTCACCATATTCTTCTAAATTCTATTCTTTTATGACAAGAACTGAACTAACATGATCAATTATTTCCCATTAGGATTTATTATGCTTGATCCATGAAGAGTGCTAGCAATAAAACTGCTACTGGCAGTGGTGTAACGGCTTGTTCCGACATGAAAGGTAAAGAATGCTCTTAGTCTTTTTAAATTTCTCGCCATAACATTTGTGAAATATCTTGTAGTTTGTACCATGGGTAATGTTATTTCCAAACAGCTTGACATGTTACTTGACATTTTTCAACTCTTACTTCAGGTATACAAGCGACAAGGACATGGTTGGCTCAAAGGAACAGTTTGGCATGCCGATAGCCTTAATTTGAGTATCTGTCCCAGACTATATTAATCACTTTTCCATATGCGGACATGCTAGCCAGCGTGAAGCCTCGTGGAATTTATAGCTTGTGCTTGGAGTCATCGGTAGTGATAGAAAACATTCTACGGAGCTTGGTTATAAATTCAGTCTTAAATGTCCCATTGTGCATACTGTTGCACCCCAAAATTTGACCAACATTAATTTATCCATCTAGTGTTTGAAAGTTGATACCTTCATCAGAAAGTTCAAGAGATCCTCAGAAGAAGTGGTTTGAAACCAGGGTTGTGTGCTTCACAGTTTGAAAGTTGTGGGTGCCCCTCAGATGGTTCTGAGACTTTGAGAATGAATTTGATGTTTTGGGAAAGCCTATGAGATGTCTTGATAGCCTTCATGAAGTCCAGAGAAGTCATTATGCAAGAGTTCAGAAGATTCAACCATGAATGGTAGAATTAGGGTTTTGACTGGGTCAACCCTAGGATAACTGAAAATTTGGAGAAGGTTGAGACTTAATCCAAGGGCCATGAGATCATGGAATGATGCATAGAGATGTTGTAAAGGTGATTCCTAGACCAACTCATCATGATTGAGGAGTTTGAGAAGTTTCAAGTTAGGGTCTCCAAGGATTGTCAGTGGAAAAAACCCTAGTTTGATCCCTATCTTCCAGGCAGTTTTAGCTCTAGATGTGAGTGATATCTCATCTTCCCCACAACATGAATGTTGTAGAGCTTGTTCTTAGCTTTAATTTGAGTGGTGGAAGTCCTTGATAGGAGTTACAGAGCTCAAGTTATGGTTTTGACAAATTACAGGTCAGCAGAGGTGTGTGAATCTGGGTCCTTGAAAGTCACCCAACTTGCAGACAACTTTTGCCCTAGTAGGAGGATTCCTATGATTTCTTGGTCAACATGAATGTTGAAGAGCATCTTCTTAGCTTTAATTTTAGTGGTAGAAGTCCTTGATTGGATTTGTGGAACTCAACTTATGGGTTGAACAAGACAGGGGTATTTTGGTCATTTGTCAGTTATAGGTCATTATAGCCAATGCCTAGAACTCCTATTTCCAAGCCTCAAATGGAAAAACTCAAAACATGAAAGTTGCTCAAAATGTGATTTTAAGTCTAGAAAGAAGGTCACAAATTGTTGGAAAAGCTCATAGCATGAGATTACATGATTGGTCAAAAATGAACTAAAAATGGCATATAAGTTTGAAAAGATGAATTTGAAAATTGATTTGGAGGATCCACAAATCCAAAATAGGCCATCCAATATATCATTTTGATTGGAAACATCATTTTGAGAACATTGGTTTAGCTAGAATTTTGATTTGGAGCTTTAAAATGGGTGATGCTTTGAAAAGTTGTTACTTGAAAAAGAAGGCAATGTTGAAAAACCTTATACAAGCCAAAGATGAGTTTGTTTTTCACTCATCCCTTCTCAATATCTCATGTAAAGATACTTTAAGACTAAATGGCAAGGCATGAGGCATGAGATGAGAGAAATCCAACTTGTCCCCACATGAGATTTTCAAGAACTTTCCACACTTTTCTAGATGATTCTAGAAGGATCCAGCTTCTTCCATCCATCATTATAAGAAGGATGATCTTCATAGTGTTCAAGGTTGGTGATAGCAAGAGGATTCAGAGGGGAGAGAGAGAGAGAAGGATCCATTGAAGCACTTTCTTCAACTTCAAGCAACTTTGAATTTCATCCACTACAAGCATTCTCCTTCCATACAAGTGCATACAGAAGATCTTCCACCATTAGAAGGGCATTGTTGAGAAGTTACAAGCTCTGAATCGTGCTCAACATCACCTCATCTCATCTTCTTGACAGGTTTCTTCTTCACCCTCTATCTCCTAAATTATTGAGCTTTAACTAGTTTCTTAGGCATAGAAAGGTTAGGCTAGGGTAGAGGACTAAATTCTGATAGTTACAGCCCATACCATGAAGTTCCATAGCAGGACCATGAATCTTTGATTTGCAAGAATTGTTTGAATTAGGAGTTTTAATCATCAAGAACTAGTGTAGAATGGCTAGGGTATCTTGTAGAAGCTCTGTAAACCATTAGATTGAAGTTTGGTGGAGGTTGATACCAGTTGATAGCAAGTGATGTTTAGTTGGACCATGACATTGAAGTCCTCTGTTGGGATTATTGAGGATGAATTAGGGAAATCCACGCGTACCATCTTGTTCCCCTCATTGAGTACTGCAATTTTCGTGTTTGGATCGTGTTAAATCGTGGCCTGAGCAGAGAGAACGAGGGAGAGGAAGATGAGTGCATGGAGGAGAGGGTTTCTGAAAACCCTAGTTTTGTTTGGGACGATGAAGGAGGTCCATTGGATTGGTCTCAAAGTTTGACAAATTAATCTCATCCAACGGCCGTGGTTCAATCTGAGAGAGGGAGGGAAAGATTCAAATAATTGAAACGCGGTCGTTTCATTTAACCAGCGTTCTGGGCTTAATTCCTATCCCCACCCCCCCTTTTTATCTGGCCCAACCAAAACCAATTGGCGCGTGTTGCTATTCCAACCCCCCCTCCCTTTATTTGTTTTAATTGTTTTAATTTTCTTTTAATATTTTTCTGTTTTAGAAAATTCATTAAAAATTGGAAAATAACTCTTTTTTAATTCTTCTTTTTTCTATGATTAGATGATAATGTGTAGAAAATATTAAAAATAAAAATGGGATTTTATTTTTTAGTTTAGTATTTTTAATAGATTTTCCTTTCTAGTAGCTTTTATAATGTTTAGTTTTGTATCATGATTTTGCAAGAATTGTTTTAGGACCTTCCCTTAGGTTTTTTTATCCATTCTTTTTTGTGCAATTAGATGATGAATCATAGTTCCCCATAGGATTTATTCTAGAATTTTAGAATTAAATTTTGATTAGTTTAATTAGGGTAGATGTAGGGTATCCTAATTAGGGTTTAGGTTGTGCATAGGTGAGGAAATCCACTTTCTTTGATAAGTTTTGTCTTGATTTTTAGGTAGAGGCCTATGTAGATGTTATGAATAGACTTTGTAGACCCTTGTGAATAATTGTTAGATTTTTCCCCCTTAGTTTAGCATTTTTAGGTATTTTCTGAAGTTGCCTGATGATTTTGTCTGTCCTGTGGTTATCTGTTCATCTTTGGGGTTCATTGTGGGGAATTTGTTGAGGGGCTTGTGTTGCCTTGAAGACCTTGATGGAGAGCATCATGAAGAGAAGATTGTAGATCAAGACCCAGAGACCCAGAGCTTAGCTTGTTCCCTGTCTGTGAGGTTTGAGATCCTGAAGTTTGAAGGAAGTTCATGGTACTTTCCTGAGGAAGGCACTATGAATGACTTTCACTATTTCTTCTCACCTCTTTCTTAAGTATCCAATGATGTTGGAGCCAACTTGTGAGTTTAATTTCTCCTGAGGAGGAATGTAAACTGATCACAGTTGTTGAACCACATAGGATACAATTCCTAAGTGGAAGCCTCCTAGTACTTTCCTGAGGAAGGTCCTATGGGTCTATTCACTTAGTTCCATTAGTTTATCTAGGATTTCTCAAGTATCCAATGATGTTGGAGCCAACTTGTGAGTTTAATTTCTCCTGAGGAGGAATGTAAACTGATCACAGTTGTTGAGCCACATAGGATACAACTCCTAAGTGGAAGCCTCCTAGTACTTTCCTGAGGAAGGTCCTATGAGTCTATTTACTTAGCTCCACTAGTTCAGATAGGATTTCCTAAATATCCAGTGATGTTGGAGCCTGATTGTGAGTTTAATTTCTCCTGAGGAGGAATATAAACTGATCACAGTGGTTGAGCCACATAGGGTATGACTCCTGAGTATACACCTCCTAGTGTTCTCCTGAGGAAGACACTATGAGTCTGCTTGCTTAGCTCCCTTTCTTTGGTAAGCTTGTTCTGAAGCTTGAAGACTGGGATTGATTTTTCTTGATTAGGGCTAGTGCTTAGATTTGATTCAGATTCTGTGATTAGGGTTAGGATTAGAGAGTAGATTCTTTCCTTCTCAAGCATGTGTGTTTGTTTGCCTGGTGGCACTTCATTTCCCTTACTTGTTCATTGCTTGATAGTATGTTGTTTATCTTCAGTATGATTGCTGTTATTTCATGACTGGCTTGAGGTCGAGACGAGCTTGTGGAGGCTGAAACCCCACACACACTTCCTCCCTCACTTGCATTGCATGCATTTTACTGTTAAAGCTGATGTTTTTGTGTATCATTGACATGATCCCTTAGGACTCTCATTTCCTCAGATGAGGATTTGATGATAGACTTTTAGGTTGAAACCTATGCATGACAACATCTAGGAGTTCCCTGTTCAAACCTCAACCATAGGATGAATCCATGGCATGATAACAGTAGGACTTGATAGTCTCCCTCCTAGTTGAGCCATTTTTTCCCGTAGTTTCCCGAACTACGTTTGCTCTGATCTTTCATACCAGATGAAAGTACGTAGGCATAGGATGCGATATCCTAGCGAGCAACCTTCCCCTTCCCCCGTAGTTAGTCGAACTACGTTGACTCTGATTTCTCATTCTCTGATGAGAATACGTAGGCATAAAGTGCGACGCTTTGCCGAGTCATTTTTCTTTTCTTTTTCAGCCAGCCTTGATAGGTAGATAGATTATAACCAACCCATCCAAGTAAACAAACAAGCGAGGATCCCGTCGAGTACGACGGACGTGAGGGGTGCTAATACCTTCCCCTTGCGTAACCGACTCCCGAACCCAGACAATGGTTGCGACGACCTTGTCTTACCCTTTTTCGTCAGGTTTTTCCGATCGTTTCCTTTCCCGCTCTGAGGGATAAATAACGAAAGGTGGCGACTCTTCTGTCATGCCGGCACCTTATTTTCGCGCAAGCGACACATACCTTACTGCTGTGGCTTGTTGTTTGCCTTAGGATAGAATATCCTTTGTAAAAAAAACATCGTCCTAGACATGGCAACAATTTGTATGCCTATTGGGCTTCCTATAACCTTCTGCAATTAATGTTCAATATTCCACTGAGTTTATAATTCCAACTCATATGCTTTGCACCAGAACTTGCCTGTGTTAAAAAAAGAAATTACAATGTTGTTGTATCAAGGTTGTGATGTAATGTTTGCACACCACTTGTGATAGCTACGGCGATATTCAGAACTTATTGACTTGACGATAATTTGGTAATAACTTGAAATGAAATCACTTATATACCTTGGCTCATGACTTGAAGCCCATACCACGAAATAACTTGATGCAAATTTGACCAAATGGCTTAAATCAAGAGAAAGTTTGGAAGTCAATCTTTGGGCATCTTTTATACTTCATGAGAATATTTGTAATGTGGACTCTGTACTCTAATGCCCTCATGAAGATTGAACCCGTAAAACCATGGTCTTGACATAACCCATGCAAGCATTATTTTGAACAACATGGTTTAATATTTTTAAACCAAAAGCAGTCCTTGAAATTATGATTTGCATATGACCCTCAAAATATTTCATCATCTTTGAATCAACTCAATCTTGGATTGAACAAATTAAAATATGACCAAATCATCTTAGCATCATGTTGAAGTGCAACTTGAACCCATCTTGATATATGGCTCGAACTTATTCTGAAACACTTTGACCATGTCTTAAAATAAATCAAACATATTATAGCTTGAAAGCGAACAACCACATGGTTTAGAATCCATTTGAAGCCACTTGATCATATCTTGACTAACTGATAATAAGAATAAGGACCTATTTTTCTTTCATCTCCAACTGAATCTACTTGGAACAAATCAAATCCATTATTGTCATAAATTTATCTTGGCATCAGATCCATTTGAAATGTGTCCCAGAATCATTTTGGACTATCGTTTAAAATCAACTTGAAGTCATATAACCATGTCTTGACTGAGTAATTGTACAATGAGTGCCTAATCCTCCTTTATCTGTCCTTGAAAATACAGCAAACCAACAAGAGCTATCAAACACCACAAACTCATACAAGATCCTCATGAACTAAATTTTGGCATATGATAGCCAAAGGCCATATGATGATTTTGTTGGGAAGGTTCCATGAAGCAACACTATGAAAAATGAGAGGGTAGGACAAATTTGGGGTATGACAGTGGGAACATTTTTCTACGTGAAAAACACGTCACTAAGTTGTGACATGGGAATCACGTCGCAAATAACAAAAATAATAGAAAAAGTTCCCACGTGAATATCACGTCATTAATTAGTGACTTGGTTTTCACGTAGGAAACCACCTTTCCCAATATGTATGTGTACGTTATGTATGACACCAATTAAATTTTTTTCCATGGGATTCCCACATCACTAATTAGTGACGTGGTTTGCATGCCACAAATGAAAATGTTTTATATTAGTGACATGGGTTGCACTTCACTATAAAATTTAATAATTAAAAAAAATAAAAAATATTAACTGAAAACAATTATAAAATTAAAATAAATATTAAATATTAACTATAAAATTTAAAATTTTAAAATAATTTTTAATTAAAATAATATACATTAAAAAAATATAAATATTTAGTCACATGAAATTCACGTCATACATATAAAAAAAATTTGTCACGTAATATTCATGTCACAAATATAAATAATAATTAAAAAAAGTTATTCGTCGTCAGTACTAAATGATGCATCTTCGTCTTTTTCATCATCTTGGACAGAATAATCCGATTTTGAGACAAAAAAAATTCGCATTTGGGCCTCCATATCTGATTGCCGCTTCCTCATTTCCTCTATTTCAGCATTTTTTCTATTTCTGATATTCTCCATTTCGGCCTTTAGGATCGCCTCACGTACCTCCGCCTCTCGTCTCGCCTCAGATAGAGCTAATTGTCTCACTGTTGCCAACATTTCTGGTGTCAATTCTGCCGGACGAGATCCTCCTTCCCCATCATCGAGTCTTTGAAATAAAGTTTGGTCCCCTTTTCTATAATCGTCAACCAAAGACCCCAGACCAAAAAAACATCCATTGACTCTCTTCTCGCCTACTGTTAAATTCCAAATATAAAGATCCACGTGTGGGTCAAGCGGTGCATTCCCAATCGGCATATATTGAGGATTTTCAGTTAGAAATTAGGCAAGCAAGGTCTAGTACAACTCCTACACACACATTAAAAAAATTAAATTAAATTAAATATAATTTAAACAATTTAATTATATATAGTAATTATGAAATTAAAAGAATTCAACTATAATAAACAAGTTATCAAGGTTGATTTGGAACGACCGTCAACAAACTCCCCCGATTTTTTGGTTCGGGTCTTCACAAATAGCTCATTAATTCGTGGCTCCCTCCCCAAATTCTTTTTCTAATTAAAATAATAAAGTTTAATTAAATATATAATAATACAAAATAAAACTAAAAAAAATAGTTATAATTACCATTCGTCTTCGATGTTCGCCGATACTGATACTTCTAATTGTACTAAGACAGCCACCTGCTTCAGATGCCCTCATCTTTTTAACATGTTCAGATCTTTTATGAAAATATTCTATCTTCCACAACTCAATAAGTTCCCTAAATATTTCCTTGCCTATCTAGTTAGGACGAGTTTGATCTCTTTCCCAATGTTGTCTAGCATTCCTGAGCATGTCAGATAATATGCTATATACCTTACTTCTGAAATTTATTTTAATTTTGAACTCGTCAAATTTTTGCCAAGTACACATTTTCTGCAAGTTATATGACAGTCAAATAAAATGTTAGATATATATAACAAAAAATAGTTACAAAATAACATAACTATAAATAAAAATACAATTTACCTTGAATTTTATTTGTACATCTTTTACTCTGGTGACAATCGCGGAGAAGGCAAATCTTTTACTCGTACATCTTTTTTGAAATTAGTCTTGTTTCTTCTAAATACATGATCTCGTGGTAGGAATCTGCGGTGACAGTCAAACCATGAACTTTTCCCTCCAAATTCCAAAGTAAAAGCCTTTGTAAATTCCATGCAATGTGGACATCCCATTTTGCCATGCGTACCCCAACCAGATAACATTCCATAAGCGGGAAAGTCATTAATAGTCCACATCAATGCAGCTCACAGAGTAAAGTTTTGTTTGCGAGATATATCATAGGTCCATTCTCCAATCCACAACCTCTTCAAATCATCTATTAAAGGTTGTAAATAAACGTCGATTCCGGCTTTATGACTTGACGGTCCTGGAATGAGGCAAGTCAAAAACATGTATGGTTTTGTCATGCACATCTCTAGAGGGAGGTTGTAAGGAGTTTGGCCAACATGAATATACAATTGTAGATGCTTGGACGTATGGAGTAAAACCATTAGAGCATAGTCTGAGCCTAACATTTCTAGGTTTTGCAGCAAAATCAGAATGTACCCAATCAAAATGTTTCTATAGCTCACCATCAGATGGATGCCGCATAATGCCTGAACTTGTTTTGTTTGTATGATGCCATGTCATTTGACTTGCACTATGCATTGAAGTAAACAATCTTTTTAACCTTGGTATTATCGGCAAATAAAACATGGACTTCACTGCTACACGTTTTTGTTTACGGTTAATGGCTTTACTACGAACTTGATATCTCGGACTCTTACAGAACTCACATTTCTCCAGCGCCTCATCATTAATACCAAACTCATTGTCATAAAACAACATACATCCATTTATGCAATAATCAATCTTTCATACTTCTAAACCCAACTTTGATACCAACCTCTTTGCATCATAATAACTTGTAAGCAAGTTGTCTTTCGTAAGAGTCGCATCCAACATCATTTTTGTGAAGTATTCCAAACACTGATCAGGAAACATTCCAATTTGACTTTACGGCCAATAATCTCATACACATTGATAATTTTGAATCGGTCGACCCCTCAAACAACGGTGTATTCATTTCTTTCAACAATTGGTAAAATCTTTGTGCTTCCTCATTCGGCAACTCTTCCCCATCAAAATCTCGAGGTTCATCATATGTCACATTTACTCCAAATGCATTTCCAACCATATCATCAATCAGATTAAATTGTTCATCAAATTCCATATGTGACCGACTGCTTGATGCGTGTGTATTATTTGTCTCTGCATATACGTTACTCTGCAGTTGTTCTCCATTATATGTCCAAACCCAATAATTTTTAATGAAACCCTTCCTCTTCAAATGACGTTCTACTTCCTCTGGGTCACTAATTATAGGTCTACATTCACATTTAAGACAAGGACATCTCACTCCTCCTTCACGTCGACAACATTCTTGTGCAAATGCCCACGTGATAAACCCATTAACTCCTTCCTCAAAAGTTGGTGTAAGCCCGCGTCTACCTGGTAACGTTCTATCGTACATCCAACTACGATAGTAACGAAAACATTCCATACTGCACATTTGCACTATCATTATATATCATTTTAATAAAATATGTAATTTTAATATGCAAAATGATATAATTCTTTTCACATTAATTTAATAAATTTAAATCTATTTTTTTCTATTTTAAATATACTACATATTCTCAAAATATAATATTCTAAAATATAATATATAATTTGTTTATTAAAAATAACACATTTAAAATATAATATATATTCATTATTTTTAAAAATCTAATTCTTCTAAAATAATATATATTATGTTTACTAAAATATAATAAGTATTCAATAATATAATATTCTATAATATATATAATTGGTTTACTAAAAATAACACATTTAAAATATATATAATACATATTCAATATTTTTTAATAAAAATACTTTTTCAAAAAATAATATATTTAAAAATAGCATATTTTAAATATAATACATATTCATTATGTTTTTAAAAAAATATATTTTAATTTTTTCTATTTACAATTTGGTTACTAAATATATTTTTAAAAATTCTACTTTTTCTAACATAATATATATTTTGTTTTTAAAAATTAAAAATACATTACATATTTTATTTCTAATATATATTTTATTATATATTTTTCTAATATATATTATGTTTTTAATTCTAAAAATATATATTTTGTTTCTAAAAATACATATTTTATTTCTATATATATATATATATATATATATATATATATATATATATATATATATATATATATATATATATATATATATATATATATATATATATTATGTTTTTAATTCTAAATATATATATTCTATTACAAAATATTTTTAATTGTAGCTTTTCAACAACAACAACACAATACACATATATACTTACATCTAATTAACAACAACAAATCTAAAATTTTATAATCAATAACCTAAATAACATTTCATATATCACTATAAATCTAAAAAATAAACAAATTTAAATGCGTAAATACCTCAATAGAGCTAACTCCCAAAGCTTCAATGAAACTTCTTAATCTTAGATCTGGAAAAAAAAATCAATAATTAATGATAAGAAAAACATAAAATAAACTATAAAACAGCCACAAAAACAATATATATCTCATTCACCTTAAATTTTTTGTGAGACTTTCGTTCAAAATGGAGGATTAAGGGAGGCAGAAGGGGAATGAAGAAGGAAGAAAGGAAAGATAGAAGGAGAAGAAGAAGAAATGAGACTTGCGTGAAGAAAGTTTTGGGCGTTGCATATATAGCAAGACTTGCGACGTGGTAGACACGTGGGAACTTACCCACGTGAAAACCACGTCGGAACCTCTTACATTATCCATCATTTGCGACGTGAATTTTACTTGGGAAAGTTGCCACGTTAAACCTACGTCGGAACTTTCCCAGCAATAAATATTTAAATGTTGCAGTACTAAATATCAAAGCAACGGTAAAAAATAAATTTTAATTTATTTATGTATCAGATTTGCGACGTGGGATTAACTTGGGAAACCTGTCACATTCAATTTCACCATCAATGTATCTGAAAAGTAAAAGTAAAAGCTTAGTGCCTTTACTATTTACAAACTTGCGACGTGAATTACATGTGGGTACTTTGTGACATGTTCTCCATGTGGCAAATAAAAAGACTTTTTTGAATTTTTGGTTCTCATGTGTTTGACACGCCACAACTTAATTTTTAAAAAATTCAAACTTCCATCTCTCTTAAAATGTAAATATTTCGTTGCAGATTTTAGGTTTACATAATTTATGAATTAAATATGTTAGTGACGTGGAATTCACTTGGAAACGTATTTTTTTCCCATGTGTCACTAAATCACTAGGCAAAATCAACATTTTCTTGTAGTGAATAGTATGAATTATTTCTCTAAACAAATAATATAATTATTTTATTGCACAAAAGAAATTGATTTACAAAATTATTTAACTAATAAATTAATTTAATAGAAAACACATTACTTTTAGAAAATCAATATAAATAATGAACTAAAATGAAATTTAAAAACTTTATTAAATTAGGATTAATATTTAATTAAGTTAAAATACATTGAAGTCAATTTTGATTTAAAAAAATGTCTTTCAAATAATATAAAACTATAATTTTATATTTTGTGTTTATTTTGTTTAAGAATATTTTTTTAACAAAGATAATTTATTAAATAAAAAAGAAAATAACAAAAAGATGAAGGGTAGTAAAACCTAGCAAAAATGATAGTTAAACATGTTTAATCTATTTTTTAAATTTTTTTTAAAACTCCACATGAATCTTACCAAGTGTAATAATAAAAAATAAAATAAAAAACTGTATAGATTAATCTATTTAAAATTACATTTCTCTATTTAAAAATGTGAGATATTATAAATTTAATAAAGTGTATAGTGTGTAAAATATTCTTCTCTTTAATTAAAAGATACCAATAAACAATATTTAAATTAAAAATATATATGAATGATCAATATTAAAATAATTTTAAATAAAAAAATTTACTAATTTTTGGTCTTAAATATAAACAAATATTAATAAATTTAAAAGTATTTAATGTTTTTATTTTAAAACTATTTATGTATTAATTATTTTATATTATTAGCGAATGACAATTTCATTAAGAATAAATTAATAATTATGTTATTTCTTTTATATAAAATTAAAAAAAATTAAATACACTTAATTATCTTTCTCAATAGATATGAAAGTTGTTCTTTTTTTCTTCTTATATAATTTAGTGCGGAGTAGTAATTTAAAACATTATTTTGTGTGTGTGGAAGATTTTAGATTTCTAATGTATTTGAACTTGATTGCTTACAATTATACGATTACAAGATTGCAGGTCATAAATAGAAAACACACTTTGATTCATTAAGTAACTATATCTACACCAACAAAATTTATCTAGAGAAAGAAACTAAACACATGTTTAATTTAATTTTGTAATTTTTTAAATTTAAAATAATAAAATTTGTTTAATAGTTTAATTTTACAAAACTATTTTTTGTTTAAAAGTTTTAAAAATTAAAATAAATTTTAGAAATTTTAGTTTTTAGTTTTAAAAATTGAGAAGAGAACAAAATTAAAAATAATATACTTTTTATTAAAGACAATTTTTTTTAATATTGTACAATTTAAAAATAGTTTTTAAAAATAAAATTATCATTTTTCTTAAATTTTCTTAAGACTAATTCCTTTTAAATTAATGTATGCAATTATTTTTAAAACTAAAATTATTTTATAAAATAATTTTTAAAAATTAATGGCGAAGACTTGAGTCTTGGGAGTGTGTCTTCTCAAGATCTTTGATTAGAATTATGTTAGATGCAAACAACTCTTGTATCAAGCCATGTTCATACAAAGCTTTGTATTGACTTTAAACGAATCCCTCGAAAGTGAACAGTGAAATTGATTCACTTGAATTAATCAGTCGCAAAGTCAAATACCATGATTTAAAAAAAAAATCATTTAAGCAACCTTTTTTTTTATTCAAACAAGCTTAAAGCATTTCATTTATCAACTGATACTCAATACAGGGAGGAATCAAATTAAAATTGTTACTCCTAGACCAAAAACTGGTCACTTTACCTAACAAGTGGGCAACCGAATTTGTTTGGCGCTTAACAAACTTTACCTTAAAGTTGAGAATACATTGTAATGAAGTCTTAATCGATCTAATAATGATACTAAATTCAGAGTTGCCACAATAGTTGGTATGGATAGCTTGAACCACCATTTGAGAGTCACTTTCAAATATCACATAATTCAATTGCATTTGAATGGTTGTTTGGATTGCTTCTTTCATGGTCATGGCTTCTGCTTTTATGATCGACTAAAGACCAAAATCCCACGAAATACCAACAATGATGAATCTATCAAAGTAATCTCTAACACACCAACCCATATTTGTTGTTCCTCATTGCCTATTGAACCCTATATCAACATTTCATTTCACCCATCCTTCATTCGGTAGGTTCCAACAAATTTGCACGAACTGGACATCATTATCACTCATTTGACTATCTTGAGATTTAAACCATTCATGCCATGTATGAAAAACTTGCGTACTTAACTTCGACACCTCTTCTCTATCATTGTTCCAAATCACATTATTTATATTATTCCAAAGCATCCAAATCAAAATTGCAACCCTCCCCACAATTCTCATATCTTCTTTACTACAAATATCAAGAATAAAGGTCTTAACATCACTAAAATTATGTAAACAAGGTTCAATAATAGAATACAAACCTGGTGCCTTCCGGCTTTGATTAGTAGCAGTACACCTAATGAACACATATCACTATCTTCCTTAATATTCTCACATAATTGACAATTTAGAGTGTTAATGGTAATAAAGATGATGACAATGTAGCTAATGCACATGCCAATGTAACTAATAGCCAAAATAGAAATAACTAACTCCAAGTTAGTTACACCAAGTTAGTTAGTTAGTTAGTTGTGAATTCTTTGATATATAAGAAACATAATGATCATATACCTAATTAAGATTGATCAATACATTGGCTTCTTTTTTCTTTATTGCATGCATGTTATTCTCTCTTTCTTCTTCTTGAAGTCATAACCAAAACTTGTTATTCCCATGGCATGATTTGCATAGCTTGCATCTTCACATGGTATCATTAACCTGTGATTCTTTCCTTCCACTGTGGTTGAAGCCCATCAATCTTCATCTTTGTTTCCTCACCTGTATCGATTCCTTTATCTCCTTTGTGTTTTCATCATGTCTTCTTAAGCTCCTCCAGCAGCAGCAATAATGATGGCCCTACTTCACAAGCCAATCACAAAGGTCATCAAACTGATACTCTTAATCTTTACTTCATGCATCCTAATGAAAACCTTATCTTAATTATTGTTACCCCTATTCTTTCTAGCAACAATTACCATTATTGGTTGCATTCAATGATTATGGTGTTGAGATCTAAGAACAAGCTTTATTTCATCAATGGTTCCTTACCTCAACCACCAGATCATGATCATAATTCAGTTGTGCGTGACATGTGTAACACCATGATCATGTCATGAATCAATAATTCTGTTGAATTAGAGATTGCTCAAAGTATCTTATGTATGGACAATGTTGCTAAAATTTTGGTGAATTGAATGATCGTTTCTACCAAGGAGACGTATTTCATATCTCAAATATTCAAGAAGAAATGTGTACTTTGAAACAAGGTGATACATCTATTTCTTCCTATTACAATAAATTTAAAATATTGTGGCAAGAATTGAATAACTTTAGACCAATTCCTACATGTTCATGTGATTCTACATGGCTTTCCATTACCAAAGTTTGTGCCTACAGAGACAATGATCAAGTTATACGTTTATTGAAAGGCTTAAATGATCAATACTCGACAATTTGATCTCAAATAATGTTAATGGACCCTATTCTAAATATATGTAAGGTTTATTCATTTCTTTTCCAACAAGAAAGACAAACCATTACACCTATTGATGAATCTAAGGTTCTAGCCATCCCCAATTATCATAACCAAAATTCTCATCTCAAATCCAACTCTAATTATCATGGTAGAGGCACCACTAGAGGTGGTAGAGTTGCTGGTGGCAGAGGTTGAGGCAATCGTGTCTGCACTCATTGTGGAATAATTAACCACACTTTAATTCTTGCTTCAAAAGTCATGGTTATCCCCTTATTGGAAGCAAGATGGTGTAGTCAATCAATATGATAATATGCCTGATAAGTCTGAAGAACAATCAGGTGAGTTATCTGTAGCTAATGAACATGAATTCCATGCTTTGGCTTTTACTTCAGAGCAACACAAAGCTTTGTTGGCATTACTCCAGGGATCATCACATTCACTGTCTCATAGCATCAATCATCTAACCTCTCAACCTGATCTAGGCTCAGGTATTATCTGTACATTTCCTAACTCATCTTAACCTGAAACTTTCATATTAGATATTGGTGCAACTAATCATATGTGTTACATAAAAATATTTTTACTGCCTAAAAAGAATTAAGCCCATCACCATCAAACTACCAAATGGTAGCCTTGTTACCACTAGTTTTTCAAGCACTATACAATTTAACCAATCCTTTTACATCACTAATGTATTGTACATGCCTGATATTGCTTTCAACCTCATATTTGTTCCCAAACTGACTAAAACCCTTCATTGCCAACTTATTTTTGATGATGTTGATTGTGTTATACATGATTCATGCTCCAAGAAAATGGTTGGCACAACTCAATTGCACGGTGGATTGTATCTCATGACCTTCCCACCAGTTACCCTACACAACAATCCATCTCATCATTACATCAACTCAACTCTCACTTGTTCTATAGATAAATCCCCCAATTGTAGCCTATGGAATTTTATACTTAGCCATGCTTTACATGTCAAGCTACTTGAGATCAATAAAATCTTTCCTTTTATCAAACCTGTCAATCAAAATATTCCTTGTGGCGTGTGTTTTTATGCTAAACAAAAGAGATTGCCATTTCCCCTTAGCTCTCATGTCTCTCATTCAGTGTTTGATTTACTGCATATGGATATATATGGCCCCTTGGCCTTTCCACCCATGATGGGATATAGGTATTTTTTAACCATTGTAGACGATAATAGCATATTCACTTGGTTCTTTCTCATGAGACTGAAACCTGAGATAACATCCCTCATTAAATCATTTGTAACAATGGTCAAAACCCAATTCAACTGCCACATTAAATGCATTAGATCTGATAATGACAATGAATTCATTCTTACTAAATTTTACAAACACTTTGGCATCATTCATCAAACATATTATGTTGGTACTCCTCAATAAAATGGCATTGTTGAAAGGAAGCACCAATACATTATAGGCATCACTCGACCCTTCTTATTCCAAGCTCACTTACCAACTATTTTTTAGGCTCATGTTATTGGCCATGTTGTACACATTATAAATAGATTACCTACATTTTCCTTGAAGCACAAGTCATCCTACCGAATCCTCGACAACAAACTTCCTGACATGTCCAATTTAAATGTTTTTGGATCCCTATGTTATGAAGCCACTTTGAAAGCCAACGGAAAGAAGTTGGACTCTAGGTCTCGAAAGTGCATATACTTGGGTTAGAAACCTGGTGTAAAAGGACGCGTTTTATTTTAGTTAAAGTGCAAGGAACTATTTTTGTCAAAGATGTTATATTCTTCGAGCTCTAATGTCTTTACAAACATGATTCTCCTCCTATCCAAGTTACCTATCCCAACCCTCCCTTACATTACTCTACCAGTTTAGATGAATTCTTTGATCATGCCTCTATGCCAACTTTTCCTAGCCATCCTTCACATACTCCTACCACCATTCCTCCTTCATTATCTCATCAAATAAGATATAATTCACCTCAAACATTACTTACTCCCAACACTAGTAACATACTTTCACCTTCATCTGATGTAAATACCACTCCTATACATGCTCCAGCCCATATGCCTGCCAGAAAATCTAGCAAACTTGTGCAACCTTCAACATATCTAAAAAATTACCACTGCAACCTACTTTCTAATACAATCCATAATTCATATTCAGCTGCTTCCACATCATCTTCCACCTATAAGTATCTTATTTACTCATTCCTTTCTTATGATCTCTTATCTCCTACATACAAACATTTCATTTTAAACTTGTATACATTTAGTGAGCCTAAAACATATGAGTATGGTGTTTGTGATGCTAATTAGAAAAATGCCATCAATTATGAGTTAGATGCCCTGATTAAAACTAAGACTTGGGATCTTGTGCCTTTACCTCTACACAAGAAGGTCATTGGGTGCAAATGGGTATTGAAAGTGAAGTTATATGCCAATGACACAATTGAAAGATAAAAAAGCATGTTTGGTTGCAAAGAGATTTACACAAACTGAAGGGTTGGATTACATGGACACCTTCATTCCTGTAGTGAAAATGACCACCATTAAGGTTCTATTGGAAATTGCAGTTGTTAATAATTGGTCACTCTTTCAGCTTGATGTTAACATAACCTTTCTTCATGGTGACCTTAAGTTTACATGAAGGCTCTACCAGGCCTTGCATTACCTCAACCAGATCCTGTGTGAAAATTACAAAGATCACTCTATAGTTTGAAACAAGCAATTAGGAAATGAAACACTAAGCTCACTGATACTCACATCTTCTCAGTTTACACTCAGCCCAAGGCTGATTATTCTCTTTTCACCAAAAATTCTCCAAAAGGTTTCTCTATTATTCTGGTTTATGTTAATGATCTTGTTTTAGGAGGAACTGACCTTCATGTAATTCAACAACTCAAAGCTTTATTGGATGCAAAATTCAACATCAAGGACTTAGGAATCCTTAAATATTTCATAGGCTTTGAAGTTGCTTGAAATGCTCATGGCATTTACCTTTGCCAAAGGAAATATGCCTTAGATTTAATCCATGATGCAGGCCTCCTTGGTGCCAAGCCTTTCACCACTTATATGCAAACCTCATCTTCAACTCCACAAACACCTTAGAACTCCAACATATGAACCTACCACATATCAAAGACTCATTGGCTGCCTATTATATCTCACTCATACCAGGCCAAAAATTGCATACACTGTAAGCAAACTTAGTCAATTCCTCGATGCTCCCACTGACAAACACATGTTAGCTAGAATCCATCTTAAAAATAACCCAGACCAAGAACTCTTCTCCAGTTCCATTTATACATTATGCCTCAAAGGTTTCTCAGACTCGGATTGGGGTACTTTCTCTGACACTCGCATATCTACCTTAGGCATATGTTTCTTACTTGGAGAATCTCTCATTAGTTGGAAATTCAAAAAGCATGTTGTGATATCACGATCCTCTTCTGAAGTTGAGTATCATGCCTTAGCTCAAGCCAATTGTGAAGGTGTTTGGCTCATTTACCTCCTTGCAGATTTTCAAATACCTCATCCAATGTCAATCATGATTTACTGTGACAATACACCTGTTATGCATATAGCTACAAATTCGGTGTTTCATGAGAGAACCAAACATATTGAGATCGATTGCCATGTTGTTAGAGAAAAGTTATTAGTCAGCACCATTCATCTCATGCCTGTCACGACCAAAGAGCTAGTATATGATATTCTCACCAAATATTTGCATTCAAGTCCCTTCCACACTCTTCAGGCCAAACTTGGAATGATTGATATCCATTCCAGCTTGAGGGGGCTATTAATGGTAATAAAGATGATGGCAGTGTAGCTAACGCACAAGCCAATGCAACTAATAGTCAAAACAGAAATAACTAACTCTAAGTTAGTTACACTCAAGTTAGTTAGTTGTAAATTCCTTGATATATAAAGAACATAATGCTTATGTAATTGATTGAGATTGATCAATATATTAGCTTCTTATTTCTTCGTTATTGCATGCATGATATTCTCTCTTTCTTCTTATCCAAGTCATAGCCAAAGCTTGTTATTCCCATGGCATGATTTGCATAGCTTGCATCTTCATATTGAGTACACTGAACAAAATGTTGACGGCACATAGTCTGAGTTGAAAGGCATCCCATACAAATCCTCCACAGCAGATGTTTGGCTCTAGATGGCGATATATGTTCCACAAGTTGCCCTAACCTGCCTCCACTCTAAAGTTTAACAGGTTTTTGTTAGACACTCCTCAACAACCTATAAACAAATTTGAGACTATAAACTCCATTTTGTTATACTTTCCAAACCATACAATCTTCTGACACATCTTCCACAAGCGAGACCTTTAGGATTTTGTTGACAACTTCATAGGTAAACAAATGTCTTATTTTCTGAGCATCTCATTGTTTAACATTTGTGAACATAAGATTATTAACAGAAATATCATACACGCCTTGACCTTCTGGACCCCCCAAGCAAACTTCTTTTACACTCTTTTGTCGTGTCATGGCTCGGCCATGACTTTAATCCTACTTTAATTTCCTATACTCCACCCACAACCAAGGATTAAACTTTCTTTGTTTTCCACAAACTTCTCCACACAGAACTTGAATTGTGTCAACATATCATTAATAATATTAACACGCTTAAAATAAAATTAACATTAAATTATTGAAAACAAATTTTCTATCCATCACAAAAAAAAATTGATAATGTATTTCCAATCAATTAGTTAATGATATATTATTTATTATATCTAATTATTTATTTAATAATTCAAATTATTATAAAATACTCTAACCAACTTTTTTTGAAGTGTGTAAATAAAAATTTCTCTAAATTTGTATATTTTAATCAAATTTATATTTCTTTGTTTCTATTTATAAACTCCAATCACATTTCATTTTTATTCCATATGAAACTAAATTTTCTATTATAATTAATTTCAGTAGAGACCAACTATAAATTTAGATGTCCCTTATAAAGATAAAAACAATTATTACATGAATCCCTCTTATAATACAATACAAGTTAGAATTTTGAACAATCACTTTTCTTTCCCAAAAAGAAAATATTTGATATTAATTTGTTCATACTCACAAAACAGTGGTCCCATTAACCGCTAGTTTCCAAACAATCTATGGGGAACAAAAACACTATTTTTTGTCTCACTTTTTTTTTTATTTTATTTTATTTTAATTTGGTCTAACTTTACTGTTGTCAATCAAACAATACCATCTAAATTGCCCATAGTTTTCATACTCTTGATAGATATTTTCTTCTCTTTCTATCACTTTATGTATATAAATATAATAACCTATACAATATTCACTTTTAATTCTATCCATCATCAAAATATTATCCTTTAAACTATTCACAACCCTCTTTATAACCAAGATCATTAAATTCTTCCTCATTTGACTCAACAGATATACTTTTTAAAAATATTTTTTTTAATAATTTCTCAATTCTGGGTATTTCAGTTATTAGTTTTTTTTCTTCCTTTTTTAGCATAAAATCCAACAGTGGAATTAAATTTCATCCAGTGGGCCATTTAAAAAACTTTTTTTTATCAAGTATAAAAGTGTTGAAGGATTGAGATTCAGTTATTGACATAGGAGTTGGAAATTTGGGTCATTGATAATGGAGATAGGTTTGGTTGATAAAGCAAGAGAAAGAGTTGGTTATGTGAAAAGGGCCATTGCTAAGCAAAGGAACAAACCTTATTGTAGAGTTAAGAGACATGTTCCAAAGTCACTTCAGCAGCTATTTCATTCATGCAAACAAACATTCAAAGGCCCTGAAACTGTTCCTGTAACACAAGATGTTCACCAACTTTGTCACATACTAGGTACGATTTCATTTTTATTCATGTCATACATGTGATATTGGTTTCAGATTTATTTTCTATCATGTTAATTTTTTTAAAAAAATTTTGTGGTTAATGATTAGATAATATGAAGCCAGAGGATGTTGGACTTAGCAGAGATCTGCAGTTTTTCAAACCTGGAAATATTATTAAAGAGAATCAAAGGGTCGCATACACCACTGTCTACAAATGTGCCAATTTCTCTGTAAGTGTTTTCGTTAGTCCATACAGAGTTTTGCTCTGGCTTCAATTTGATCTAGGCCGGAGTTGGTTCTTAGATCAGTTAATTTTCGGTTTCGATGACTAATGTGTCCATTTTTTTTAGGTGTGTATCTTTTTCCTACCGGAAAGAGGAGTCATTCCGCTCCATAACCACCCTGGCATGACTGTTTTCAGCAAGCTTCTGTTAGGACAAATGCACATTAAGTCTTACGATTGGGTTGATCCAGAGGCCTCTCACACCTCCAAATGTGAGAGCTCTATTTGTTTCTCTTTTACATTCATGGAGATCTGAATTACCTGCATTCGACAGTCTGAGATAATTTATTCAGATTGTCGAATGCAGACAATACAGATCTCTCAAACTGTTACTATTGGTGGCTGAAACGGTAATTCTGATTTTGCAGTGAGATTGGCAAAGTTAAAAGCAAACAAAGTGTTCACATCACCATGTGATACCTCGGTATTGTATCCAACAACAGGAGGCAACATTCATGAGTTCACAGCTATAACTCCATGTGCTGTTCTTGATGTCATTGGTCCACCTTACTCCAAAGAAGATGACAGAGACTGTTCATATTACAAAGATTTCCCAAGTGAGTAATTGTTACCTAAACACGTTCATATTATAACAATTGTATACGTCATTAGTGTTGTATCACTGAACATCAATGATGTCTTAAATCATGCAGATGAAGAAGAGATTGGTGAGGTGAAAGATGAAAAGGATAGCTATGCATTGTTAGAAGAAATTGAAATGCCAGAAAATTGTCAAATGGATGGAATTGAATATTTGGGACCTCCTATTGATGAAACAGTTTTTTAGCTTCAAAATGTATTGATTCTATGTAGCATCTTTTACAAAGTGTTCTTAGATATGTATGGCAAGGGGAGCTATTATAATATAAATTATTTTATTTGCCATTGATAATTTTTATGTCATAATTAACTTCTATTATAAATAAATAAAATTAATTTGTTTGTCATTATTAGTTTTATATATAATTTTTTTTTATCATTTAGATTTACACTATCAGTAACTGAGAACGGTTTTATTGTATAAGATTATAAATCTTACATGTGGCATTTTTTAAATGATTCTTTTTGTTGTTTATTTGATATTTAATATATTTATTTAATAATAAAAATATTTACAACAATTTATTTATTAATGTTTCTTCATAAAAAAAAGTTTCAGTTTGACTTTTGAGGTTCGCTAAGAGCATCTTTAGTGGGAGTAAACTAAATGGGTAAACTAAGATACTTTTTGTGGGTCCAAAGTGATTTGTAGGATTTAAAAAATTTAAAGTTGATTTGAGTAGTTTTTACTTTAATGGCGGTTGTTTATAAGAAACCAAAACTTGACCCCACATGGTATTAAATGGTTAATAAAAATCTATTATTTATGTTAAATAATTAATAAAAATATATTATTTATGTTAAATAATGAGTTAGAGTATGTTGGTTGTGTAGAGCACGTGAACTAGTTTTAGAGCATCCCATATGTCATGTCAGCACTACTATAATGCAAATTCTTTATTACTAACGTAAGCTATAAAGAATTTTGGTTTAACAACCCTTCACTAAATTTGCTCTAAATCACCCATCCAAGATGTACTATGTGAAGAGCACAAGTTTAACCCACGTTTTAAAGGTATGGATTAATTTTTGAGACACTTTTAATGTACTAGCCAAAATTATAAAAATATACTGTTTTGGAGATATATTTCTTGATATATGATGATATATATTTTATTTGTTTTTGTGTCACAATTCAATTTTATGAATAAATTTATTTTAAAAATATATCTTTGAAAATTTAATTTTAGAAATATATCTCCAAAAAAATTTTAAAAATATATTTTTGAAATCTAAAAAAACAAAAATATGCTCTTATATTACTTGGATTGGATGGAATATCATATTGATAATGTTTCTACAAATATCTTATTATCTAAATGAAACGGCCTTAATATCCATCGGTGTTAGGGCTTTAATTGTTATCAATTTCGGCAGATGTGAGGAAACACAGGTTTATAAAGTGGCATATGTGAATCTTAGTGAATCTTAGTGCTAACATCACAGGTAAAATTCTTACAAGTTTGATTATGAATTCACCTAAGGTTAAACCTTCTCTTAACGACAAATTTCTCTTTGATAATAAGTTTGATCATGCCACCTAATGAGTGTAAACATGACATTGACTTAACTCAGTTGAAATCGGTGTATTTTAGGAAACTACGAATGCTACTGCAAGTGGCTACACTATTCCTGGTTTTTTAGTTTCCAGAAATACATTTTCGAAAAATTTTCGGAGATTTATTTCTGAAATAAATTTATTCATAAAATTGAGATGTGACTCAAAAACGAATGAAATGTGTGTATTAGGGTGTGTCTGAAGATATATTTCCGAAGACAAGGGACATTTTTGGAATTTTGCATGATGCATTAGAAACAGATAGAGTGTTTTAAGAAACTTTCTAATTTTTATTTTCTGATTAAACATTCATTAACTACAACTGTTCATATTTATTTATATTTCCTGCATCATTTTAATTAAATACTAAAGAAATCAAGAATGTCACATGACAAGAAATCAAGAATGTCACATGCTTTAATGTCAAGAGACTCAAGAAGAGGGCATCCATCAATAATTACAAGCAATCTATTCCCGAGTTACACACTAAAAAATGAATAAGTATGGAACAACTTCCAACTTCTCTCAACATAAATCCTATTTTTACTCAAACAAGTTCAGCGTGAGCCAAGTATAAAATCACAATAAGGGAAGCAAATGGAGGCATGTTACATATCGTAAAAGACTTCACATTGCACCTAGGAAGTAGTTGGATAATGTAGGAAGTTAGGGAAGGGAGACTGGAAGCCAAACTAGAAAGATGACACCCATATACTTCTGGAGAAATATAGAGTAAGGGACATGTACGAAGAGTTCCAAAGATTTGAGAACATAAATGAAGTAATTATTCCTTCTAAAGGAGATAGTAGAGGAAGAAGACACATATTCATAATATTTTTTGATATTATAGATGAAGAGTTATTGGTCACTAAGTTGGACAACTTATTTATCAGTAGGAGAAATATTTTTGCGAATCTTCCCAGGTTTCAAAGAAGGTTTTAGTCAGCTAAGAAGAAAGTAAAGCATCCTCCAAGGAACATGGCAAGGAAGAAGATAACATTGGACCATAAGGTAAAGCCCAGGTTTACTTACTGAAGAGCCAGCCACGTCGGGTGGAGGAACCTCGTATGCTAAAGTTCTTAGATATGAATGAAGAACTTCAAAGATTGAAAAGAACTAAAGTGTTATTTTTAATCTAGAAGATAATGAACTCATCAGATTCAAAAAACCCCATGTTGGTGTGGCGGTAAAACCTTGCTTGACATATAACATGTAAGAAGTGTTCAAAACTAAAGGTTTTTTCTCAATTCTAGTCACTCTATATAGAGAGCAAACTTGTGCTTGCTGAAAGAGAAAGTAGAAGGCGAAATGGATGCTTTTTTGAAGGAGGGAAGGATTTCCTTTATAGACTGGTTCTCCAAGATGAAGTATATGAAACCAGTGGACATGGATATGGAAAGAATCATGTTGTTGTTTTGTTATGATATACTGTGTCAAGCATGGATACCGAAGTTATTCCAAACATTGGTAGCTCCGATGGGGAATTCCTTTGTGCATACGACATCACAAGGAAATGAGCTAAGTTTGATGTGGCGCAGATTCTTGTGAAAACCAGGCTCACTTCCATGGTGTTGGTAGAAGTTCAAGCACAGATAAATAGCATTTCCTTCAGCATTAAAATGATGGAAAAATTACAGTTTCTTTTAATAAGAACACATTCAAGTGACGGATCAGATTTTGATTCGGAGGATTCTAAAGATTCTAGGAGTGAAGATTTTTAAAATTCTCAAAACCTTTGGGAGGAGGACGTAAACGGATTACCAAAGGAGGATATTGGAGACGTGGTCTAGGTGACAGAGATGGCGATGAGTGGTTCCCAAGACACTTTGGATGTTGACAAGTCCCATTTAAAGTTCGCAAATTAAGATGTATTGCTTTACAACAACAACATTGATGGTACTAGGATACAATTTGGTCAGGATTTGATAGGTAGGGTGGAAAAGTTCCCTAAGGAGGTTTCTAATCAAGTTGTACCTATAGCCTCTTTACCTATATCGGACCAAGTAGGTTTGAAAAACACTTTATCAAGGTCAAAATCCTCCAGAAACCAAAAAGTATGTCACTTATCTAAAGATGGTTGTGTGGGCTCTCCTTTGGTTGATTTGGACTAGCCCAGACTTAGTTAAATTGGGTCATCTTTGGATATGTGCCTCCAAAATGTTTCTTTTAAGCTTGTTAGTCTTCCATCATTGGTGGCCTAACCGAAGCGGAAAATTAAGCTGATGGGGGATTTAGGAGAAACATCAAAGAAGGTTTTAGAGTATCCTATTTCTTTGAAGTCCAAATCCATTTCTTTCGCAAATCCTTCTTATTTCTCCTCCCTCATTCCTCCTAAACCCATAAAAGCAATCAATTTCTCTCTTACTTCACGTTCTCATTTATCATCGTCTATAATAGACAAATCCTTAGGTGGATCAACTATTTGTTGTGAATTGACGCCGGATCTGGATGTAGTTTAAGGTAACACAAGATTTTAGGCAAAGGAAGACGAGGATTCAGCTATGTTTAGAAGAAAGTTTCGGAGATTGGAATTAGAGGCCAATATGATGATAGAGCATATGTGGAAGAAATTAAGAGAATGGAGAGTATAGATCATGGGAGAATTAGATAGAAGGAAGATAACTCAAAAGGTGTTAAAGAGATTATTTGGAGCTCTGCGCCTGCCAAAAGTCTTGGGCTAGACTGATTTAATCTGAACTTTTTTTAAACTTGCTAAAATGTTATCAAATTTGATCTCTTTGGATGCATCAAATAATTATTTCACACAACTCATCTCCCAAAGGCTATTTTAGCAATGTTTCTTGCTCTTATCCCTAAGAAGCAAAACCTATATGATCTTAACAATTATCAAACTATATGCTTGATTAGTAGCATTTACATAATCATTTTAAAACTCTTGAAGGGCGTCAAAAGTAATTTATTGGTAAGCTTGCTTTGATTAAATAATATACATTTGTCATAAATTGCAACATGCTTGGTGGAGTAATTGTTATAAACTAACGTGTATTTCTTTTCTCATGGGGGGAAATATTGGAACAGATGTTGAGGATAACATGTACAACTGGTCTATGATAGATAGCAAATTTTGGGGACAAATGTCAAACATGATGTCTAGGACATTGTATACCTGTCAGTAAAAACAAGTTCCACTACCAAGTTATATCAAATTAACTTATACAAGATGATGAAGAAGAAGAGCAATAAAGAATACAATAATTGTTAACCTAGTTCATTGTAAACTGCACCTACATCTGGGGGCACTATAAGTAAGAAAGAAAATCCTCTCTTCTATAAAATTAGTACAAAGTGTCTTAGATTAACAAGTCCATTGTTCAATGCCTCTCTTCTTAATTCTACCATAGTTTCTTTCTATTTAGAACTCCCCCTAATGTGATAACCCCCTCCCACTTTCTCTCAATCAATAACCCTATTGATCAATAACAACAATAACTCAAGAAAATTGATCAATATTGAATTATAACTCAACTAAATAAACCAACCCCTATGCCTTATGATATTAATGAAGCAATATCATGGTGTACAAGAAACAACAAACAAAATACTCAACAAAAATCCTAGCATAATGAATATTCACAACATGCACACTTAAAACATGAGGTTTGAGTCTCCTTAAATAGAAATGCACCTTCGAGGATTTTCCAGTGGGCATTAGTAGCTCTTAATCTCTTCTAGATGTATTAGAGATCCTGTTTTGGTTTAATTTTTAACAGCCTCAAAAATATATGATTTATTTTGATTCAAATTAAAATTTAAATCTTCATTTAAATTGAATTGATCTCAACCAATCTTTAACAAACAAATCCACATAAATACAATGCTAAAATATAACAATAAATCTGATTGAAATCAATCAGAAATGTCGCACCTAACAACATCCATCATGGCCTGTTGACATGGGATAAATGTTGCACTAAACACATGCTGGAACATTATATTCCACATGTTGCATCAAAACATCAGAAATAACTATCTTCATATAAATCATCTTTGTAGAGTAAATTTTGGATTAATAAGATTTGAACTAAAACTTCCTTCAATGCAAACCCAATCAAATTTTCTTTGAATAAATTAAATCCAAAAATTTTCCAATTTAATTTGGATTAACAAAACAAACTTCCTCCAAAAGAAAACTTCTACATCTTCTGAAGGAAATAACACCACCACAAATCTGAAGGAAATTTAAAGATGATCAAAACCTAATCTTTACACCATGATGTCATACAACATGTGCTAAACATCTTACTTACAATCAAATCTTTATGTCAAGTACTTTAGCATACACTAGGACTAGACGAATCTTCTTAGAAACAAATACAATCATGCTCGTATTTCTCCATAAAATCTAGCTAACAAACTGATGTTATATGTTGGAACACTTGTTGGAACATCTCGTTCCACATGTTTTCTCTACACAAAATATAACTTGTTCATATGTTATTTTACATCATCTAGTCAATCACATAGAACAACAATCTCTCACTTTGGAATTTTTTTGGCTAAAACAACTTACAAGATGTGATCTTCAAGAAGTAGCACAAGTAGCACACCATTTCAAACATCAGCATCAGAATAGCACATAAGTAAGGTAGTTTCTACATATCAAGAGAGCTCAACACAAACAAAAAAACATCATGTTGGAACATCTTTTCCCACAACATCATTACTCCCCATTCTTTCCACAATTTTGCAAAGGTATGGAAGAACCACACAAAAACAACAAGCTTCAGGATCCAAAATAAAAGCTTGATAGGAATAATAGCCAGACCAACACACATCTTTAGCCAACAGAGTTCAACAAGGGAACAAGTACCATAGAATAAGAGCACATGTCCACATTTAACAAAGGAACGCCAAAATAGAAGTAGCATCAATAACTAATTAAGGTGAAATACCTCCAACATTTCTTCATCAAAAACCAGATTAGATTCATCAATTGGTACACAAATGTTGGACACAATGTCTAAGACATCTTTCCCAATAAATAGTTCTTTTATATCCTCATTTGCAGTTTCTTTTTCTTCCTCGACTCCCTTTTCCCTGGTCATAATCTAGTCAATAAAGGCAACCTTGCTTCTACTCAATTAATGGTGAAAGATTCACACACTCTCATATATCATACACCACTTTATAATCCTTGTTGCCTTTAATATTACACATAGAAGTAATGTTCACAATAAATTCCTTGGCTATATTTTCGTAGCAAGGACCAATACCATTAATAGTCTTTGTTAGCTCAGCAGCTTCCGTGATTTCTTTACTATCAAGAGCTTATTTACCTAGCCATCTCTCAATTGAAATCCTTATTTAAAGAACATATTTTCACTTCTGAACACTTCCATGTGAGCAAAGTAGACAATACGCGTGAGTTTTCCTTCCACCAACCTTTCTCCTCATGGTGGACACAACTTTTTAGACATATGCTTCAGCATTTGTCTCAAACTCACTTGTTTGGACAAGCTTTCTATTCATTTCAGAATTAACAAGGGCAACCTATTCATCATCCCTCTGAGTTGGAAACTCAGTCACTAACATGTCATACATGTTGTTTGGCACATCCTGATTAACATATTCATTACCACCTTTGGTGACATCTTTGAGCATTTGGTTACTCCACAATAGTTGAGTGCAACTACTTTCATCATATATACCTTGGGAATCAAAGGTGTGGTCTTTCATTTTCTTCACTTGAAAAATCAAGAAATTAGGTAACATATGCTACCATGCTAAACTCAAATTCAAACTTCATTTATTGAACAAAATGCTCAAACATCTTAATTGACACCCTACACAACACAGTATCTTCAACATAAATGTGAACTATTATCAAATTCTCATTGTCTTCTATATTGACACTCTCAATTTTGTTGATATAAATAGTAGCATCCATATTGATATCCATATTCAAGTACCTATTTAGGAATACACTTTTCTCAAACATCTTATAATGTTTGAGCTTCAAAATACATGACCGTCATGGAATGAATCTGATGAATCCAAGATGGGAAATAGGAACAAGAGTTTCGACATCATAAAAACTTCCATCTTCTTCAACAGAAAGCATAGCGTTTCCTGATTTATCAACAACAACGTACTTCATATCAAGACCAATAAGTTCAAAATATTCATCAATGACAACAACATCTTGTTAGAACAATATTTGGTTCTGCATCTGTACCTTTGAGTTTTGATGATAACAATGTAGTATGTATGTGAGAACAATTTTGATACCCTAAAGGGTTGTCATTGTGTAGCTTTAACAACCAATTCTGATTTTGAGTTTATAACGTGCAACGTCATCAATTTCTGAACATTGTGTTCTGAAATTCGCTTCTACGCTGATTCACTCTTGAGAAGTTTCTAGAAAGACGTTATGTTGATGTTGCAATGTTCTCTCTACTTCAGCTTCTAGCATAATTATGATCGTCAAGTTTATGAAGAATGGCAAGCTTCTGAAGTTGTATTACTTAGCTGAAGACTCTGAAGATCTCAAGCTAGACGCTAACAATGTCAAGGTTCTGACTGAAGATTTTGATTTCTGATGTGTATTTCTTTTTTTCATGCTTCGTCAACTTTTTATCAAAAGCCAACGAATTTGAAGATAAGATCAAGAGAATATGTGATCAAATAGTACATGGTATAAATAAAAAATATTCCTTCCACTACCTGAAAACATTGGCAAGTGACAGTACTATTCTTCACACCTGTCACTAATCCGTTAGTGGACAACTGTATTTCAGTATCCCGAATTTGCCCTCCAACGGTTCCTTTTTCATGTTATATAAAGAGGACTTGGCGACTTGAAGAAAGTTGCAATAATTTACAAGATTGTTTACATGGGTAAAGCTCTCAACTTTGTGCATTATTTTCTTTAAGTTTTTATATTTCATTTATGTAAAATCTGCTTGTGTAGAAGCAACTTGTAACATAAAAATCTTTATTCAAACTTGTTTATTTTTTATTTCTTAAGGAGACTAAGTTGTAGTCAGATCCTTGAGAAGACAAAGAAAGTTGTTTTTTGTGTTTTTGTAATCAGTTTGGTTATAGTGGATTAAATTCTTGTGTATAAGTCAAAATCACCTTGGCGGGTGGACTGGATAAACTTTGATTTCAAGTGAAACAGGACAAAAATCCTTGTGTCTTTCTCACTTTGATATTTTGATTGTGTTGATTTGGTAAAAAGCTTTTGTTTTTAAAACTCAATTCAAACCCCCATTTCTTGTGTTTTTCGCACCTTTAATTGATATCATAGCCTGGTACTGATTGTGATAAATTTTTATCAACACTTCACCGTGTTCAGTACCAATTTAGTTTTTTTTGTGAGAAACAATGGTTGTTGTTGCTTTCGCTATTAATAACAACGAGAAAGATCACTATAATGCTAAACCACTAGTCTTTGATGGTGAAAAGTTTGATTATTGGAAAGACAGAATCAAAAGTTTCTCTCTAGGATATGGTGTTGATCTTTGGGATCTTGTAGTCGATGGCTACGTTCACCCAATAAATGCTTAAGGAAACAAAGTAGCAAGAAGTATTATGACATATCAACAAAAAAGGATTACAATAATCATCATACGACTAAAACAATATTGCTTAATGTTATCTCTTATACTGAGTATGAGAAGATAAAAAAACAGAGATACTGCTATGTCTATCTTTGATTCTCTGAGGATAACTCGTGAAAGGAATGCTCAAGTAAATGAGACAAAGGTTGTGGCCTTAATCCAGAAATATAAGGCATTCAAAATGGAAGACGATGAAATCGTTAAGACTATGTTTTTAAGATTTTCGATGTTTATCGCAGGAAAGAAGGTTCTGGACAAAGGGTATTCAATGGCTCACCATGTCAAGAAAATCATCAGAAGTCTCCTTAAAAAATGGAGACATACAGTCACTGCCTTGAAGTTGTCAAAGGATCTGAACAATATTAGTCTTGAAGAGCTTGTTAGTTATTTAAGAACCCATTAGATAGAACTCGAGGAAGATGAACCTCAGGAGCGAGGTAAATATGTTGCCTTGAAATCTAAGCCTGAGAAGACAATGGCTTATCAAGCTGAGGAAGAATAAAAAGATTATGATGAAGACTTAGAAGATGATGATAAGTTTTCGTTAATTTTCAAGAGCGTCAACAGACTCCAGAGGCATAGGAAGAATGGTTAAGGGAAGTTCAGAGGAGCTAGAAGGACTGTTGGTCATTCTGATTCTTCGTCTGGACCAAAGAAGCAAGGTTCTGGCAAGAAGGGGCTTATGGCTGCATGTGATGACTCATAATTAGAAGAAGAAGATTCTGAAGATGAACAGGCCAATGTTGCATTGATGGCAACTACATTTGATCCTGAAGGTTCTGAAGAACCAGAAGACAAGGTGTTATATTCAGAACATGATTTCTATTATACCTATTTTGGGTAAGACTCCTTGTGAATTGTGGAAGAACATAAAGCCCAATATTTCGTATTTCTGTCCTTTTGGTTATGATTGCTTTATGTTGAACACTAAGAAGAATTTTTGCAAGTTTGATTCTAAAGCACAAAAGTGTTTATTGTTAAAATATTCTGAACGCTCAAAAGGCTATAGAATCTTTAACACTAAGACACGAATTGTCAAGGAATCAATTCATGTTAGATTTAATGATAAGCTTGACCCTGAAAAGTCAAAGTTAGTTGAGAAACTTTCCTATATGAAAGTCACTTTCTCATAATCCAAGGATAAAGATTCTGGAGATAATGATTTAAAAAGAAAAGTTAACGACACTGAAGCAAAAGACTTATAAATGACTCAACTATAAGTTATCATTGGTCTATCTCATTAGAAGAATAGTAGACTAAGAACTTCTCATTCTGAAGAATTAATTCTAGGAGATAAAGATGCACTAGTCAAAACTCGATCTTTGTTCAAACCTTCTGAAGAAACTCTCCTGAGTTTGGTATCTTTGATAGAGGCCACATTTATTAATAAAGTTGTTCTGAATAATGAATGGATTCGGGCTATGCAAGAGAAACTGAATTAATTTACCCAAAATGACGTTTAGGATCTTGTTCAAAAACCAAAAGGTGTACATGTCATTGGAACCAGATGGGTGTTTAGAAACAAGCTCAATGAGAAAGGTAAGGTCGTCAAAAATAAGGCTTGATTGGTATCACAAGGTTATAGTCAGCAATAGGGGATAAACTATACATAAACCTTTGCGTCAGTTTCCAGGTTAAAGTCTATTCGTCTTTTTGTTTCGTTTGCAATAAATCATGACATTATTTTGTAGTAGATGGATGTTAAGAGTGTATTCTTAAATGGGTAAATTTTAGAAGTGTATGTGCACCAAACCCCTAGTTTTGAAATTTCTCAAAATCCAAATTTTGTTCTCAAACTCAAAAAGTCGTTATATGGTCTGAAGTAAGCTCCCAAAGTTTTGTATGAAAGACTAATTAACTTCCTTTTGGAAAATTATTTTACCATAGGGAGAGTGGACACAATGCTCTTTTGCAAAACCTTTAAGAATGATATTCTGGTTGTGCAAATTTATGTTGATGATATAATATTTGGTTATACTAATGCTTTGTTGTGCAAAAATTTTGCCAAGTTAATGCAGTCAGAATTTCAAATGAGTCTAATGGGAGAACTAAAGTTCTTTTTGGGGATTCAAATTGATCAGCATTCAGAAGGAGCGTACATCAATCAAAGCAAGTAAACAAGAGAACTTCTGAAGAAGTTTAGCTTGTTAGATTGCAAGCAAGCAAAAAATCCAATGCATCCTACATGAATTATGGAGAAGGAGGGGTAAGTAGTAAGGTAGATCATAAGTTATTCAGAGGTATGATAGGTTATCTCCTTTATCTAACTGCTTCTAGACCTCATATTTTATTCAGTGTTTGTTTGTATGCTCGCTTTTAATCAGACCTCAAGGAGACTCGCTTAACTTATTTTATGAGAATCTTTAGGTATCTGAAAGGTACTACTAATCTTGGTTTGTTTTATAGAAAATCAAGTGAATACAAATTAGTTGGTTATTGTGACGCTGACTATGCTAGAGACAGAATAGAAAGAAAAAGTACTTCTGCAAGTTTTCAATTTCTAGGAGACGATATGATCTCATAGTCTAGCAAGAGACAAACAATAATTTTGCTTTTAACAACTAAAGCTAAGTATATCGTAGCTTTTGGATGCAACACTCATATACTTTGGATGAAGAGTCAACTGGAAGATTATCAGATCTTTGAGAGTAACATTCTTATTCTATGTGATAATACTTTTGTTATTTATTTATCTAATAATTATATCTTGCATTCTAAGGCTAAATATGTTGAGATTAAACATCATTTCTTACGTGACTATGTTCAAAAGGGTATTTTCCATTTAAAATTTGCTGATACAAACCATCAGTGGGATGATATCGTTACAAAACCCCTTATTGAGGATAGATTTGTTTTCATTCTGAAAATTTTGTACATAGACTTCTGTCTAGAATGAAAAGATGTTATCAGAATGTTAATCTTCTAGAATTCTTAAATAGGTTCTGAGAATTCATTGTTGTTTGATTGTTTGATTCTGAGACATGAGCTTTTTGAAGTGAGGAAGTTTTATGAATCATAAAGGTTATGATCAGAAGTAATCTTACCAAATTGTCTTCTTGATTCTGAACAGTCAATGCATTTAATGGTTATCATTTTGTTTGATATCTTGTTATACTTAATGGTGATAGATGTCCCACTTTCTGAGCATGCATGATGATGGTGTAACACATTGGGTTTCGTATTCTTAGAACTAGGTTAAATCTTTACGCCTTTCCTCTATGTCTTCATTTTTATTGCTTTAATAATTGCTAAAATGTTCATATAAACCCACTTCATTCACATTTCACACTACACTCACATTATTCCCACATTTTCTCTCTTTCAAACCTCCAAACTTGTTGCAACTGTTCATCTCCTTTAATTTTGTTGAATGGCTGAGAATTAACATCAATAATCTCCTCGTCACTCCATTGCTGATGAAAATCACCATGTTATCCCTCTCAACAATCTGGTCGAAGAACTAATGGTTCTAAGTGAAACCATAGTAGATTTCAAGAACCTAAAGGATAATGGTTTTGACCTAACGGGAACTCTGGAATTCCAAGGTTGCAATTTTTTCTTTGAGAGACTTATGGGTCCAATCTACTGAGTTCTTGTTAGGCAATTTTGGATTCATGTTGTTGTTGGAAAAGAGACAATCATTTCCTACATCATGAACAGGAAGATTGTGATTACGAAAAAGTCTACCGCAAATTTGATTTCTCATAATGGTTGTGGGAAAAAGGTGTATAATGTCAAATATGATGCAAAGAGAGACGCTAAGTAAACATCAAGCATCTTCAAGGAAGGAAAAATATTTGATGATGGAAAGAGTATAAGTGCCAAAGATTTGACTTATACTTTGAGGGTATGGTTCAAAATCATCCCGAGTTGCATTTATCATAGACCTAACACCAAATTGGCTGGTTATATCAACATCACTTAGAAGTTTATGTTATTCTTTCTAGAAAAAAGGCATCAAGCTGGCACTTCTAGCAATTCTGTTTAGGTTTCTCAGGGATTTGATAAGAGAAACTAGAACTGCAACCTCTCCCAAAAAGGAGAAGTTTATTTCCAATGGAAGATTAATCTTAGACATTCTGGTGGATAATGGCCTTGTTGAAGACCTTATGGTACATGGGTATACTAATGAGCTAGTCAAGCATGTTAGGAAAGTATTATAGCGGAAGAATCTGAAAAGCATGGGTCTCATCTTCGAAATTTTTAAGCTAATTAATCCTCCTTCCAAGGAAGATATTTATGGAATAAGAATTTCTGTTGATGGTTTCCCAGTCTTCTCTAAGATTGATCCTCTAGAAGTGTTGGCACTCTACACTGCTAGCTGTATTGAATAAGGAATTGATGTATGGGCAGATCCATCTAACCTTCCAGATACTTTCCCAAATGTTCACGGGAAGAGATAGAAAGGCGGTAAGAAGAAAGATGCTAAAGGAGAAGGAACTTCTGAATTGCAGAAGAAGAAGAAGAAGAAAAGGTGGCAATGTTTCTGGATGAAGATGAAGTGCCTCTCAGTGAGTTCCAGAAAGCTATGATTCTGATGGATATTTCTGGTGTTTCCCAGCAGTCATCCAAGGACTTCGAGTTCGACACACTCATTCCTCGCAAGTCTTCTAGGACCAAAACTTATTTTGTTTATGATATTAATATTTCTGAAAGTGTCTTACCAACACCACCATCTCTATCTCCACCTCATAACACTACTACTATTCCAAATCCAACTCCACAATCACCATCTACAAATCTAACCACTCTACAACTATTCATAGAAATTCACATAGTTTTCGAGGAATAATTGTCTCAACAACAACACTGTGAACAACAAATACAATTAGGTTATATAACCATTATAAAACACCATCCATCCACTTTACCAACACCCATTTCATCACCCTTTACTAATGCTCCCCAACCACAAAATCCAAACGAAACACCCAGAAAATCTCCTACGAGAGATTCTGGTGACCAAGAGTTTGAGGGTACTCCCAAAGGCTTGTTTGACTTTGTGAAATTCTGGTATGCAGATCTCATATGCCCCAAGAACATTGATCTCTGCTCAACAAGGACGAGGACAGACCATGACCAAATTCAATTTCTTTACATTGTCCCAATGTCATGATCAACGTCTGTTGTAATATCAGTAGACTGACAGACCTATTTATCTAACCATTTAAATTATGCAGAATTGTAAATATAGAAAGATAAATAACACAGTAATTGTTAACCCAGTTCGGTGCAACATCACCTACATCTGGGGGCTACTAAGCCAGGGAGGAAATTCACTATTAGCAGAATTAATTCAGAGTCAAACAACCCAATTTTCACTCCTCACTTAAAACCTATCCAATGACACTTCTGCCTAGAGACACTCTATACCTGAGTATATCCATTCACTCCCCCTTAATCACCTTAATGGTAAATAATTCACTTACAGTTACAGAAGCACTTGAAGACACTCTTCAAACATAACTTGATCTTGCTTCACAGCTTTGATCAAGTGACACACACTCTTGCTTAACAACTTTGAGTGGCACAATGAACACACTTGTTCATACACAATAAACCAGAGAAATCATATAACCTACAATTGCTTGGCACACAAGGAACCCTAAGACTCCTAGACACACGTGAAGAGAAAACCTCTTCACTCACAAATATGTCTACCACAATGCATCAACCAATACAAAGAGTGACTTACACACAAGGGACTCTCAAACCCTAGACCTTTATTTTACACTCAAGTTGTTCTTGATGTGAATGCTTGATTTTCCCTTGCTTATGCGTCTCCTTTTATAGCAATACAAACTGAGTTTGGGCTGATCACAAGTAACAAACATTAGGTTTAACCAAGTAAAACTAATTTCCAAAATTCAAGGCGCTTTCAAATAGGTCATAGGCATTTCAGCACTGCCTAGAATCTCGCATGAGATAACTAAGAAACCCTAACAGGTTTCCTGAAATTTAGCCTAAGATATATCAGGTATCATAACAAAAAAAAACAACCCTGCACGTCTGATGTCATACGATCAATGTCATAGCATTCAATCATGACATTCAACTTCACTTACTCTTAGCTTTCCAGCTTACCCTGTTGAACACTTCTGTAGAATCTTCTTCATGACAGTAGAAACAAATGTTTTATAGTTTCCAAAAAAGTCTCAAAGATCCTTTTTATGAACACCAATTAAATATGCACTTTGTTTCTAATAACTCTCTTTGGCATGTACATACTGATGAGGAATATCCAACAGGACCAAAACACTTCTGTCAAGAGATATAACATAACAGCCTCTGCTGTACCAGACATTTATGTCATGACATTCAGTATGACATCCATGACAGCAGTTCTGTCATCAGCTCCTGCTGCACCAGTAGCGATGTCATGACATTGGTAATGACATTCGTGACAACAGTTCTGTCATCAGCTCCTGCTAGCTCCTACTACACCCATGACAACAGTTCTATCATCAGCTCCTGCTGCACCAGACAGTGATTTCATGACATTGGTAATGACATCCATGACAGCAGTTTTGTCATTAACTCCTATTGGCTCCTGCTGCACCACAGCTCCTGCTGTTTATAACACATGACAGCAGTTCTGTTACCACAACTTCTGCTGTATCAGACAGCGATGTCATGACATTGGTTATGACATTATGTTTAAACTCATGATAGCAGTACTGTCATAACAATAGATGAAGATGTTGTGATATCTGACTTAACATCAGTGCAGGATCATGTTTTACCAAAATTTAGCCAATCCTAGAACCATGGACAATTCTATATCATAGAATCATGGAACTAACAATCTCCCCCTTTGGTAAATTTAGGCTAAAACAACCAAACATCTTATCAGGGCAGCAACAATAGTTTTTTTCCAGCCTCACACATTATCATGCTCCCCCTTGATAGTTGTAATAGATAAAAACACTTTACTCCCCCTTGGTTTAGTCAAAAATTGGAGTAAGTGAACATACTGCACATGGTGTCCAGGTCTGACATTTCTTGATCTCTAAAGACTGCACCAACAATCATGGGCAATGACTTAACCTCCTTGCGAGTACACCCTGAATCAGTCTTGAATCTGGAGTTCTTGCCTTGTCTGAAGCTGCACCTTCAGAAGTGACACTTTTGACATCACCAATTTAAGGATAATCAATAAAATACTTGCCAAGTAACAATTGATTTTAAATCCCCAATTTGTGACACACAAATATTCTCATCAGAGGTCTAAGGACACAAGCTTGCATGAGCTTCAGCAATCTTTGTACACATCTTCATATTAGCACAATGTCAACACAAGTAATGCAACTACACATCAGACAGGTACACAACTCCCCATGTCATACATAATCAGCTTTCCCCCTAAAAGAGAGAACCCAAACACATGAAGAATCTCTTCATTACACACTGCAACTTTACATTCCTTGTTTTACAGCCCATACTATAATAGAAGAGGTAGGCAAAACTATCTGCAAGATCACTCAGATTCAGCTAGGAATATCTCCAAAATGTCAGAGTAAATGCCTTGTTTCCTTGACTTCTATATGCACAAAATCAGAGCTGATGATGCCTTGATCTTCATCTTTATATTACTCCCAATAAAGCTTGTGCACATCTGATTTGATCCATTGGCACCTAATGACAGACCCAAAAGGAATACACTGTCATGTTCACCATGAGCTTAGAGCAGTAACACAATGTCATAACATCTGGTCTGACATTCCATCTTCATAAAATCCCAAACTGTTTGAAACCACAAACAATCTTGATACATAATTGCACTCTTGCAGCACCACATCCTTGATAAAAGTATAAGTCCCCATATCAAGGATAACCAGTGCTTGTTTAGAAGCACGTGAATGGAAAACATAAGACTCATCTTCATGTCTTCAAGAGCTCACTCTCTGTTCAACACACCTGCTGAACGCATTCACTAATTGCTTGCACCATAAGCAAATAGTACACCCATCAACCAGAAGCTCTCCCCTATCTTTGATAAACGATGCTCTAAGATCACCATATTATATCTCAAGACTCACCTCATGCTCATACAGCAAGAGGGCACAAACCAGATCCACTTCTTTCTAGAGTTACTTGCAGCAAAAGAACTCTTTTTCCACAAGTATTTTAACCTCAGCCTAAGATGGACATTTTTTAAGGACCAATTGTTATTAATTTTTATATATTTTGTCGGTCCCTTTTTACCGATTTTGTATTAAATTCACACAAGTTTTTATCACAATTTAGTAAAACATTCAATTTTAGTTATTTTGTTTTGTGTCGAATAGATATTTCACTTTTTCTCTAGTTTTGTAGAATGTATGTCAAGAAAAGAATGATCTCCAAAGCAACTCGTGAGGATAAAAGTTTGGGAAAGGAATTGATGAGGAATCACGAAACAAAGCAAGGAATTCTCAAGTTGGGCAGTTCGCGCTGCGAACTGGGTGAAATCAGCCACTTGCAAATTAATGACACATGTCATGTCTTGGAAGAAAAACCACTTTTTGTAGGGTGGCGCCCCATAGCCTATTTATTGCACTTTTCCCTTGCATGTTGGACATAATCATTCCACCCTTGAGGCTTAGTATCTCTTAGGTTTGTAAGAGATTTTAGGAAGATTTTAGAGGAGATTTTCTTGTCTTGGAGAGAAGTTTCATGCAAGAGGAGATTATTGAAGAATTTGCTGAGTATTCTATGAAGATGATGAGTAGCTAAACTTCTTCTTGTCAAGCTTGAGTTAGTAGTTATCCTATGTTGTTTATATAATATTACTATCCTTGCATGTAACAAACTACATTTGGTATAAGGAATTATATTTTCTCTTTACATTGAAAAATCAGAATTGAATTATCGTTGAGAAAGATAATTTAATTCTTGACCTAAGATATTTTTCCAAGTAGAAAATAAATTGTAGAGATAGATTTATTCACTACTTTTCTATTTGTGTTAAACATTCAAGACTATTATATTAATAATTAGATGGAGAGATCGTCTAAGGATTTATATAATAATTGTCACAATCTTATTTAGACATAAATATTATTGAGAGGACACTTGGATATTATCAATGGAGTTTGAATGCATGCATGTGATATTAAGAATACATAAAGAACAAAGATAATGAAACTCAATCTTGACAAGGCTTCTAAACTTTATTCTAAAACCATTTTTATTGTCTTATTTTTCTTATACGTAAAAAGAACAATTTATTCATCAACAAACAGTTTGAATACCTTTGAACTTACAACAATCGAAATTATAGAACGGCGGTAATAACACCAATCTCTGTGGATACGATTTTAAAAATATTTGCCGAAAATATACTTTTCAACAAATTGGCACTGTTGCCGGGGATTGGTGTCGATATTACATGCATTGCAATAATCCATTGTTCTAAGTTCTTGTTTTAATTTTTTATCACTCTTGTGTTTCACTTGGTTTGTTAGTTTTGTAGATTCTAGTGCATGCGAGAAAAAGCCACCGAGGAGCAATTTCAATTCGACCCCGAAATTGAAAGAACAATCCGAAGGCTTAATAGCAAGACACGAAGAAGAAAGAAACTAGCCGACGAGAGGAACCGAAGAAAAGAAGCAACATATTCTGCACTTACTCAAATTGAAGAGGAAGTTGTAGAGACCGTTGAAGGAAGTATGGGTGACGACGCTCGTACCGAAATGTCCGCTAACAGTCCAAGGCGGACAACTCAATTTGCTCGAGGCGGAAGGAATACAGAGATGAAGACCGGAATCCTTCAACTCCTTTATGCAAATCCATTCACCGGAATGGATCATGAAGATCTGTACAACCATCTCATCAAATTTTATGAGATTGCGGGTTCTACGGGAGTAGATGAAGCAAGTGAAGAAAACTTATTCAAGAGAATGTTTCCATACTCATTGGTGGTAAAAGTAAAAGAGTGGTACCTTGATCAACCAACAAGAGTGATGACAGATTGGAATTTGTTAGAATAAAGATTTCTAGAGAGGTACTACCCTCAATCCCGATTCATGGAAGCCAAAACGGCTATTTCGGTGTTCACACAAGGAAGCAACGAGTCTCTAAACGAGGGTTGGGAAAGATTAAAATCCATGTTGAGGAAATGCAAAGGTCATGGTTTTGATGATCTCACACAAATTCACATTTTTCTCAACGGACTCCAAACATCACAAAAGACACTCTTGGATGCTACCACGGGTTGTTCTCTCATGTCAAAGAATGCGGAGGAAGCAAAAACCATTATTGATCAAATGGCACTCAATGATCGACAAAGTCAACACGACTGTAGTCCTTCACAAAGGAAAGCGGGGGTTCTTGAGTTGAATACCAACGATGCCATAATTGCTCAAAACAAGCTACTCTCTCAACAAGTGGAGCTGCTCACTCAACAAATGTCCAAACTTCCACAACAATTGAAAGAGATTCATGGAACACAAGTTAGACATCAAGTGGCAAGTTGTGAACTTTGTCAAGGAGATCATCCAACCGGATTTTGTCCCCCGATTTAAGAGGAAGTAAGTTATGTCAACAATCAAGGTCAAAGTTACCAAAGATATCCTTCGCAACACAATAACACTTTCCAAAGGAACAACCAAGGCTACCAACAATCAAGATTCAACAACCAAAATTTTCAGCAACAAAGTCCATATCAAAATCCAAACACACAAAGTCAACAATCACAAGGCGAGAGTTCCAAGTTAGAAGATACGCTAGCACAATTCATACAAGCCTCCATGGCAAGTCAAAAAAACAATGAAGCAGCAATCAAACACTTGGAGACTCAAGTAGCCCAACTTGCAAAACAATTGGCGGAACAACAAGCAAGTTCATCATTCTCCGCCAACACTCAAACCAATCCGAGGGAACATTGTAAAGCAATTACCACAAGAAGCGGTAAAAAGGTGGCAAGCAACGGAAACGAGGAAATTACAGTGGAGGATGAGATAAATGTCATAGCTGGAAATCAAGAGGAAGAATTGTTGGAGGCTCAAAATGATGAAGAGAAAAATACTTCTTAGGTCGCGCCGCGCCAGAGCTTCGCGCCGCGAACTGTGCAAAAACAGAATCATGAAAGTGGTGTTCAGAAAGAGCAAAAATTGAAAAACAAAAAAGGGGATAAAAGCGTGAGTCATATTCCAGCCCAACACTTACCTTACCCGCATGCACCATCAAGGAAGGACAATGCAAGGCACTATGCACGGTTCATGGATATACTCAAGCAACTTCAAATTAGTATTCCATTTACCGAAGCACTAGAGCAAATGCCAAAATACGCAAAGTTTTTGAAGGATATTCTCACAAAAAAGAAGAGGTATACTGAAGATGAAATCGTTCTACTTGATGCACGATGCAGCGCAATCATTCAAAGAAATATCCCAAGGAAAGAGTCCGACCCGGGCCGAGTAGTTTTACCGGTGACCATTGGAGACACATACATTAGCAATGGTTTGATTGATCTAGGGTCCAGCATCAATCTAATCCCCTTATCTATTATCAAAAGGTTGGGAAACATTGAGATGAAGTCGACGAGAATGACTCTCCAACTAGCCGACAAGTCTACCACTTCACCATATGGAGTTGCACAAGATATGCTAGTCAAGGTGGACAAGTTCTTCTTTCCGGCAGATTTTGTGGTAGTGGACATGGAAGAGGATCGTGATGTTCCTTTAATTCTCGGAAGACCATTCATGAAGACATCCCGAATGATGATTGACATCGATGATGGACTCATGAAAGTGAGAATGCAAGATGAAGAAGTGACATTCAATCTTTTCGAATCCATGAAGCATCCTAAAGACAGGCACGATTCCTTCCGAATCGATGTAGCCGAGGAGGAAATCATTGAAGTTGCAAATCAAGTCCATCTTTCTAATTCCTTAGAAATATCTCTTATAGGAGCTTACAATGTCTCAACCGAAGAGGAGGAAAAAGAAATTGAGGCAATTTTGAGTGATTTAGAGTTTTGTGGAGAGATTGCCTCTCATGAAGAAAAAATTGAGGCGTTAGATGAGAAGAAGAAAGCGGAAGACACAAAGCTGGAATTGAAAATGCTACCTCCACATTTGAAGTATGTATTCCTTGGCGATAATTTCACCAAACCGGTGATAATTAGTAATGCTTTATCCATCCAAGAAGAGCAGAAATTGACACAAGTATTGAAAAAGACTGAACATGCAATTGGATGGGTATTATCGGATTTAAAAGGTATTAGCCCAGCCTATTGCATGCACAAGATCATGATGGAAGACAACTGCAAACCCATTGCTCAACCTCAAAGACGCCTAAATCGATCCATGAAGGAAGTGGTAAGAAAAGAAGTCGTTAAACTATTGGAAGCTGGAATGGTCTATCCTATATCCGATAGTGAATGGGTGAGTCCGGTGCAAGTAGTTCCAAAGAAAGGTGGTATGACGGTTGTTCGAAATGAGAAAAATGAGTTGATTCCGACTAGGACGGTAACCGGATGGCGGATGTGCATTGACTATAGGAGATTGAATCAAGCCACAAGAAAGGACCACTTCCCACTACCTTTTATGGATCAAATGCTAGAGAGGTTAGCCGGTAAGAATTTCTACTGTTTCTTAGATGGTTATTCGGGGTACAACCAGATTTCGGTCAACCCGGAAGATCATGAAAAAACAGCTTTCACATGTCCTTTCGACATATTTGCTTACCGGAGAATGCCTTTTAGATTATGTAACGCACCGGCAACATTTCAAAGGTGTATGCAAGCCATCTTTTCAGACTTGATTGAAGAATGCATTGAAGTGTTCATGGATGATTTTTCCGTCTATGGTGCATTTTCGATTTATGCTTGAGGAATCTTGATGTAGTACTAGAGAGGTGCGTATAAACAAACTTGGTACTGAATTGGGAGAAATGTAATTTCATGGTGACCGAAGGGGTTGTTCTTGGGCACAAAATCTCCTCCAAAGGGCTGGAAGTTGATCGGGCAAAGGTGGAAGTAATCGAAAAATTACCACCTCCAATAAATATCAAGGAGATAAGAAGCTTTCTCGGACATGCTGGATTTTACCGGAGGTTCATCAAAGATTTCTCAAAAATTACAAAGCCCTTGAGTAATTTGCTCAACAAAGGTACACAATTTCTTTTCGATGAATCTTGTTTGAAAGCGTTTCACGAGTTGAAATAAAAGCTAGTGATTGCACCCATAATCGTTGCACCTAATTGGAAACTTGATTTTGAACTTATGTGTGATGCAAGCGATTATGCGGTTGGTGCGGTTTTAGGTCAAAGAAAAGCAAAAAAAATTCATGTCATACATTATGCTAGTAAAGTTTTAAACGAAGCACAAGTCAATTATGCAACAACTGAAAAAGAGTTACTAGCCATAATGTATGCCTTAGAAAAATTCAGAGCTTATTTGATCGGATTTAAAGTTGTAATTTACACAGACCATTCGGCAATCAAATATTTGCTAACCAAACCGGATTCCAAACAAAGGTTGATTCGTTGGATTCTATTATTACAAGAATTTGATTTGGAAATCCGGGATAAAAAAGGTTCCAAAAACGTGGTAGCCGATCATTTGTCTCGATTGGTGAATATGGAAATTACAAATAAAGAAGAAGAAGTGCGGGAAGAATTTCCGGATGAAAAACTTTATACGATTCAAGTGAGGCCATGGTTTGCCGATTTTGCTAACTACAAGGCAACTGGTTTGATACCGGGGGATCTCACTTCGAATCAAAGAAAGAAATTCTTGGCCGACACAAAGTATTATGTTTGGGATGATCCATACCTGTTCAAAGTAGGTGTAGATAACATCTTAAGAAGGTGTGTGACTACTGAGGAGGCAAAGGATATGCTATGGCACTGTCACAATTCTTCGTATGGGGGTCACTATAGTGGTTTAAGAACCGCTACTAAAGTCCTCCAATCGGGATTCTAATGTCCATCCGTGTTCAAAGACGCTTATGAACACACCAAAAGTTGTGATAAATGCCAAAGAAGCGGAGGAATTAGTAAAAGGGATGAAATGCCTCTAACCAACATGCTGGAAGTAGAAGTTTTTGATTGTTGGGGGATTGATTTCGTCGGACCATTTCCACCTTCCTTCTCTAATGAATACATCTTGGTAGCTGTCGACTATGTGTCTAAATGGGTGGAAGCAATTGCCTAACCTAAGGCCGATTCAAAAACTGTGATCAAGTTTTTAAAGAAAAATATATTCTCACGTTTTGGTGTGCCTAGGGTGCTAGTAAGTGACGGGGGATCACATTTTTGCAATACACCGTTGGAAAAAGTTTTAGAGCATTATGGTGTAAAACATAAGGTGACCACCCTATACCATCCACAAGCAAATGGTCAAATGGAAGTGTCAAATAGATAGGTCAAAAGGATCCTTGAAAAGACAGTTTCTAATTCAAGAAAAGAGTGGTCCTCGAAGTTAGACGAAGCCTTGTGGGCATATCGTACAACATACAAAGCCCCCATTGGACTCACACCTTTCCAAATGGTATATGGGAAAACTTGCCACCTCCCGGTAGAAATGGAACATAGAGCATTATAAGCTCTCAAACTTTTAAACTTTGACCCCATTTAAGCTGGTGAGAAAAGAAAAGCGGAACTTCATGAGTTGGAAGAGTTGAGAAACAATGCTTATCACTCAAACAAGATGTACAAGGACAAAGTGAAAGCATACCATGACAGGAAGGTTCGTCCCAAAGTATTTAGGGTCGGACAAATAGTGCTCCTTTTTAACTCAAGGCTTAAGTTGTTCCCGGGTAAGTTGAAATTTAAGTGGTCTGGACCGTTTGTGATAAAAGAAGTGAAAAAGTACGGAGCCATCGTGATTGAAGATCCCAAGTCCCAAGAAAGTTGGACTGTAAATGGGCAGCGATTAAAAGTCTATCACGATGGAGAAATAAATCGAGAGGTTTATGTAGTCTCACTCACCGAACCATGTGTTGCACCCTAAAATTTGCTCAACCTATTTCACCTGGGTTATGTTTCAATTGCATTGGCATTTGCATAATAAGTCATGTACATAGTCTAATCATTTGCATAACATAGCATAACAAGTCATCTAACAGGGGATCAAGTGCCTTTCTTATCAGAAAGAGGCCCATCATGGGGTTTTATTCAAGTTCAAGACCGTCCAAGTAATCAAGAAATGAGTTGAAGCTTTGAGAAGTTTGAAGGTCAACCAGTGGATTTCTCTCCTAATCTGGGGGTATGGAAGATCACCAATGGGAGTATGAGCTATGACTGAGAGTATGGAATGTATACAAAGATCATGGAAGACCTAGAGGGTAATTTTGAAGATGAGATAAGTCATTGATACAAGTACAAGAGCCAGAGTTGAAGTGCAGTCAACTAGGGTTTCATCTGGGTCAACCCTAGGTCAACCCTAGGTCAACTGAGTGATTGAAGAGCATCAAGGCTTAATTGAAGAATGTGGGATTCATGAATTAATATGTGGATGCATGTGTGGTGTTGTGCCAAGGAGAAATCAAAAGGAATCAAGAAGAAGAGGAGTTACTAAATTAGGGTTTCAGTGTAAAATCCCCTAATTTAGGCCTAACTTCCAAGCCAGATAAGTCAAAATGCAAGTTTCAAATGAAGTATTGGTCAACATGAAACTTGTAGAAAATCTCACTAGATTTAATTTGAGTACTAGAAGTCTTCAAGGAGATTTATAGAACTCAAGTTATGGTTCTTGCAAGTTATGGGTCCCCAGAGGATACTGGAATTTATCTGTGAAAGTCACTTGACTTCCAAGCAATTGTTTCCCATCAAGGAGTTTTCAAATAGATTTTTGGCAAACATAAGAGTTGTAGATCTTAATCTTAGCTTTAATTTGAGTACTAGAAGTCCTCAAGAGGATTTGTAGAATTCAAGTTATGGTCTTGGCAATCCAGGGGTATTTTGGGAAAGTTGAATTACAGGTCATTTTTGAGCATAGGTCAAAATCTCCATGTTCCACTTCTCAAATGAAAAATTGTTTAACATGGAATGTGCTTAAAATGATGTTTTTAGGTCAAATAAGTCATCATGGTGGATTGATCGGTTTATTTCAAAAAGTCACTTAAAATGGCCTAAAAAAAGGGAATAAGTTAAATAAAGTTTGGTGGAAAAAATCAAAATTTGGGTTAGAGGTCACAAACAAGCCATATGACATACCAATTTGATTGTAAAATGCATTTTGAGAACATTGACATTGCCACAATTTTGAATTGAGGATTATTTCAAGGACTTGCTTTGTAAATGGGCTACTTGCTTCATAAGTAACAATTGCAAAACCACACTTCCAAGCAAATGCAAGGCTCCTTTTCATCCATACACATCCAATATCTCATTTGGAGAGAATTTAAACTCAGAACCAAGTGAATTTCAAGCCAAAACATGAGATGGTATGTGCATAGCATAAGAAGAGATTTTCATGACATGAGAAGTTGATTTTCTCATTGGATCAATCTAGAACTTTCTAGGGTCTTCAAATACATTCTATATATACTTGTGAAGAGGTTTAGAGCAAGGGTTGGTGATTCATTGGAGCTAGATTTGGAGAGAGCATTCCAACTTTCAAGGAAGCAACTCAAGTTTGGATTCTCATTTCAAGGCGTTTTCGGATCGATTTGAAGAGTGCAGCATCTTCCTTGCATATTGTTGAAAGAATCTGAAGATTTCGGAAGCACGAAAAGAGTCGTAGATACTCCGTTTTGAAGCTCCGATCGAGGTATGTAAACCTTCACTTTACCATGGATTTAGGAGGAGTTAATTAGAAATATTCATGTGGTTAGGACCGTGGACAGTTGTAGATGATTTTAGGATTATAAATTCGAGATTTAACGACACTTTTCGGTTGGAGGCGTTTGCTTGTTGCTGATTTTTTTTATACGTTGAGAATTAATGGATTCTAAGACCGTGGCTGCGTTCCTTGCGAAAAATCTTTCGAAATGGATATAAATTTCGCGTGAAACCGTTAATTTTTGAGAGAGTTAGAGGTGTTTGAATTTTCCGGCGAAACCACCACCACCACCATGCATTTCCGGCGAGTTTAGTGGGGAAGACGGCCAGCAGCCGTCCGATTGGCCTTTGACCGGTTGACTGGCCACAGATCCAGCGCGTGTGGAAGCACCACGTGGCGCGAGGAAGTCCGCCCCCCACCCCTGCCGTCGCGGGTTCGATACCCCTTGGCTGCATTTGTTCACCTATTATTTTTCTTATTTTTTCCAAACTCAATTCAAGGCCAAGTTCCAGGACTGCTATGCGCCCCCCCCCCCCCCTTGCGCAAGGCCCACCAATATTACCTTGGGTTTTCACTTCCTACACCCCTAGGCACATTTGCTTTATTTCTTTATAGTTTCTTGTTTCTTTATTTTTCTGTTTTATGCCTGTTTACTTTAATTGCGTTAAAAATAGTAAAAATGATCGAAAAGTTATGAATTTTTTTCTGTAGATCTTGATTGTCTTAAGAAACTGTAGGAGTTGAGTTTGCATTTTTAGAATTTTATTTGAATTAGTTACGAATTTTCTTTTGTGCTAATATCCATTGTTATGCATAATTGATATTGCTGCTTGTTTAATTTTGTTCTCTTTGATGCTTTATGCTTTTGAGCTGTTTCTTTCGATATGATTTAGAGGACATACATAGGTTTCCCCTGGAATTTTCTTAGAATTTTTAAAATTGATTAGATTCTGTTTTAGGTGTGTAGTTTAGAGCCTTCCCAAATAATGGTTTCCCATGACCAAATTTTATTTAGTAATTGTTTAGATGACCTAGAAATTGATTTAGGTTCTGATTCTGGAATTTTAGAATGTTCAAACATGCATGTTCACATAGGAATTTTATTAGAATTTTACAATTTAATTTGCTATTTTTTTTGGGTTTTGCAAATGATTGTTGCTTTCGGTGTTCTCTCTTGAGTGCTTTGCCTTGTTTGGAGCGTTTGGTGAACTTGGAGCTTGAAGACTTTGGATTCCTTTTTAGAGGAGCTTCTGGACATGATGAATATGCTTTGGCCAGAAGAGTGGGGCTTGGAGTGGAGCTTTATTTCTCTTTTAAGTTTGTTTTAGGAGTTGGTAGAATTAGGCTTTTAGGGAGAGCTCTTGTAGAATTAGTTCATTTCTTCCATCAAACATAGAATGCATTGTTTGCTTCTATTCTATCCTATGATGCAAAGTACTCTTAGGGAAGTTCCATCTCTCCTTAGGAGGGAAGTGGGGCATACCCTAGAGAGTAGAACTTTTGAGGATACACTTCCACTTCGATGTTGGTTCTTGTTGAATTCCTTTGGTTTTCAGCAAGTATGCCAACATTGCAACTTGATCTTGATGACAAATCTCTTCTTGGAGGGTGCTTGCTAAAGCTTGGAGATGAAGATTGAAGAAGCTTGAAGATGGAATCTAGCTCAAAGATAAGACCTTTGCTATCATTTCAACTTTGCTGTTCAAAGCGTGTTGTTGCTGTTTGTTGTAGGAGTTTGTTGCTGCTGCTTGGGCTACCTCCTCTGTATCTTTTGTTTTTCTCTGTATTGTCTGTTGGCTTGTGCTGCTTGCCCTTTAGGCTTGAAGTGAAGTTGATTCACTTTGCCTGTTGCTTTCTTAGGTTCGGGGTTGAGTGAGACTCCCTTGCCTCGCTTGTTTTGCTGCATCTCATGCATTTCACTGTTTACTGTATATTTGTTGTTTCTTTTCCGTTTATCCCCTAGGACCTCTGATTTCCTTTGGGCAGGAGGGAATTATGACAGACATTAGGTGTTAATCCATGCATGATAACATTAGGGTAGTTTTGATTCCCATTTCTAACCCTAGGTTTTTTAGACTTCTTTCTCTTCTATCTCAGAACAACTCAAAACACAGTAATAAGGACGATCGATGTCGTACGCTACGAGCCTTAAGCTATTTGAGAAAGGTTGCTGGAGGGTCACTCTTCACTAATCTAATTACTTAGTGTGTTACCCTTAGGGTGACATACGACGTAGTCACCCTCAAATCATAGTCTCTAGTGTGTCAGAGATTGCAAACCTCATGAAAAAACAGTTCTTGCGTAAAAGACTGAAAACAAACATCAAAGTGTCATTTTTGTCCGCTTGAACTCTTAATCAGGAAAAACCCTTTCATAAGGAGATAAAAAACTGTCAGACAAACTTGTGTCTTCCGTAGCCCGAACTACGTTTGCTCTGATCTTTCATGCTGTATGAAAGTACGTAGGCATATGATGCGATATCCTAGCGAGCAACCTTCCCTCCTTTCCCGTAGGTAGGCGAACTACGTTGACTCTGATTTCTCATTCTAGACGGGAATACGTAGGCATAAAGTGTGATACTTTGCCGAGTCATTTTCTTTCTTTTTAACCTCAGACCTGTAGACTAGATAGAATAACAATCCGTACCAGAAAACAAGCGTGGATCCCGTCGAGTACGACGGACGTGAGGGGTGCTAATACCTTCCCCTTGCGTAACCGACTCCCGAATCCAGGATTTGGTTGTGATGACCATTCCTTTCCCTTCTTTGCGTGAGGTTTACTCTGAGCATTTCCTTTCCCCTCTTTGGGATAAATAACGCACGGTGGCGACTCTTCTGTTCAGCCGACGCCGATTTTCGCAGTAGCGACACCATGAAAACAATCACTTGATCGTCAAGCTTGAACGACGTTAAATAAAGCGCTTGTTGGGAGGCAACCCAACCTCTGTAAGTTTCCCTCATTTTTATGACTAATCGGTAGTGTAGCAAGCTGCAGGATACAAAGAATAAACAACCCACTCATTTTTTCAAAAATTTGTCAAAATCCTTGACAGTTCACGCCGCGAAGGATGCTTGCGTCGCGAACTGAGGAAAAATGGACATTCTAATTTTGACTGTTCGCGCTGCGAACAAGGGTTGCGCCGCGACCTGAAGCGACACAGTTGAAAAATCCCAAATTATTTACTTTACTATGTTTTGTTTTCAATTTTCTTTTATTTTAACAACCCTTATTTTCCATCTCTTACTCACTCTCACACACTCCCTCACCCCACAAAACCAAAACCCCTAAGTTTCCATCAAATCTCAAGATCCCCCAAAGTTTCAAAGTTTCCATCACTTTCCATTTAATTTCTACCACTCCAATCTCAAGCAAGTTATGTTCCTCGTTTCCCAATTTCTTCCTATTTTGTCCTCTCAATCTAGGGTTAGTAGAAACTTCAAAAATTCATGAAATTACCTGTTTGCATGTTGAACAATTGGTTAGGCTGGGTTAGATTTAGGACTGGAACAGTGATATGGATGAGAATCACCATGGATGCACTCTTGTGAATGTAGGTTTTCTGGGTTTCGCATAGGTCGCGCCGCGACCGGGGCTTCGCGCTGCGAACCTTTCAAAACCTACATTCCCAATTTCTCAAAATGCTTGACTAATTCAAATGAATATTTATGCTGTTGTTTTGGTTACAAATGTCCAAACGTGCTAAGACCATAACCCCTAGCTCCTCAAGGACTCAACCAACTTTTCTTGGTCCGGAACAAGAAGCAAGATTCGAGGTGCTTCTCAAGAAGAACATTCAAAACGAAAGAATCATCCGGCTATCAAGAGAAGGTAGATATAGGGAGGTTATGGCCAATCTGGAAGGAAGGAAATGGCAGAAAATCTTTGCGCCCGTCACAGAACTTAACTATGACATTGTGCGAGAATTTTACGCCAATGTACTTCACACGGAACCTGTGACAACATACGCCTATAAGACAATGGTGAGAGGTAAGACTGTCCTCTTTAACAAGCAAGCACTCAACAAGTTCTTTGGTAATCCTCTCACCTTGACGGGGGACAGGCGATGTGAATTCCATATCAAGGCATTGGCAAATGATTGGGATATTCTGGAAGTTAGTAATTATCTATGTCTAGAGGGAAAGACATACAAGTTGAACGACCAAGGATTGCCCAAGTGTTGGAAGAGGGAGAATCTGAAATTACAGGCACAAATCTATTTAGTCATTTTGCTGAATAACATTCGCCCCCGAAGCCACACCACCACCATCCCACTCGGTGTAGGTTTCTTGCTGTATTATATCATGTTGGGGAAGACCGTGGACTTAGCTTTCATTGTTGCAGAAGAACTGCGGAAGATTGCAATGAGCGGAACACCTTTTGGAGGAAAAATGGGGCTGCTGATGTATCCTGGGTTAATCATGGCATTGTGTTTGAATGCAAAAGTGCAGGTTCCGGGAGAGGTACATTCCTCCATCACTTCGATCATGGATGATGCATACCTGAACAGGTTTTGTCAGAGCCGGATGGAGAGGAATGCAAATGTAGAAGCCGCTGCCCCTGCCCATAGACCCCACTGTGCGCCGATGTTTGATCAAATGGCATTTGCCAATTACTGCTGTGATAACTTTGAGGCCTATAGAAGGTCTCAATCATTTTTATTTGATTTTATGCAGCAACAGTTGCAGAACATATTCCTGGCACCGGAAGCCCGCACATTCCCATCTCAGGCGGACTACTTCGCTTATGCTAATTGGCCTGAGGGCAAACCATCTTTTTTGAGGGGGGTAGGAAGCAGTAGCCAAGCTCCAAGCATGGGCCAAGATGCTCAGATGGAAGATGTTTTAAGAACCGTGGACGGTGGAGAAGATAAGGATGAAGAGTGATGATCTCATGTTGGTAGTTTTTGTAATTTTTTTTCTTGTTATTTTAGTTTTGTTGTCTTAATTTTATTTCTTTTGACATTATGTACATTGGTGGCTCTAGTTTCACCATTAGACTTGTTGTTGGATGCATTTCTACTTTGTGATTTTTAAATTGTGTGTTTTCAAAACTTTTTTGGTATACCCCACTTTTTAAATTGTTGCTTAATTGTCCTTGTGCTTGAGTAAGTTTAAGGAACCAAGATGATTGCGACGAACAAGTTGGGAAAATTTGAGTGGTGATGATAAGAACCAGCTGTCGACACTTCAAGGTACACCTTATTTTTATTTTTTGACTTTAGATGAATAGTTTAATGGTGTGTTACAAAATTGTTATCATAAAATTCCTTGAGCTACATGTTTATTTTGAATCAAATTAGGACCTAACCAATTGTGAGGTAACCTTTCATTATACACTAAAATGCGGGAGACCGACAATTTCTGTTCAACTTATTCTTATCATCTAAATCATACATTAATCTAATTTTTGAGAAAACTTTTTTGAAAAGGATAGAGGCAATCTTTGTTATTGAGAAAAACCACTTGGCCAAAGAAAGTAAAAACCTTGTGAGGAGTGATCCGTAGTAAAACCCCTTTTGAGCCTAATGTAGGATCCATCCAAAGTAGAAATTTAAATACCATTGATAATATGGTAAATAAATGGATCCTAAATTCTTTCGTTTCAAGTGAACCTAAACCCAAGATGGTCGCAATGTGATTTTTGTGCCTATGTCTAAGTAGAGAGTTTGATTGCATCAACTATGGTCAAAATGATGAAGTTAGGGAGAAAACATAATACATCACCTTGAAAATATTTGAGCTAACAAAAAGAAAAATGAAAAGAAAAGCTCATGGTGGTGTGTTATAAAAATAAATAAATAAATAAATAAAATAAAATAAAGAATTGTTGAATAAAAGGAAATGCTCTCTTAGAATAGGCAATCTTTAATTGAGTCTTATGATCATGTCCTTTCTCTTTAACCCGAACCATATTACAACCTTTAAAAGACCTCTTGATTCTCAAAAAATTTCATGATTTAGTGTATGTTGTGATGAACATATGATTCGAGTTGATGTTGATTTAATTGTTCGGATGAGTGTAAGAAAACCCTTATGATTATTCATCATCACTATGATGTGTGTGTAGTTTTGATTCAATTTTGACATGTATTACTTGGAATTTCTTGGTATAATTTTTGTAGCCAACCATTATTTTTGTTCATGTTTTGTCTAATATTAAAAGTAGGTGTATCATAAGAGTGTTGTATGCTTTTGAACCATTTGAATTTCATCCTCTAGCACTTGTTCATTCCTTACTTTCATAAATTGGTTTGCTTTAAGAATAACTTTTATTTAGGGACAAACAAAATGATAAGTTTGGGAGAGTTGTTAGGGACCAATTGTTATTAATTTTTATATATTTTATCGGTCCCTTTTTACCGATTTCGTATTAAATTCGCACAAGTTTTTATCAGAATTTAGTAAAACATTCAACTTTAGTTATTTTGTTTTGTGTCGAATAGATATTTCACTTTTTCTCTTGTTTTGTAGAATGTATGTCAAGAAAAGAATGATCTCCAGAGCAACTCGTGAGGATAAAAGTTTGGGAAAGGAATTGATGAGGAATCACGAAGCAAAGCAAGGAATTCTCAAGTTGGGCAGTTCGCGCCGCGCCCACCCTTCGCGCTGCGAACTGGGTGAAATCAGCCACTTGCAAATTAATGACACATGTCATGTCTTGGAAGAAAAACCACTTTTTGTAGGGTGGCGCCCCATAGCCTATTTATTTCATTTTTCCCTTGCATGTTGGACATAATCATTCCACCCTTGAGTCTTAGTATCTCTTAGGTTTGTAAGAGATTTTAGGATGATTTTAGAGGAGATTTTCTTGTCTTGGAGAGAAGTTTCATACAAGAGGAGATTATTGAAGAATTTGCTGAGTATTCTATGAAGATAATGAGTAGCTAAACTTATTCTTGTCAAGCTTGAGGTAGTAGTTATTCTATGTTGTTTATGTAATATTACTATCCTTGCACGTAACAAACTACATTTGGTATAAGGAATTATATTTTCTCTTTACATTGAAAAATTAGAATTGAATTATTGTTGAGAAAGATAGTTTAATTCCTGACCTAAGATATTTTTCCAAGTAGAGATAGATTTATTCACCACTTTTCTATTTGTGTTAAACATTCAAGACTATTATATTAATAATTAGATGGAGAGATCGTCTAAGGATTTATATAATAATTGTCACAATCTTATTTAGACATAAATATTATTGAGAGGACACTTGGATATTATCAATGGAGTTTGAATGCATGCATGTGATATTAAGAATATATAAAGAACAAAGATAATGAAACTCAATCTTGACAAGGCTTCTAAACTTTATTCTAAAACCATTTTTATTGTCTTATTTTTCTTATACGTAAAAAGAACAATTTATTCATCAACAAACAATTTGAATACCTTTGAACTTACAACAATCGAAATTATAGAACGGCGGTAATAACACCAATCTCTGTGGATATGATATTAAAAATATTTGCCGAAAATATACTTTTCAATAACATCCCATACTCCAAGACATTCTTTACCTCATCATTCTCCCGTATGATAGGTTAGAACACTTCTGAGTCAACTAGTGCCATGATCACTTCCACAATCAACCAAGGATCCAGCCTCGTACAATACATTCACATCATACTCCATGACAGTCCCTTTACCTCATCATTCTCCCGTATGACAAGATAGAGTACTTCTTAGTCAAGATGTGACTCACAAGTTCTGCACCAGATCTTCAAGTCCTTTGCCAAGGAAAACCAAACCATATCAACTGGTTCTTTACCTGCCCACAACTGGACTTACTACTGCCTAGTAATCCAACTGAAGATCTTCAGAGAACATAGCTCCACCAGCTTGATCAATTACATTTCCAAAGGAAGGTACTTCTCCATAAGCAACTTAGGGCTTCTACCACAGGCTCTAATGTATGAACAGAACCAGAACCTTCTTTGGTCTTCAAATAACTACCCTTCTGCACAAGAGTAATGTTCTTCAAGCACCCTTCTGAAATAACCAATTGCCAATGTTTGGTTAACTCAGCTTTTTAAGAGCTCTAGAGAATCTGCTAATCCACCAGGCCACTTTGATCTTCAAATTCTTCTTGCTCCAAAGCAAGGCATCTACTCCTTCACACAGCTCCCGCAAACTGCATGAGATGAAGCATTACTTCCATTCATACTTGAGAAGATCAAGTTATCTTCATCACTCGAGGCCTTGAAGTTACTGCTTGATGTCACTACATCAGATACGACATCCTGCTGGAGAGTTCAGGCTTTCATTCTGCCACTTGGAAGATCCCCATCACTCTATCAGACCAAGAGTACATAGACTTGATGTCAAGTTGGAGTAGACAACCTCTATTCTGCTTTGTTGTACCTTGAAGTGAATTTGCTTTAGAAACTCCTCTTTAGAGAAACTAATCATGCCAAAGTTTGATTCTTCAGAGAAGAAGGCTCACAAAAATCTGTACAAAAGGAATCCTGTTTTCCTTAAGTAGAGACTTCTTCAGAAGGTCAGAGATAACTGCCACTTATCCTTGTCCTCCAAGATGAACATGGTCACATGATCCTATGCACTTAGATCAGAAATAAACTAACCCAAGCAATGCTATTACCAGCACCAAAATCTAGACAAGTTTCTTGCCAGGAAACTTTCTAGATAAAGATCAAAGGCTTCCACTAGACCACACCTGCTGCACTCCAATGCTCCTGGATTGATCCCAAACAGTCTTCATCTTCCAACAACACTACATTCTAGTCTTAGTTTCTTGCCAGGAAACTTACTAGAATAATGGCATATCCTACCACACACGAGTATGGTAACACGATCATCAACTATATCTCCTTCAACAGACTTATGTACAATCCCTGCTGATGGAATATCTTAACATCTGGTTGAACATCAGATCTTTGAAGTGGACAAGGTAGATTAGGGACTTTATGCTGGCGCTGCAACTAATGAGACCACTTGATCATTAAACAGGGATAATCCATTAAATATTTGAGAATATCTCAAATAGAAATGAATCTTAAATCCTTGTAATAGATCCTTCTCTGAACTTCATTGGTAATCTATTAAATACGTGCGTAGTCCATAAATATCAATTGATCTTAAATCCACATAACTTCAAGAATACCAAGGCTGAAACATCAAGGCTGCCACCCTTGACTCAACCTCTCTATGACTTCCTCTGCTGATAGAATCCTTGCAAGTCATGAATGGTGAAAATAAATCACCTCCCACACAACAGAACAACCCAAGCACATAAGCAATAACTCAACCACAACAACATCCAGCAGGATCCACATTTTGACAGACCAATCAGAGTAGTGGAGACCATATTCTTGCAACCATATACACACCTCCACAACCATATATCAGCATGTATATCAGCATATATCTGGTATGCAGATCTCATATGTTCCAAGAACATTGATCTCTGCTCAACAAAGACGAGGACAGACCATGACCAATTTAAATTTCTTTAAATTGCCTCAATGTCATGACCAATGTCATGACGTCTGTTGTAATATCAGTAGACTGACAGACCTATTTATCTAACCATTTAAATTATGCAGAATTGTAAATGTAGAAAGATAAATAACACAGTAATTGTTAACCCAGTTCGGTGCAACATCACCTACATCTGGGGGCTACCAAGCCAGGGAGGAAATTCACTATTAGCATAATTAATTCAGAGTCAAACAACCCAGTTTGCACTCTCACTTAAAACCTACCCAATGACACTTCTGCCTAGAGACACTCTAGACCTGAGTATACCCACTCACTTCCCCTCAATCACCTCAGTGATAAAAAATTCACTTACAGTTACAGAAACACTTGAAGACACTCTTTAAAGACAACTTGATCTTGCTTCACAGCTTTGATCAAGTGACACACACTCTTACTTAACAGCTTTGAGTGGCATAATGAACACGTCTATTCATACACAATAAACCAGAGCAATCATATAACCTACAATTGCTTGGCACACAAGGAATCCTAAGGCTCCTAGACACACGTGAAGAGCAAACCTCTTCACTCACAAATATGTCTACCACAATGCATCAACCGATACAAAGGGTGACTTACACACAAGGGACTCTCAAACCCTAGACCTTTATTTTACACTCAAGTTATTCTTGATGTAAGTGCTTGATTTTCCCTTGCTTCTGCGCCTCCTTTTATAGCAATGCAGACTGGGCTTGGACTGATCACAAGTAACAAACATTAGGTTTAACCAAGTAAAACTAATTTCCACAATTCAAAGCGCTTTCAAATAGGTCATAGGCGTTTCAGCACTGCCTAGAATCTCGCCTGAGATAACTAAGAAACCCTAACAGGTTTCCTAAAATTTAGCCTGAGATATATCAGGTAGCATAACAGAAAAACAACCCTGCACGCCTGATGTCATACGATCAATGTCATAACATTCAGTCATGACATTCAGCTTCACTTACTCTTAGCTTTCCAGCTTTCCCTGCTGAACACTTCTACAGAATCTTCTTCATGACAGTAGAAACAAATGTTTTATAGTTTCCTAAAAAGTCTCAAAGATCCTTTTTATGAACACCAATTAAATCTGCACTTTGTTTCTAATAACTCTCTTTGGCCTGTACATACTGATGAGGAATATCCAACATGACCAAAACACTTATGTCAAGAGATATAATATAGCAGCCCCTGCTGTACCAGACATTTATGTCATGACATTCAGTATGACATCCATGACAACAATTCTGTCATCAGCTCCTGCTGCACCAGTAGCGATGTCATGACATTGGTAATGACATTCGTGACAACAGTTCTGTCATCAACTCCTGCTAGCTCCTACTGCACCCATGACAAAAGTTCTGTCATCAGCTCCTGCTAGCTTCTACTGCACCAGACAGTGATGTCATGACATTGGTAATGACATCCATGACATCAGTTTTGTCATTAACTCTTGTTGCCTCCTGCTGCACCACAACTCCTGCTATTTATAACACATGACATCAGTTTTGTTACCACAGCTTCTGTTGTATCAGACAGTGATGTCATGACATTGTGTTTAAACTCATGACAGCAGTACTGTCATAACAGTAGATGAAGATGTTAAGATATCTGGCTTAACATCAGTGCAGGATCATGTTTTACCAAAATTTAGCCAATCCTAAAACCATGGACAATTATATATCATAGAATCATGGAACTAACACTTTGAACCTGATCATAACAAGTTTAATTCTGACAGATACAAAGATCTTCCCTATCTTGTTATTCCTAGTATTTATGGCCTTGATCCTCACCCTACAATCACTGATGTTTCTATTAGATATCTTAGCCAACCAAAACCTAAACAACCTAATATTGGTAAGATTTTGAGGAAATTTGAATCATATTAAAAAAGTTGTCTTCACGCTGCTATGTGGACTAGTTTTCTATCCACTAATCCAGCTGAAAGTGATGAAGCCTGGGAAGCATATTGAAGATGGGTTAACTCCAAAATCTCTAAGCTGAAAAACTTTGGGTACAAAGTTTCTGAAGGGAAATTTCGATCAAGGTTTGTATCTGCTATAAAAGACTTGAAGTTACACCGTGCTCCATTGTGTCTTCCTGTCTCTGAGATTGTGGAAGTAGCGAAGGAGATTGAGGAAACTTATAGACATTCAGATGTTTTCATGAAGGATGTTTATGCTCAGCTGGACTGAGGCAAGTAAGTTGTTTCTGAAGATCGACATATAGCTAAAGATAATGTGTCAGAATAAAATTGTTGTTTCTGAGAATCAACATGTTGCTGGAACTTCTTTTAAGATCTCAAGCCAAACGCTAACGCTGTCAAGGTTCTGACTGAAGATTCTAATTTCTGATGTGTGTTTCTTCTTTTCATCCTTCATCAAATTTTTATTAGAAGCCAATGAATTTGAAGATAAGATCAAGAGGTTATGTGATCAAATAGTACATGGTACAAATTGAAAATATTCCTTCCACTACCTGAAAACATGGGCGAAAGACAATACTATTCTTCAGACCTGTCACTAATTCGTTAGTGAACAATTGTATTTCGGTATCCTAGATTTTCCCTCCAACAGTTCCTATTTCATTCTATATAAAGAGGACTTAGAGACTTGAACAAAGTTGCATCAATTTACAATATTTTTTCTATGTGAAAAGCTCTCAACTTTGTGCATACTTTTCTTTAAGTTTTTGTATTTCATTTGTGTAAAATCTGCTTGTGTAAAAGCAACTTGTAACACAAAAATCTTTATGAAAACTTGTTTGTTTATGATTCATTAAGGAGACTAAGTTGTAGTCAGATCCTTGAGAAGACAAAGAAAGTTGTTCTTTGTGTTTTTGTAATCAGTTTGGTTACTGGAAAGTCCTTGTGTATAAGAAAAAATCACCTTGGTGGGTGGATTGGATTAACTTTGATTTCAAGTGAACCAGGATAAAAATCTTTGTGTCTTTCTCATTTTTATCCTTTGATTGTGTTGATTTTTTGAGTTGGTAAAAAGATTTTGTTTTTCAAACCCAATTCAACCGCCATTTTCTTATGTTTTTTTCACCTTCAATTGGTATCAGAGCCTGGTCCTAACTGTGATAAAGTTTTATCAACACTTCATTGTATTCAGTACCGATCTAGTTTGTGTGTGAGAAACAATGGATGTTGCTACTAACAACAACGAGAAAGATCACTACAACGCTACACCCCCAGTCTTTGATGGTGAAAAGTTTGATTATTGGAAAAACAAAATCAAAAGTTTCTTTCTGGGATATGATGTTGATCTTTAGGATATTGTAGTCGATGGCTATGTTCACCCAGTAAATGCTGAAGGAAACAAAGTAGTAAGAAGTGTTATAACAGATCAATAAAATAAAGATTACAAGAATCATCAGAGGAACACCCATATCAACTTCACCAAATACAATGTCATGTTTTTTATTGATCAAAACTCTAAAGATATGAGAATGAACTTCAATATGAAGAACTATGCCATAAACATTATTCTTTTTTAACTTCTTCTTCTAAACCATTATTTGTTGTTCAATGTTTGGAGGACCTCCAACTTGACCATCAACCTTACCTTCAATTACAAATCCATGCTTGAGTATCATAAAGTCCATATGTGGTTATTTATAAGCATGGGTACTATGTTGAACCAACTTGTATAACATGTTGGTTTGCTTCTCAAGTTGACAAACTTCATAAATGTTTCCTTCTTGAATTTTGAGTTCAATACACATGTGACAACTTTTTCTACAACAACTCATAAGATTTCTGTATTGTGGCTTAGTTTCAGTTTCTAACATGTCTTCGATGATGTCTAAAACATGATCTCCAACATTATGCTCTACAGTGGCAGCAACCATCTTCATCTTAACAAATTTATTTCTCTTATGGCTGCCATAAAATGTAACATAGTTTCTTTCTTCTATCAACGATATACTGCAACTACTTTTAAGATAATAATATTCACGAGAGAATACCCCGTGGAAGGAACAAGTAATATGAACAAGAATATTAGGCTTGCCATGTCAAACTTGTTGATTATGCCTTTGAGACTTATCATTCTAGTGAAGATACATATGTTGATGTTGTTCTCTACCATATAACTTACAATAATACAAGGGCATGTAATAAACAAAACTATTACATTAGTAATAATGCGTGACAAGATGTTAAGACATGTTATCTGACATTCTGCAATATGTTTTTTGAATAAGAGTAATACACTTTAAATTTGATGGCTCACCAGAATGTATAACCTCTTTCATGTCTTTGAAAATCACAACATTGTTTCCTTGAGTATATTCACATCAGTAACATTGGAGATTCTTCTCTGTTTCCTTGGAAAACGTGGGCATCCAACTTGAATATATCCAGAATCTTTACATTTAAGACATTGGATCCAATTGAAATTTAGTCTTTCACCGTCTTTTATGTTAGGCTAAAAATTACACCTCTTGGAATTGTACTGACTGTCTTGAACCTTTGAAGAGACATTATTCCCATAACTCATATCTAGTTTTCTAATGACTTTACTAAAGATCTTAGCAAGCCTGAGTTTTTCTTCAGAATTACATTCTAGTTGGTCTTCACAATTTTTATAACTTCCTTTGGCTATATTATTTGAAGGATAAATAATATTTGATTTATGAATTGCTCATCTTTCCTTTAAAATTTCCATCTTGAGCATAATAAGAACCCTAGAAGTTACCCAGACAGAACAATGTGCCTACTCTGATGCCAATTTTGATTTTGTTCTCAAGAGGACGAATGTTAGACTAGATGCGTGGGACAATATGTACAACTGGTTTATGCCAAATAACATATTTTGGGGAATGATTTCAGACATGATGTCTAGCACATTGTATACTAGAAAGTAAAAACCAGTTACACTACCAAGTTATGAAAAATTAACTTATACAAGGTGATAAAGCAGAAAAGTAATAAAGAAAACAATAATTGTTAACTCAGTTCAGCGTAAACACCTACATCTGCGGGGGCACTCTACCCAACAAAGGAAATCCATTATTATATAGAATTAGTATAAAGTGTCTTATACGAACAAGTCCATTGTTCAATGCCCCTATTCTTAATTCTACCATGTTGTCTTTCTATTTAGGACTCACCTTAAATATGAGAACCCCCTCTCATATTATCTCAATCACTAACCCTAGTGATTAACAACATAATAACTCAAACTAAGTGATAAATGTTGAATTAAAAACTAACTAAATAAACCAACTACTATGTTATGTGATACTAATGAAGCAATAACATGGTGTGCAAGAAAAAACAAACAAATGACTTATAAAAAATCCTAGCATAAGGAATCTTCACAACATGCACACCTCAAACGTGAGGTTTGAGTCTCCTTAAATATAAATGCTTCTTCAAGGATTTTCAATTTGACATTAGTAGCTTTCGATCTCGTCCAGATATATTGGAGATTATATTTTGATTTGTTTCTTTAAAGCCTCCAAAAGATATGATTTATTTTTATTCAAACTCAAATTTAAATCTCCATTTAAATTGAATTGATCTTAGTAAATATTTAACAAACAAATCCACATAAAGACACAACTAAAATATAACAACAAATATGATTGAAATCAATCAGAAATTTTGCACCTAACAGCATCCAACATGGCCTACTAACCAGGGCCAAATGTTGCACTGTGCACATGTTGGAAAATCATGTTCCACGTGTTGCACCAGAAAATCCAAAATAACTCTCTCCGTATAAATATTCTTTGTAGAGTAAATATTGGATTAAAAATATCTAAATCAAAACTTCCTTTAATGAAAACCCAATTAAATCTTCTTTAACTAAATCAAGTTCATATATTTTCCAAATTGATTTGGATTAACAAAACAAACTTATTCCAAAAGCACGCTTTTGCGTCTTCTGAAGAAGTTAACACCACCACAAATCTGAAGGAATTCTGAAGAAGATCATAACCCAATTCTTACACCATGATGTCACACGTCATGTGCTGAACATCTTGCTTACAATCAAATCCTCATATCAAACAGTTTAGTAGACACTAGGACTAGACAAATATTCTTAAAAACTAACACAATCATTCTCAAATTTCTTCACGAAGTCTAGCTAACAATCTGAGGCAAGATATTTGAGCACATGCTGGAACATCTTGTTCCACATCTTGTATATGTGAGGGTGACCCTATAGCGTTTAGTTTTGAATTCATTACCTTTTTTCTGCTTCTCTTTCTTCAAAGCACCAAAAACTATCATTCGTCAATTTATTAATATCCATCGCGCTTTCCTCTGGGCCGATATTGAAGATAGAAGAAGGATTAATTCAATTTTGTGGGATACTATTTCTAAATTGAAAGCAAATATGACGACATTAAGAAGGCGATTCTAGACCCTGGGTGGAAAGCTAACTATAAAAAATCGTCGATGTGGTGGAGGGATATTCGAGCATATGTTGGAAGTTGGAAATTTGACCCAAGATAGTTTGGAAACAATATTGTTTGTAAACTAGGAAATGATCGAGATATATATTTTTGGTTGCATAACTGGTTGGGTTCCGTTACTAGATCCATGATAATCATCTATGGAGTACTAAGCTTAGACATAGGTATAAGCTCATTTTCCACATGTACTATAGGAAGATCAGTGTGAAGTCTTGCTACGTTAGAACAACTGGGACTTAATGCTCTTTGTTGGTTAATAGTCTGATATATCGACTATTGGATAATACACTGATATCACGACGTGGAGACCAAGAGGAGACACAAATGAGGGTAATAAGTGGTAGTATTACACGATGAGTATGTGATCATATTACTGACCTATGGATGTACACGATAGATACTTAACAATGAAATCTACCCCCAACAAGCATTCTTATTGTTAACATCAAAATCTTTAACTTTATTTTCTATAATTTAGTTTTCCGAATCGCAACAAGCAGAAAACTCATTTCCTACTTAGATAATAAAACATTTCTAATTCGTATTTAAAACCATTGCGCTTTGTGGATACAATAATTGTACAACTTACTTTTGTTGCTAAAAAAATAAAATGGTGTTGTTGTTGGGACTAGTGCTAAGTTTTAAAGATATAGCATAATTTATCATTTTAAATATGTTTATATCTGTATGTTTTGTTTATAATCACTAACCTATTATCTTTTAACATTAGATATGTTTTTACTAGTTTATGTGAGGCAAGCTTCCCGCTAAATAAATTTCAACTTAGGTGGTAACTTACTATGAACAAATTGACTACATTCTTGAGTTAAAGATATAGTAGCAAACTCTCTAACTCTTTTTAATTTTATCAACACATCCTTCATAAACTTAGAATAGTTTGACATTTGTTGAATGACTTGAATAAAAGGTGTATTAATGTGCAATTATTTCAGGATCTCCATGAATTTTCCAAGTTGTTGCTTCTATTAAAATCTCCTAATTCTTTGGGGAAAAGGTGGCGTGGTCTCTCATGCATAAATATGGGAATTGTGCTGACTTTTGGCATATTAGTTTTGATTTTTGCGGTTGAAGTTGTCGTTTTAGAAGTTGTTAGATTCTGATGTTTATTCTCTGTTCTTTATTCAACCAAAGGAGTTCTTGTAGGTGTTTATGGCTCTTCATCTGATGCATCAAAAGATGTCAGGTCTCTCTTTGGTTGGTAAATATTTAGTTAACTTGGTCCTCCATACTCCTTACCACTTTTTAATGATATGACTTTGCATGTATCAATGCTCTTGGTTCTAGACGTGGATGTTGGTGTTTTAATAGAACTTAAGAATGCTCCTATATGTCTTTAATTGAGTGAAAAAACAATTTTTCTAACTTGGTTCTCCAAGTTTTTGACGCACACACCTTTAGCTTGAAACTGATTCTTTATTTCTTGTATGAAGGACTTCAAAATATTCTCCACTTGGTTGTTTCCTTAAGTAGACACAACATGATTTGGTGTATAGAAACCATAGGAAATTTGTAGTGTTTAAGACTTTAGTTGATTTTAGGTGTTACTCCATGGAAAATTAGGATGATTACATCATCCTGGGGTATAGGTGTTGTTGTAGGGGTTGTTGTATTTTTTGTTGCCCACATAGTTCACATAAATGAGATTAGTCGAACATTCTTCAAATAAATGACCCCCCATAACAAATACATGCAACACAATTGGTATCAATTACAACTTTGATCGGCTCGGTAGTTGGTGTATCAGAACCTGTCATCATATTTTTCATCATTTGGTGTATTTTAGCCACTTGAGCAATTAGGGCTATGGTCTTAGTAACTTCATGGGCACCAACAAACTTTTTTTTAAGCAACTACAATGGTTGCTCTGGTAACTGGCCATTTATAGATGTTGACACTAATGCGCTTAATCAATTTGTAACCTTCCTCATAAAACTTAGATAGTAATGCTCAACAAGAGGATACATCCAACATATTTCTTGAGAATGGTACCAATCCATTATAAAATGTTTCCAACTAAATGAAAATTGGTATCCCACGATAAGGACATTGCCTTAGAAATTCCTTGAATCTTTCCTAAGCATCAAATGAATATTCACCATATCATTGTCTAAATGAATTAATTTCATTCCTCATCTTTGCATTCTTCACAGGAGGAAAATACTTAGATAAAAACCTTTAAGCTAAAGCATTCCACGTGGCTATGGAATTATGTTATAAGGAAATGAGCCAACATTTTGCTTTATCCCTTAGATAATATGGAAACAACCTCAATCTAAAAGCACCATCAGTAATTCCAAGAATTTTGAAGTTACTAGCAACTTCTAGAAATTGCCTAAAGTGGAGATGTGGATCTTAGTTATCAGCTTTTGAGTATTGGCCAATACCTTGTAACAGTTGAAACATCATGGGCTTGAACTCAAATTGTGCCACTATGATCTTTGGTCTTATAATCCACGTATTCATGACATTAGTTGTAATTCTTCATAGTTTCCTTCAAATGGCTTTTCAAAGTACCTTTCAAACTTTCCAAAATCAATAGTAGGTGGAGGGCTTCCCAGTAAGTGATCGGTAGCTTGAAATCTCCTTAGTAATTGAGTGTTTTTTTCAGGCTCAGGATCTCCTCAGTATACTGGAGTTAGCAACTTGTGCATGCAACATACATACACCTGTCATGTAACTAGAAGACAGAAAACGTCAAAAGCTCTAATGTACTTTTCACAAAAGTTTTAGAAAATAAAAGTGTTATTAATATAATCTCGTACAACGATGCCAAAAACTCGTTGTGTGAACTATTAATATGTTCAATTATACACAATCAAATAGTAGCAAGTGATATAAAAGTAAAAATATTGATCCTACTGAGAATGTAATAACTTAAATTGATTCTCACATTAAAATCTTGTGAATAGTCATGAGCAAAAAAGTAATAATAATGTTAGGTTGTCACAAACTCAGGTCAAAATACAATAAATGATAAATGATGATGAAAAAGTTATATAAATAGTAAGATGCATGTTGGGCAATGATCCATCTAATGAAGTTCATATTTTGTTCGCGTCTGATGAGATCTGTCATGACAAATGAGACAAAAGGTAATCCAGTGGTGTATGTCTACAACATCAATGCACATGCATTAACTCAAGGGAATAACTCTCTAGGTCTCACGATCATGCTAAATCATGTCTATTTCCATCTTCTGATTTTCCCTATGGTTGCAGTCCTTTATCTTTAAATTAGCTAATATAGTAAATATGTATATCCTACTATTTTCAATCATATTTACTTATAAAATCTGTTAGTTAATAAATCTCTTTACCCTTAACTAAATTTACCTATTTCTAAGGTGATAAAGCAAAGGAACAAATATTTAACATTATTTCACATAGTAAAATGCATATCACTCCAATCCACACCATTAAACACAAAATATTACTTTTCACCAAACTTCACATTGTTCAACATAAAGAGTTTTAGCTCATGATGAGTAAAATAAATAATACTTCACAGATTCTCACATTTAATATCTCTAAACACAAATGAAAAGAAAATGAAAACTAAAGTAAGATACTCTACTCCTTGCAATCTTTCAATCAACATGAGGTGAGTTATGTAACGCCAAGATGTTCAACACTTCTTAAATGAAGGGAAATGAAAGGAACTCTTCATTATTGGTTCAAACTTTTTCTTCTCCTTCTTTTTCAATAAGATATTTTTCAGAGTAATTTCTCAAGTTTTCAACTTTTGAACCTCCTTCCATTTCGTCCAAGAGGTTCCTTTTATACCCTTTATCTTTTAAGGCTTTGTCTTGTCATTGAATCATGAGCCTTGCAGATATTCATTTCTTCTGGCCCAATAAACATATCGTATTCCTTCTTATTTCCTTCAAATAAGGTACATGTAGTGCAATTTCCAGCGTGAAGGGGAAAACATGTTTTGTGGCAAGTCTACTGCGCAAACAAACAACAATGAACGCCATTATATGCATATCGACTTTTGCAAAATTTTGTCTTGCAGTACTTGATCTTATCCATCCAAGTTTCTAACTCACCTGCACTTCAATCTTCACATGGTTGTCACATTTTCCCTAATGCTAAGGAACTTCATTCCTTGTAAACTCTATTGCACCTAAGACTTTGTTGAAATTTAAGATAGAAATGACGCTCGTAGTCTATTGTGTCAGAACTTATCATACATAATTCCTACACAAGTTAGAAACACATAAAAACACATAAAGGATATCACCATTGTACTCTTCACTGAATGACTTAAAACAACAAAGTTAACTTAAATCATCTTAATAAAACTTGATAATAACAAAATAAAATCAAGTGCTAAGGGCTTGAATCACTTACGAATAGTGATTTATCACCACTCATGGCACTACTGTGCTTTGGATACACATGTTTGTTTTTCAGTTGGTGGTAGTGGATGTTTAGACACATAAAAAAACTTATTTGGTTTGAATATTCTCGTTTTTCTACGAGTGGTCATGGAGTGATTTGGCATTACCAAAGTTGAGTCTTGGGAAAGAGAACCTACTACGAGTGACTAAGATGAAAATGAAACATGTACATGTGGTAGTTAAGGTGAGAAATGTATTGTGGATAGAGGGGGAGAAGGATGATTAATGGGTTGATTGGATGGTGATGTATTACTTTGGGTTAAGGAATTTGTTGGTGATATGAATGAGACGAGGGTGGATGGGTGAGAGATTTAAGAAAGATTAGTGTGGGTGGCTTTTGAGATTGGTACGATAGAGGTTAAAGATTGATCATCATAATCTATAGTGGTAGAAAGTTATTGAAAGTCTAAATTGAGGTGAGATATAAGTAATGGTTTATTTGAGTTTGGTGAGTAAGGGAAAATGTCTATAGAAACTAAACATTGAAACAAATGTAGGCATTTTGTGTGAGACCCTATATCTAAGAAATAAGCATGGTTCATATCTTTGTTCTAACTTATTATTTTTGTGTATAGTTTAAGTAAAGGAAAATAAAGACACCCAAATGTTTTTAATTTTTTTGTTGTAGTTTTAAGGTGTTTTAAAGAGTATATTTTGTGACGTGTTTATGTTAGGACCATGAATGAGTAACCGATTAAAAAGGTATATTGCTGTTTGAAAGGCATATGACCGGAAAAAATGGAAGGTAGGAAGACATAGTTTAGAAGCAACAAACAATTCCAGTGAGATGACAATGCTTTCGTTCAAATAAAGCATTATGTTCAAGACTTCAAAGATCAATAAAATACAATTCAAACTTTCTCTACAAAATTCAAAAAAATCATGACTAATATTCAAGATTCTAACACGATGGAACAAAATATTCACTCTAAATACTTTTATAACTCAAGACTTTTACTATAATTTATCGAACAATTTTATGATTTTTTACTTTTTAAATATATTAAAATAATTAATAAATAATGCATCTAGATTATATATATAGATTATATACATTGACATTCAATAAATATATATATATTTTTTTATAAATAGCATCAAAGAAATCTTTATTTGATTTTTTTTTTTATAAATAGCATCAAAGAGATCTTTATTTGATCCCTCTCTATTCCATTATCCCTGTGCTACATTAACATTGGATCAATATTTGTTTCAACAACTAGACATAAGCAAAACGCATCGTTTTTGTTGGTCTCTCATCGTTTCTAACTACACAGCACAGTAGGAAGTGGTACCCTAAACCCAGTCATCGCAGAAGTTGCTTGCAAAGATGAAGGTCGTTGCACTTGTTAGCGGCGGCAAAGACAGTTGCTACGCCATGATGAAGTCCATTCACTATGGCCACCAGGTTTTTTCTTTTTCAGTTTTTTCTTCCTCAAGTTCACAATCGATTATCGTAATTTACCCTCATTTGATGTTGCGATAGATTGTTGCGTTGGCGAATTTGATGCCGGTTGATGATTCCGTTGACGAGCTTGATAGCTACATGTTTCAAACGGTATGACTCAATTCCAATTTTCAATTTTTTCTTCTCACGAAGCTGAATAATCAAATGTAAGATGTCTAATTAGGCTTTTTATAGTACTCAAGATGAATGAGGTTAATTATTGTTATTTTTTAATTTTCATTGTACACTATTTTGGCATTGCATGTTTTTTTTTGTTGTTGTTGTTGTTGTTGTTGTAAGAATTAGTGTTATTGATGCATGTGATTTTAGTTTTTTTAGACTCAAAGAGTGGTAGAGTTAAAGTAGCATGCACTTAAAATTTGTGCCCCTCCCCCTTTTTTCTTCTCATATGGTTTGATTTATACTATATTTTCTGTAGCTACTTTCATGGCATTGTAGACATCCTGAACTATTGTAGGATAGATTGTGATATGTTGGTGGTGTCATATGTCTTTTGATTTGTAGATCGTAGCCTCTGAAAAAAGCGGTGTCTGAATCTAACACCGACACGACACAGCACTTATGAATATGTTTATTTTATTCATATTATTATTACTGGTGTTGGTGTTGAGGTGTCGTGTCCGATGTCCTGTTTGTGTCCATGCTTCATACTATGAGGAGGAGCATCAATATTGGGGCAAGAGTAACATAAGTGAGAGAACATCAATATTGGGGCAAGAGTAACATAAGTGAGAGAGACACCACATATTCACCTAAAACCTTAAGGTGATAGGTGTATGGGTTCTTCCACTTAAAAATCCTCAACTCTCCACATTTATAACCAATGTGGGACTGTAGGGTACACTTGAATCTGTAGGGTACAATATACTGTAGTTGCATACTTGTTACCTTTGTGTTTGAGTTACCAACTTGACCCTCTTGCTCTTTATTTGGACTCTCGTCATGATAGTTTAAACAAAGTTGCTAGAGCGTTGTTGTTGCCTCTACTTATACTTACTGTATATATGTGCTTTTCCATTCTTGTTTGAAAATTATAATGGGCTGCTCAATGTTTTCTGCAGGTTGGGCATCAAATTATCATCAACTATGCCGAATGTATGGGATTGCCATTGTTTAGGAGGCGAATACAAGGATCCTCAAGGCAAGCCTTTGAAACACAAATATTTTGATAAAACCAATTATTTTGGTTTAGGAAAAGCAGTAGGTTTGGTTAGTTTAGTTAATTTAAGGAATTTTATGATGAAATTTAAATCCTATTCCTATGAACATGCTATATAGATTGTGAAAACTCAGCAGTTGATTGTTTACTTGCCAAATATGTGCTAAGGATTATAAATGAGATGAAGATACATCATTTTGTTTTATCATCTATAAAATATCACTTTTGTCCAAATAAAATATAATTTTTCTACCTTGTTGCCTAACGTTTGAATCAGTGGCATAACATCTTATTTTTTTAAACAGACAATGTTTTTTGCACTGTATTCTCATAGTCAGCAGAATATATGGATTTATTTTATATTTGATTTTATCTTCTAAGTGATATTTTATTGATAGGCATCTAGAGCTTGGTTACAAAACAACTCAAGGTGATGAAGTTGAAGATATGTATATTTTATTACGCGAAGTGAAAAGGCAGATACCCTCAGTTACTGCTGTGTGTTCTGGAGCCATTGCATCTGACTATCAGAGACTGCGGGTAGAAAGTGTATGTTCAAGGTTAGGCCTTGTTTCTCTTGCATACTTATGGAAACAAGACCAGTCCTTGCTCCTCCATGAAATGGTAAATCGCGTTCTAGGCTATTTGCGATATAACTTATTGTATTGCGCATGCATGCAATTGATTATGTGGATTTTTATATTTCCTCCATTCAGATAATTCTAACTCCATTTTGGTCCTGACCAGATTGCAAATGGAATAGTAGCTATAACTGTAAAGGTATAACTCATTTGATTTTGCTTTTATTGATTTTTTTTTTCTTTTATGAACGGGATGAATTCCTATGTTCCTATCATCAATGTACGGAGATCTTATTGTTGCTTTGATCATATTGAGCTCTTCAACTGATATCAATGGACCGCATTTAAAAGTTTCATGATATGCTAATCCTTCCATGTAATCTTAAAAATAAGGTTGCTTTGAATATATGGTTGATGAGAATAAGACACCTGCACAGCCAAAATATGAAAGACTTAATTAAACAAGTGAAACCATTTTCTTCTGCACAGGAATTTAACTTGTTTTTCGTAATTTTATGTACTTAGATAATTGTTAATTTGGAATTTAATTCCATGTCTATTTTACAAGGTAGCTGCCATGGGTTTGGATCCTGCGAAGCACTTGGGTAAAGAATTAGCCATGTTAAATGCTTATTTGCATAAATTGAAAGAGTATGTCAAATACGTTCAACCTTCATTTTTCTGTGCAAATATGTATAAATTATTTAAAGTACTATTTAACACTATTCTATGGTGTTTTTCTATTTCCATTTCACCCTATACATCCGTGTAACTCTTGGTTGCAGGGCATATGGAATCAATGTTTGTGGTGAAGGAGGGGAGTATGAAACATTGACCCTAGATTGCCCGCTCTTTATTGTAAGTTCATACCACCTTTGGTGTGGTTAATTGAGAGTTGTTTTTGGGTCTATCGTTTCTTTTATTCAGTTTGAACCTTGGTTGGTCCATTTCACTTCCTAAATTTGTCATTGTCACATGATCTTTAGTTGTGCATAAAGTTGGGATCAATTTACTCTGATCCATTTCTAATGTCTGCTTTGTTTTAAATTTATTACTAGTTGTGCTTTAAAGTTACAATATTTTTCTTCCATTTTCTTTTTTATCTATATGTTCCTTAATTTTTCCAGAATGCTCGCATTGTGCTCGACAAATATCAAGTTGTGATGTACTCTTCAGACTCCATAGCTCCCGTGGGAGTCCTTCATCCCTTGGCATTTCATTTGGAAAATAAGGCAGACATTCAGTGTTTAAAAACAGTAGACAAAATACACGAGGGTCGTACGCAGAACCTAGGACCTGTGTTCGAAGTGCATGATAGTCCAGAAAGTTTGGAAGCCACATGCAAGCCTCTTGATTTCACGGATCAAATCGATGGTGTAGAACATAAATTTAAGATTTCAAAAACAAATAACAAGAGCACGTTCTCAATAGGTTGCTGGTTGCAAGGTTCATGCAATGGTAATAATTATTCTTAGATTTTCAATGATTCAATTTGTGTCTCAGTCTTGGTCTTCCACATTATTTGTCCTTTGACACATCTTGATATTTTTTCTTTAAGCAGGTTTGCAGGAAGATTTAACAATTGTTTTGAGAAAAATTGAATCACAACTAGAAGGCTTTGGTTTTGGCTGGGAGAATGTTCTCTATATTCATCTTTACATTGATGACATGAATAAGTTCTCCGAGGCAAATGAGACATATGTGAAGTTTATAACACATGAGAAGTGCCCATTTGGCGTCCCATCCCGTAGTACAGTTGAAATGCCTCTAGTTGAAATGGATTTTAGTAGAGCATATATGGAAGTTTTGGTATCGAATAATAAAGATAAAAAGGTTTTGCATGTACAAAGTATTTCCTGTTGGGCGCCTAGTTGCATTGGGCCATACAGCCAGGTAAACACCATTGTTACCCGTAGTCAATTATTTATCAACAGAAAAGCAAGATTACATACAATATATCTATATCCTGCTTTATTATATTATTATTATTATTATTATTATTATTATTATTATTATTATTATGAAAATTGATTTGAAAAACACCGAACAGTGTCACGTCAATTTCAATTAATATTATATAATCATTTGACAAAATTTAAAATAATTGGAAATAGTTAAATTGAATTGGTTTTTTACTTCTATTCTTTCAACTTTATTCTTCATCCTTAAATATGTTAGGGTATTGTAACACGGGAGTTGGGGCTGATTTTGAGGCATTCTTATTAAAAAAGGATAACATGAACAGAAAAAAATATAATTGGACTATGAAAGTTCAGTAAATTGATAGTTTGCTTACTTCATAATGTCATTCACAAATCTAATATATGATACAGTTATCCAGTTTCAAATGCCATCTGCTGACTCTTCTCTGCTCTTTCTAATGCTTTTTTTTTTTACTTGCAGGCAACCTTACATGAGGGTATACTTCTCATGGCTGGTCAACTGGGGCTTGACCCTCCTACAATGAATCTTTGCAGTGGGGGCCCTGGGGTTGAACATGAACAGGCACTAAAAAACAGTGAAGCAATAGCAAAATCTTTTAGTTGTTCAATATCGACATCTGCAATTGGTTTTGTTATCTACTGTTCTAAAAATATCTCTTCATTGGATAGACTCGATATCGAGAAGAAACAAGAAACAATCCTCAGACAAATGAAGATATCTGATTTACAGGAAGGCAAGAAGTACAAAGCATTAGAACCCATAACCCTTTATGTTCTTGTTCCTGATCTACCTAAAAGGTATTGTAGTTACGTTAATCTAATTTCTTAACTAAGCATCTTGTTTGATGGACAAACATTAACACTTTCATTGATCTGTAATTTATCAAGAAGGCCTATTTATATAGGTTCAAAGATTATAATTTGCTATCTTATAATTGATTTAAAGCACATTTCTTTTGCTATCTGTTTATCTTAGGTCTCAGTATTTTAGAATTGTGAACCTTTATGGATTCTGTGCTCTCAAAATAACTACAGGTTATGCTGCTCAGAAGAGGACACCCTGTTGGTTCCTGTGATTTGAGTCACTATCAAACCTATGCATTCTGGAGTCTTTTTTTGTATTCCATTTTTATTGATTCCTTGTTTTTTTAATAATGTCTGATAAGATTTGTTATGGATTCTATAAATGATGGTTTTCCAGAGAATTTGTTGAAGTGAAGCCTATTCTTTTTGATTTGAGTCATTATCAAATCTATGTATTTTGGAGTCTCTTTTGTATTCCATTTTTATTGATTCCTTGTTTTTTTAATAATGGCTGCTAACATTTGTTTTGGATTCTACGCATGATTGATTTCCAGAGCATTTGTAGAAGTGAAGCCTATTCTTTACGTCGAGGATGGCGCAGATGCAGCAATTGAGACCATAACAGAAATACCTTGTTCAAAGACATCATGTTATTGGGGTTTCGAGCAGGAAAATTGGCATGATTCTTGCATTCAGAAATGTGTGATTCCTGGAAAGATATGTGCCATTATATTATCTATCACAAGCGAGCTTGCTGCAAAGATATGTTCTGATTCTCTGCCTGCTGATTATGTCAATGATAATGGTCAACATTCTCTATCTAAAGCACATATGGAGCAGTTATCAAAATTCTGCATTTATCTTCTTGACAAAGCTATAACAGATAACAACTTTGCCTGGGAAGATATAATGGTCAGTCAGTATACTTATCAAAATATCAAATGCCAAATTAATTTTATTCCTCCATTGTTTCGATCATATATTAGTTGTGTCCAGTACCAACCCATTTCTTGTTTTGGAAGTGATTTTTCATCGATATCCTCCATTTTGAATTGCACTTTCTTCCCCAAGCTTTTAGGGGAATGAAATAATTTAGATCCAGATAATTTATGTTTTGTATGGCATCAGTCTTTCTCTGACAATCGAACTTTTCAAATTCTCTTCTTATGTCATGCAGAGTTTGAGGTTCTACATCCCGGTAAGCCTTCAAATGTCAGTCGAGCTAATACAACCTATGTTCAGCAATGCACTTTTTGAACTCTCTGAAATGAATAAAAGGAAAGTTAAAAATTGTGAGGAGCCGATCTTCAACATAGTTCCCGTCATAGGTGCTGGGCGGTCTGCTTCATCCATGGACGATGTAGTGACCTGCGAATTACTAGCTCGGAAATCCTGAGTATATTAGCTTGATGCACTAGGTTTTTCTTTTCTTTTCTCAGAATTTGGATTAACTTCATTTTTTTAAATTAAAAAAAAAAATCAAATAGGATTCACCGGGATAGATTGGCGTCAGTGATTAGGATGGAATGGGATTTTACTCATTAAGCCATTTAGGTTCTGTTGCAGACTTGGTGGTGCTTGAACAAACTTCGGCAGAACAGACTATACAGATAGATCTTCCTCAAGGTTTGATAAAATTTCGGAGCTGCCCTTTTAATTTTATGAATTACATAAGAGTCTTCAATATTTCAGATAAGGAAGTGGTAACTTTATCAAATTTCAGAGATCCATATAATTTGTTAAAAATGTAATTTATATAGGTAGGTGTACTATAAACCCCAACTGTTGGTTTGTTTTTGGTTAATCTTATAAATATTTCATCTTGTTGCAAATGCAACCTAAGTGGAAAGCAAAGGAGCGTCCTTTATTTCTATTCAGAAAAGTATAGCACCACTTAATAATTAAAGGTTTGAATTCAACTTTGAACTAGGAAAAATTCCTAGGAAAATAATTATCTTCACTTTTAAAAGCAAAAGGAAAATAAAGAGAAAACGGTAGATCGTGGAAGCGGGTTTGCAAATATTCCCACCTTTTATGTTTCATTATTAAGTTATCGTCAATTAGATTTGTGGTTAGCTTTGTTGCTTGATTTTGTCGCTTTATGTAACATGTCATATCATAAAATAGAAGTGACCTATGAAAGATGAATGAAACCATACTATTTTAGTTTCGAAAGTAATATTTCACCTAAATGCTTTTGTTTTTTGTTGAATAAATTGATGGCCACTTGGCATGTGTGTGTACGTTGTCACACTTCCAACATCGACAAATTTTTTTTATATATTTTCGTTCTTTCCTTTTGTTTGTTTTCTTTTTGGTACCTTACATGAAATAACATGTTTCGGCTAGTATTTGTCCACAATTATAATAATGGACAAAAGTATATGGGAGTTGTATTCTTATGAGTAAACCCTATATTCTTAATAAGATTAGGACTAGGACTAATAATTATATGAAACGAGTTGTACGTAATTGATACTAACCTTCTAGTGGGAGAAAAGTCCAACTCAAACATCTATAACATGATAAAAAGCATCTATTTCCTAAGGACACTAGCAATATAAATATATCCGCGTGTCTTGTGCAGATAAATTTATTTGATATGATATAGATTTAATTTAAATATATATGTAAATTTAAAATGAGTTAATTAATTATACAATTATTAATAATAATAATATAAATTCAATTTTAAAATTTTAAAATAAGAATTTTTATGTTTTAAATAAAGATAATTGTTAATTAAATAAATGGTATTTTGTTGATAGTGGTCCGTGAAAAAAATAATTTTTTTGACATAAATATAAATTGTGTCTCAAATAAAGAGAATTGTTAATTAAAATAAAATATATATTTTTTTGTCATTTAAAAATAAAAATTTTATCTCTCAAATAAAAACAATTTTTACTTAAAAGAAAATAGGTATTTTGCTAATAGTGACTCATGAGAAAAATAAAAAGTTTGATATTTTAAAATAAGAATTTTGTGTCTAAAGTAAAAATAATTATTAACTAAAATAAAATATGTATTTTGGTGATAGTGATCCATGAAATTTTCTTTTTACATTTGAAAATAATTTTTTTTAATAATTATGAATAATTTTTTAATGATTATAAAATAATTATGTTTTCGGTTGAGTCAATTTTAATATATTCCTCATTTGATTAAAAAGATTAATTTTTTTTATTCATTTTGTTCTGGTCTGGGCCCCGGCCTCACCTCGCAGTCCAGTCTAATAATACACGACCAAGGCCCAATATGATTTAAGTAGGATGACCGAGTACGCGACCCCTCGACGGGCAGGGCATGCTCCCGCCGAGCAAGACAGCGTGCCCCAAGACGCCCTCTACGCCCTCCCTTCGTCGGGCAGAACAGCCCTCCGCGGGCAGAATTCCCATGTCGCCGGGCAGGACCACGTGCCTCTCCCCCGTCCTCGTGTGCTCCCCTCAGCGGGGAGAACAACACACTTTCGGGGAACCGCGCGAGCTCCCTTCTGCGGGGAGATCAACGTGCCATTCGCACGTTCTCCACGTGCTCCCCTCCGCGGGGACACGTCATCCACCAACTGCCCACCTCCGAAAGAGCAGGTCAAACCCACTTTCCGGAGATCACAGAACAATTGGACTAGGGTGAAGACCACGTCATGGTCTTCACTACGCCACGTAAGCCCTAACAGTCACCTGAGTTGGACCTGGCAATCCAGCCCAATACAAGTGACCGTTGGCCCAATGCTGGGGTCTCTCTATAAATACCCTCTTCCACAAGAGGGTCAGGTAATTCACTTCTTACCCCATTTCTGTATTTGCTCTCACTCTGCCCAATTCCTTACTTTGACATCAGAGTGTCTTGCAGGTATACCCCTTCTTCTCCTCATCACCGGTAAACAGGCAGCAGTCCAACAGAGTGTGACCAGCTAGTGATCCCCTTCTGATCAGGTCAGATCACATTTTTTGCTTAGAAAAATAAAAAGGAAATGAGAAAATAAAGAGAAAAAATAAAATAAAAGTAGAAGTGAAAAAGTGTATAAAAGAGAAATAGTGAGTAAAAGAGTGAAAAGTGGAGAAAAAAATAAAAGTTAAAAATATTAAATAAGAATTTGACATTTAGTAGTATTTAGTTGAAGTAAGATAAATTAATTAAAAGATTATATTTTTTACTATTTTAATCTTTTATAAGTGTTAAAAAATTTAAAATAAAAGATATTATTGATAGTTTGGAGATATGTTCTTTTAAAGATAGTTGATATCCAACTAATTAAAAGTTTATATTTGAAATAAGCAATTGGGACACACGTTGTTACAACATGCTAAATAAAAATAGAAATATTCTGTTTGTTGCATGTGTTAATAAATGCCATAAAATTATAGCATTCCTCTCTCTCACACACATATTTTTTAATGTTTAAATTATATACTTTGTAAAAGTAAAGTTAAACTAGACACAAACAATTTTTTTTATTACTTGAAGAAAAAACTACTCTGTACATCTACTATCCATGCTAAAGAAGGACAAAATATTTGATTATACATTATCAGAAGCGATTTTCTCACATTCACAATCACCCACTCATCTCCAGAGTAACAAAACTCTTTCAATATTCTCTCACACATTCTCTCGATTAAGTTAATATTCTTTTATTTATTATTTTAAATGCTACATCTAGAAGGTGGTTGGAGATGAAGTTGAGAGTTAATTTTAGAAGGGTTATAATCAACAATTTATCTTACACGTAAGATGTGTAATCTTTGAGGACAAAAGGAAGCATAGACTTAGAACTCGAGCCCAATAAATTGGTTGGTTTTTTTGATCATACTATTCAACCTCATCCAATTTCTCTCTTTCAATATGATGAGCAATTCTTCATACCCTTCCAAGTTTCTGCATCAAATGTTATCTCTTTTACAACGTTAAAGTCTTTAAGCTGTAGATATTTCTCGTATTGGCTTGTGAAAAGAAGAGGTGGTTTGAAAAGGTTGGAACGTCTTGATTAGGAGGTGCAGAGGAGGTGGAAGCTTGAGACTAGACTTCTTTTGGGTGCCATGACTCTGCAACAATTATGACACAACGATAACAACAAATTTGCAAGTAACGTGGGTAGTGTTCTGGACTGGCCCGAGACCTGCCCCATAGTCGAGCAGGCCCAACCCAATCCTATGTGGGAAGGCCCAACGAGGCCCAATCCTCTCCAGGCCGGGCACACTTAACTCTGCCGTCAGGGAGACCACTACTTAGTACGGGGAGAGCTCACACGTTTTCCCCACGTTTTCCATATGCCCCCACGCGGGGACACGTCATTAGACAACTACCCACTTTCGAAAGAGCTGGTCAGCCCACCTTTCGAAGATCACGGGACAGTTGATTCAGGGCGAAGACCACGTGCTTGTCTTCCCTACTCATGTAAGCCCTGACAGTTACTTGGGTTGGGCCTGACAATCCGGTCCAATGCAATGTAATCGTTGGCCCTGCGTTGGGGGCACATTATAAATACATTCTTTCACTATAGGGTCAAGTATTTCATTCTACACACCTAATCTCTTTGTACTTGCGTTTCTAAAACTCCGTTACTCACTTAGGCATCGGAGTACCTTGCACGTACACCCCTTCCTCCTCATCAACACCGGTGAACACAGGAGCTCACGACGCGTAGCAGTCTGATGATTCCTTTCTGATCAGGTAAGATCAGTGGCGTTATCTGTGGGAAACCTTTTGCTCCCCGTTCTTTCTCCTATACAAGCGTAGAAGCTCGAGAACCAAAGCAATATCCAACTTCTGTTTGATCATGGCCAGCCCACGCAACGACAACGCTCCGAAAACCGCATTCGTCCCCTTCACCAACGGTGACGGCCACGATCCCAATGTGATCGTTCACGTTGAGGAGGGAGACTCCAGAGACGGGGACACCGCCTCTCCCTCCTTGAAAGACGCGACCTTCAACACTGCCCACTGCTTTGATAGCCCGACTGTCTACCAGCCTATTCCGGTGCCACCCAGCACCGACCCCACCATGGTGGCCCTGTTCTCTGCGATCAACTAGACCAACCTGATGATTTTCCAGCAAAATGATCACATAGGGATGCTCGAGAAGGAGCGAAAATCACGGTGAGACCCCATTCCGACTAACCTACGAAACCGAGGCAGAGATTCCGGTAGAAATAAGAAATCCCTCTAGGAGAACCGAGTCTCCCCTCTACGAGGAGGCAAACGACGAGGCCTTAAGGGAGGAACTCGACCTAGTCGAGGAAATCAGGTCGGGGGTATCCTTACGAGAAGCCTATCTGGAAAAAAAAGATAACTTTGCGGCATGACAACAAATTCATCAAGCGCGAGTTCCAGGTGGGAAGCCTGGTCATACGAAGGAATCTGAAGGACTCGTACGAGGGCAAACTCGCCACAAACTGGGAAGGCCCCTACCGAGTCCGAGACAAAATAGGCAACAAGACCTATTACCTCGAAAACCTGCACGGGGAAGAACTTGCTCGACCATGGAGCGCTGAAAAACTCAAGAAATGCTACAGTTAGACACTGCCTGCGACCCACTAGCGTTGCGACCATAAGGGGCGCGACATGGTACAGGCGCGAATCCTAAATTCAAAATAAAAAGACAAGAGTCTGCCCTTTGTGTGTGCGAGCAGACTTTTGATCTGATGGGGACCCTTCAATCGAGCTCCACCGTTGACGTACCAGTAAGGCAGAACGTCCAACTCACGATGGGAAGTTCACACCGCGAAGCAAAGACCTCGACCGAGGTCTTATCTTCGTTATTGATCGATACCAACTCCGATCACCCGACCAGTTCCCTGCACGGTCAGTCACAATATATATGGAGCAAAACCCCGATAATGAATAGACAACACACATACACATGAAAAACAAGGAAAATAGAGCACACACAACATAAAAGTAGAATATTGCATTTACAAAGTGCGGGCAGAGCCCATTGTTCAAAGGTTACAAACATGGCACGGTGGTCAGAAACAACTACATCAAAATATGGCACGCAAGCCAGAAAATAGAAATACAACAAAAAACACTAAACAACTTTGCCCTCCTCGGGTTGGTCGCCCACCACAGCTTGGCCATCATCTTCCTCTTTGGCTTTTGGCGCAACCACACGACCCTGGACCACTTGATGATAAGGGCATGTTCCCTCAGTGATGAGCTGGACGTCTGAGTTCATGATCTGGAGCTATTTCATAGCACAGTTAAAGCCCACTTCGAGAGCCCCTAGACAGTCCTGCTCGAGCTCCCGTATCTTTGACACCAGGTTGTCCTAAGACACCATAAACTTCTCCTCAGCGGACTCATCCTCAGCAAGCCAAGAAGCCGCTTCCAACTTGGCGATCCTCGCCAAGAGCTTCGCCCTTTCCTGGTCGAGGTCAGCCGCCATTTTGTTCCTCTCAGCCTCGACGGTCTCGAGGTCATTATGCAGCTTGGTTAGGTAAGCCGAAGGGTAGGTCTCGTCATTGAGGACTAAATCCGTTTCGAAGACCCGCATCACTGCGACCATATCCTCCAATAAGGCTTTCTTCTCCGCCTTCCAATCGAAATTGGACTACAAATAGCATGGCGAGAGCACGGACTTCTCCTTGGATATACTCTCGGTGAGGTCGACGATCTCGAGCTCATTGACCCGCTCCCTTTTTGGCGTCCCCTGTGAAGATGGAGATTGGCTTCCTTGGGGGGAAGAAGATGAACCTCCAGGCATATGGTAAGAACCAGGCATATGGTAAGAACCAGGCATATGCTGTACTTGGGCAATTCGTCCTTACCGGCCTTTTTTCCATCTTTGTTGGCCGCCAGCTTCTTTACGCATTCCTGCATGCTCGACATCTTACCTACAAAAGAAAAAAAAACAAGTTAGCAAACAACAAACCAACGGAAAAAATATAGAGAGATCCCGAGCGAGGGGCGGGCCTGCTACCTAAAACCCATAAGGCTTCCTCATCAGATGCACACTTGAGGAGGGCCTTCCTGTTTATCAACCGCGACTCCCGAAGAACCTCATCGCGAGCGTCAAGGATAAAATTACCATTCAGAGTTACACATTTCGCGGGAGTGAAGTCGGAGACAAATTCGACCAGCTTCTGGTAGGCCACCCGATCATCAACATCTAACGAGCCCGACCTGACTATATAGCTGTCCGTGCCCTTTTTGAAGTGCTCATCCATCCATTCCAATGGAAGCTTCAACTCTAAGACTTCCTCCGACTTCCTGTTTTCCTCTCGGACCACATGGTTGTATAACGAGTCCACGGTCGTATAGGTAACGGGCTTGAGAGCATAATACCGGTCTTTAAAGTTACTGATAGAATCTAGATACGCCCGAAACAGTCTCTTCGGCTGCTTTAGGGACACCCAACTGTGCCGACCTTCGAACGTCTGTCGTTGAAGATGGAAGATGCGGAAGAAAAGAGTGAGCATGGTCCCAATGTTGAGGTACTGACACACGAGTTCGTACGCCCGCACGAACGCGGTCGTGTTTGGGTGGAGCTGCGAGGGTGCTAATCGCAGCCAGTCAAACACTCCTCGTTGGAAATCAATAAAGGAAAGACGCAAACCCGCTTCTTGGAAGGTAAATTCATACATGGGGAACCTCATCCCTTTGAAAGACGAGCATATCTGATGGTGTGCTCGGGGTTTATACACCTGTCAGCTCATGGAGGAACCCTCACAACGGTCCTCGATAGTGGCGTAGGCGTCAGATTCATTAACGTCAAAGCGAGAGGGAGTACTCAAGGGCTCCTGCCCAACCCAATCCGCGACAGTCTGTTGTTGCTCCTCGCCGGTGTGCACTACCAGGGAATCAGGCTTGTAGTCAATCTTAACGACCCCCTTAATCTGTGCAGCCATCATTACCTGAAAAGCAGAGGAAAATGGTGAATTCAACACTCCAGATCAAATCCACCCTTCCACCATAAATCAAGTGAAAGGGAAAAAAGAGGGGTACGTGGCCGCCAAACAGGCCTCCCCGATTAGAAACACCTAACTAGGATGCTCGTCAAAGAGAAGTTCTCCCCCACCACGACATCAATAGGCGAGGATAGGATTCTCGAAACCTCAGCAGAGGTCCCCAGGATTCCCAACAGGTCATCGAGGCCTCCATCTAAAGTCCTAGGGACCCTCATCCTAGGTCCCCGAGACCTTTATCTAATGTCCTCGGGGACCCCATCCTAGATCCTCGGGACCTTCATCTGGTCCTCGAGACATTCATCTTATGTCCTCGAGGTCATCATCCCAGGTCCACGAGACCTTCATCAGATCCTCGAATCACTCATCCTACGTCCTCGGGGACTTTATCAGCGGTCCCCAGGGCTTCATTAAAAACATCATCAATTCAAAGAAGTTTTGCCGTATTCTCCAGAAACTTCATAGTTTCCCCGGGAGCTTCATCAAACCCACCGGAGAAACTATCGAAAAATGAAAAAAAACTAGAGTAAAGCAGCAGTGACTTACTTGGTACGGTGGTTCTTGGAAGACGGTACGGTGGCAGACGATGAACGTCTTAAAGAGAAGAAGGGGAAACACGAAAAGAGAAGAGAGAATGTCTTGAATGGAGGAAGGGAAACGTGCAACTGAAACAGCCTCATCCCCTATTTATAAGCCTAGCACGGGACTCGAGGTGTTCATAGGCACTTGAATTCCCTACTCCTAGCCTCCCTAGGTATTAATTTCCCTGACACGTGCCAGAACCAGACACCTCACGCATCGGTTCAAATTCCCCTCCTGCCCGTAAATGCGCATGCCTATTCCTTCTAGTGTCTCACACACGCGCGAAGCCGCTATACCCTGTTGGCAACATGAAGAGCGGCTCATGGCCACGGTAGAGGAGCACGACTCCCCGAGATAGAGGAGATCGACATACGAAATCATCCTCGACTTTGGTACTGGTGCTTAAGTCATTACTCCTCCACTTATGGGCAACGACTTAGAGGGCTCCTGTTCTGGACTAGGTCGAGACCTGCCTCACAATCGGGCAGGCCCAACCCAATCCTATGTGGGAAGGCCCAACGAGGCCCAATCCACCCCAGGTCGGGCACACTTGACTCTACCGTCAGGGAGACCACTACTTAGCATGGGGAGAGATCACGCGTTCTCCCCACGTTCTCCACGTGCCTCCCGCGCGGGGACACGTCATTAGGCAACTACCCACTTCTAAAAGAGCTGGTCATCCCATCTTCCGAAGATCACATGACAGTTGATCTAGGGCAAAGACCACATGCTGGTCTTCCCTACGCCATGTAAGCAATGACAATTACTTGGGTTGGGCCTGGAAATTCGGTCCAATGCAATGTAACCGTTGGCCCTGCGCTAGGGGCATATTATAAATACTCTCTTTCACTAGAGGTCAGGCATTTCATTCTACACACCTAATCTCTCTATACTTGATTTTCTAAAAATCCGTTACTCACTTAGGCATTGGAGTACCTTGCACGTACACCCCCTCCTCCTCATTAACATCAGTGAACACAGGAGCTCACGACATGTGGTAGACCGTTGATTCCTTTCTGATCAGGTAAGATCAGTGGCGCTGTCTATGGGAAACCTTTTGCTCCCCGTTCTTTCTCCTATACAAGCATAAAATCTCAAGAACCAAAGTAACACCCAACTTCCGTTTGATCATGGCCATCCCACACAACGACAACACTCCGAAATACGCATTCGTCCCATTCACCAATGGTGACAACCACGATCCCAATGTGACTGTTCACGTCGAGGAGGGAGACTCTAAAGACGGGCACACCACCTCTCCCTCCTTAGAAGACGCGGCTTTCAACTCCGTCCACCACTTTGATAGCCCGACTATCTACCAGCCTATCCCGGTGCCACCCAGCGCCGACCCCACTATGGTGGCCCTGGTCTCTGTGATCAACTAGACCAACCTGATGACCTATCAGCAGAATGATCACATAGGGATGCTCGAGAAGAAGCGACAATCACACTCTTCCTGTGGAGACATCATCACCCCATCTCCAACAGCCCCTCTCCTCCCCCGCTGAGGACGTGACGCGACAACTCTCAGAGCCTTTCTCCACGACCTACGGGGCGTCTCCCTCTCTTGGAGCAGCCTCAGCCAGTGACCTCCCAATAGAGCGACCGTTCACCTCCCCAGAAGGAGTGACGCTTCCCCGTGTAGAAAAGGAACAAACCTGAATGAGGCATCAGGAAGCCAAAGAGCCGCCCGAGGAGTCCTCCCCGACGAAACAGAAATAATCTCGGTGACCTTTCCCCTTCTCAGTCACCTGTCAGGAGCAACGAGGACGACTAATGCTGACCACTGTCTAGGGCCATCAGGGAGGCTCCATTTCCCGATGGGATGGAAAAGCCGCCGTCCTTAGCGATATATGATGGCACGACACACCCGGAGGATCACATATGAAGCATCAATGCAATGCTCGACTATCGGAATGTACAGGGAGCCATCAAGTGCATGCTTTTCCCCACTACTCTGAGGAAGGTGCCATGACATGGTACAACCTCCTCACACACAAGTCCATCACCTCCTAGGGCGAACTGAAGAGGCAGTTCTCCAGGAACTTCACAACTTTTTGGCGCCATCCAAAGACAAAGGCAGCTTTAGAAGCCATCATCCAGGGAAAAATGAACCTCTCCTGACTACATAGAGAGGTTTAACCGAGAAGCTATCCAGGTGGCCACCTCGGACGACATGAAGAAATTCCTGAAAAAGCAAAGACTGCGTCCTCGCACCAACTACGCCAAGGACGTCAGGATCAAACGACCCTGTACCTTGAATCCTCGCCTCCTTAAGGCCCAACCATACATCCAGTATGAAGAAATAGAGGCCGCCCACGATGCCCGTGACACGCAGAATCAAGAAGGCGTCAATGGTGCCAGGAACGAGGATGTCGCTGTTCCTTGAAGAGGCGGAGAAAGAAGAACACTACCCTTAACATGTTCAAAGGTCAATCGAACCCGATTACCTTCTACCTCGAGGAGCTCCCCGGAGGTGCGCCCAACTCCAGCATCCCCCTCTTGATCAGGGCCCAGATGGAAAACTTTTACGTATGCCGAATCCTAGTCACTAAGGGAGTTCGATGGACATAATGTACGCTCATCTGTTTACGACCCTCCAGCTCAACGAGAGCCACCTGACCTTGTATGTCGGCTCCGACCTACAGGGCTTCAACGAAACCACCACAAAGCCTTGGGGATACGTGGAGCTCCTCGTCACATTCGGAGCCGAGGAAACCGCCATGCAAGTAAGGTTCACTTCTTGGTGATCGAGTGCCCTTATCTATGCCAGTGTATCTTGGGAAGTTCAACTTTAGCTGAACTCACCGCAGTGCCATCTACAGTACACCTGAAGATGAAGTACTACACGACCAGGGAATGAGTCGTCACCCTCCACGGGGACATTGAGCCGACCAGGACATGTTTCGAGGCAGCAATCAAGGGCCCTAACTCAATCAACATCACCCTCAAGAAAACTGATAAATAAGCCCAGGCTGTGGAGCAGAAGCTACTACTCTGCATCAACTCCGTCAATCTCGACAGTCGGTTCCCCAGCAAGCAGGAGCAGACAACAGAGTCTAAGGACACACCTCCAGCAGACAAGGGGCAGCCTTCCCACCCAACGCCCTCCATTCCAGGCGGAGACTTTGAGTTCATCGCGCTCAGAGATAACCTATGAAGAAGCGTGAAGATTGGCACTGGACTCCCCGACCTGGCGAGGAAGCAACTAAAGACTTGCCTCCGAGAGAATGCTGACCTGTTCGCGTGGAGTGCTATTGAGATGCTTGACCTCGACCACGATATAAAATGCCACCACCTCACCATAGATCCGTCTGCTAGGGTCGTAGTCCAACGTAGGCGTAGACAGTCTCCCGATAAAGCAAAGGTTGTTGAAAAAGTTTTAAAAGACCTCATAAAGGAAAAATTTATATCGGAAGCCCAGTACATAACCTAGATGTCTAACTTTGTACTAGTTAAAAAATATAATGGAAAATGAAGGATGTGTGTAAACTATACTGATCTCAATTGGGCATGTCCCAAAGATGTTTACCCGATACCTAACATCGACAAACTCGTCGACAATTCTGCAGGTTTTAAACTGCTGTCATTCATGGATACATACTCAAAGTACAATCAAATCCCCATGGTCGGACAATTATTACTACAACGTAATGCCCTTCGGTTTGAAGAACACCGATGCGACCTACCAGCGGATGATGAACAAAGTCTTCAGGGGAGAAATCGGGGACATGCTCAAAGTCTACATGGATGGCATGATCATGAAGTTACGAGAAGAAGTCGACCATATCACCCATCTCAAGAAGGTCTTCGACACGACGAGGAAATGCAGAATGAGGTTCAATCCAGAGAAGTGTACCTTCGGTGTACAAGTAGGCAAGTTCCTCGAGTTCTACTTGACGGATCGAGGAATAGAGGCGAACCCGGACAAATGCAGGGCTTTCTCCGAGTTTGCAACATCGAACACGAATAAGTCCATCCAATCCTTAAACGGGATGCTCGCATCACTATCCTGTTTCGTCGCCATGTCTGCCCAACACGCTCTCTCTTTCTTCAAGCTCATGCACAAAGAGGCCACGTTCAAGTGGACTGAGGAGTGCGAACAGGCCCTCCGTCACATCAAACAATTCGTCTCGGAGCCACCAGTATTATTGAGACCCGAGGTCGGGGAAACCCTGTACATGTACCTAACTATCGCGACCGAGGCTGTCAGCGTAGCGTTGATACGCGAAACTCCCGAAGAGCATAAGTCAATATACTTCACGAGCAAAGCCCTCAAAGGCCCCAAGATCAGGTACCAACAAATCGAGAAGGTCGCTCTGGCCCTCATCAACGCAGCTAGGAGGCTACGACATTACTTACTGGCTCACACAATCATGGTCAGAACCGACCAGCTCGTCAAGCATCTACTTGGACGACCGAACATGTCAGGCAGAATGCTCAGATGGTCGCTCGAACTCTCAGAACTCAATGTCCAATACGAGAGCAGAAAAGCCCTCAAGGCTCATGTCTTGGCCAAATTCGTCACGGAGATGACTTCCTCGGAGTCCCCGACACTCGGAGCACACAAGTGGGCCATCTTCGTCGACGTCACCTCTATCTCGACGAAAAGTGGAGCGGGCATCATCTTGGAGAATGAAGAGGGAACATTAATAGAAGTTACCCTCGCCTTGGCATTCTCAATATCGAACAACCAAGCCGAGTACGAGGCATTCTTCACGGGACTCCGCCTGACCGAAGACCTTGGCACAAAGGAGGTAAAGATCTTTACCGACTCCCAGCTCGTGGCCTCCCAAGTGCCTGGAGAGTACCAAACCAAAAATGACAACCTCGCCTTGGTAAAAGAAAAAAAATGAAGACACCAACACGACCACATTGTGTTCATCGCGCACACGTGAATTCCAATGGCCAATTCTGATTTCTTCTTCACTTTTTCATGTTTGCTCTTTTTCACTTCTTTCTTTTTCCTTTTTGCATTAAAATCCTCCTCTAGCAACATGCTACAAAATTAACAAACCATGGAACAAAATAAAATCATGATAAATTAAACTTCACGAAAGTTAAATTGCGATAAAAATAAAATTAATGGGTTGCCTCCTATTAAGCGCTTCTTTAAGGTCATTAGATTGACTCTTTTGTCTGAGGCTCTATGAGCATCAGAGACACCTTATCTGAAGGTTTTTAACTTCCTGAATAGGTCTTTAATGATCTGCTATGTGGTAGCTTATGCGAAAGTGCACAGATATTATCAGAGTAATACAAAAGATATCAAACCCACAGAGACCAACAGTCAATGCTATCGTTATCTAGTATCGCAATGTAAATATAAATCTAAAAGGGATTTCTTTTTATGAGAAGGATATTTAAAACAAGAAATAAATTTTGACTGGAGAATATTAATAAAAGTGAGACCAGAGTCTAATTTTCAGTCGCACCTCTAGGACTCAGTAAATTCTTGCCATTTGTTTTGGTTTTTAAAATATTTTTCGGAAGAGAATATCAACTTAAAAAACACTGTTCACTTTCGCACAACCCATGTTATGCTTCTAAATCGTAAACGTTTTGCTGCCGCTCACTCAGTTACACTTTCGAAACAATTTTTGAAAACTAATAAATCCTAATTAATCACTAAAGCGGTGTCGCTGTTTTTAGAAATTAGATTCAAGTTTTACGATCGGGTATAGGTCTCACACTGTCGCGCTGTTAACCAGTACCCGAGTGTTCTCGCTTTCATGCAAAACCTTTTGATTTTAAAACTAAATATCGGAATCAGAAAACTAAATAAATATTAAAATTATATGCTAAATTAATTTACTAAGTCCCATCAGAATGACGGTCCTCACATTCGGACTCTAGAAATTTAGTCGGATATGGTTGCGGAAACAAACATGTAATTATAAATGTTTAAATCAAACAGAGACATGATAAAATATTTGAAACAAATGATAACAAAGTATGTAGATGAATTAAAGGAATGAACTAAGATCTCAGAGCAATACCAACATAAATGCAATAATGATAAGGCAAGAATTGTAAAAGGCTTAAAATAAGAGCTGAAAAGTAAAGCAATTGTAAATTAAATGAACCTAAAATGTAAAAATGGAAATAAATTGAATTAAACTTCGAATGGCAGAAATATTGTTTGGTCCAAGCGTATAATGAATGCATAAAATAGTAAGGTGCAATAGTTCCTCGATCTGAGAACGCGACCACTTTACAATGGTGAATTTCTGCTTAAAACTAAAAACTTTGAACTTACACAAGACTTGGATGCCAAAAACCTAGAAAACAATCCTATTTATAGTGTTACAAGTGCCTAATGCAAGGTCAAAACGTGTAGAAGTCGTGGGAGAAAAATATGATGGAATGGAAGAAGACTGAGCCATTTTCTGTTGTTATTTTTCAAGAAATAAAGTGCATGGCGGGCACCATGCACTGTGTCGGGTGACACACCTTCAGTTATGGGTGCTTACACTTTGCTTCGTTTTCTCTCTCTGGTAGACCCCATGACTGTCTAGTAATGGCTAGTATCATGGCAGGTGCCATGGAGGTTGTCACCAGTGTATGTTTTCCATATTTTCTCCACTTTGCATCATTTTCGTTTCGTTTCTTCGTGCATCGGCTTCTCCTTGTAAAGCACCTGAAACATACATAAACTACCAGCATAACACTACAAAATGTGGCACAATGACACTAAAAAGTATGCAAATCGAGTCAAAATGAACTATGTGTTTTAGTGTTATCAAACTTTAATCTTTTTTCCTTTCACAGTAAAAACCTGTGAATCTCCTGGGTCCTTTATTTCTAAGGACCATATTCCCTAGAATTTGCCACAGACAGTATCAGGACTCATGAAAAACAAAAGCATACATATAGTCATTCTAGGCCACAAACTCCACTTCAGTTTAGATTGTGCTGATAGGTACTCACTTACACATTAAGGATATCGTAGGAACACAATTATGCAATTGTATGATCATAAGTCTCCCTCATATACAAACCAATCTGAATCATGTCATCATACCTAAACCTAACCTACTCATCCTCTTTTTCGTCCTCTTTCATTTTAGTGCAATCACATTAAACCCGTTATCCTTTCACACTCATAGTAGGATAACCTGTTAGTGACTATGATCTCATAGTTTTTTTTCTTTTTATTGCACATTGGCTTAAGTGTCAACAAATAAAAGTGACCAGGTGAGGATCACCTAACTTAGAAGGAACACTCGTTTTTTTATCTTTTTCTTTCCTGCTTTTTCTTTTCTTTCTTTTAAGCCTGAGATCATTCACTTATTTGCATCAGCTTCATATGTAGTGTATCCTTAGGATGGTAATGATTGCTAAATAAACTACTTAAGGACTACTGAAGGGTGAGAACTTAAGGCTACGACATAATAAGTACTCAAATCGATCTCCATAATTAGTAGAATTAAGGTGTTGGAACGAAACCGATCTTGTGGTGTTTTTCCAAGTCTCCACAGTGTAACCTTAATTTCATATGTAGCCTAAAAATTTCAAAAAAATGCACTGTGTTTCTAAGTAAAAAATTTCAAATTTTTTTGGTATGGCTTAAAAAAAAAAGGGAGAATCAATAAACAACATAAAATCACGCATAAAGACTTGACAATACATGCAATGACTAAACTAACAACAATTAAACTAGAAACAAATAAAATATTAACAACATGAAACAAACTAAAGAACGGTAAATCTAACTAGAAAGTGATAAAATGAAAGCCGTAAGTTCCTCCCCACACTTAAGCCAAACATTGTCCTCAATGTTTTGATAAAATATGGAAAAAGGAATAATAAAATCTATAAAATTGCTATTGCCTGCCATCATGACCAACTCCTCTCTGATCCTTCTCTTGTTGTTCATGTCTTTGCTGACCACTTCTACTTCGGCGTCGAGCATTTTGGGATATATGAATTTGCTGAAGCTGCTCTTGCATGGTGCACATGTTTCTTAGCATGGCTGCTTGGTTTGCCTGCACAATGTTGAAGTTGTTCATCATGTGTTGATGTTGTGTTGCAGGTGGAACATGACCATGTAAAGAATGAGGAGGGGATGAGTTATGGACAGGAGAGATGTGATATCTTCGACCATACTCATCATTGGTGTCACCACTAGCAGTGACATTCTTAGGAATGTCCATGGGCACCTGATCAACTCCAGGGTTGGAATCCAAGTTATAGAACCAATTCTCCCCATTTTGCATAATGGTACGGTTTGGGCATGGTGAAATAATACTCGAAACAACAACATTATTAATCATTATATAAAATCTCCCGTCACGTCTGATTCTTACAAGTTGCATATTTCTAGCAGCAGTGAGATCAAGGGATTATGGTGGAAGAGGCTCTAGCGTGGTGAGCTCAGCATCAAGCCCTATGGCACGAGCTATGAAGGTTATCAATCCTCTAAAAGAAATGGGTCATCTCTTGGCAGTGTCAACCACGTGCATGTGGGTCAACATAAATGGGGCCGAGTTAACTCGCTCAGGTGTGAATACAACAAACAAATAAAAGAACTCCTTAGTATTAACTTTGTTGGAATTTTCTCGGCTAAAAGTAGTGCATGCCAACAATTGACGAAAGTAGCGTATGGTCGGGTTATGTATCAAGGAAGCGAGGTTACCCTTAAAGTATCAGTAGTTTGTCCTGTTAATCCCTTCCAAAATGGATTAATACCTTGCGACCAATTAGTTTCTAATGGTGTTTCACAAACTACAGCAATCTGATTAAAACTATATTGGTACTCTTTATTGAACATGCAAAAACTAACCGTGTCTGAGGTGCTAGAAGTGTTAGGGAGGGGCTGTAAATCAGAGAACTAAGGAATTCTAAGGTCAACCTAACATATGTAAGGTCTCTATGTGCAATAAAATGTGTTAAACTTACCTTTCCTAGCATCCAATATACATTATCAAATAATCGTAAATCACATAGACATGAGTCATCTGCATACCTGGTTGAGAGGATTTCTCGTTTCTATAGAGCTTCACATTTCTCCTTTTGTCTCCGACCAACTTTGCCTTCCTGAAAGATTAGTCCATTGAAATCAACTTCTCCTCCTTGAGCCATAGTTAGAATTATAGAGAAAGTTATAGAGGTTGGTGTGGATGAGGGTTTAAGAAGTTTGAAGATGGGGATGGTAAGGTTGAGTTTAAATAGGAATGGAAGTGGACGGTGAAAAAGTTAAGGAATAATGAGAGATTTTTTTTTTTAGAATGTGGAAGAATTGAATTTGAGGGGTATATTGGAATTTCGAAGGAGTAAATGGGGTGGCTAGATGTTGAAAAGATGAAAGAATGGACTTAATGGGAAGTTTAAAGGCTGCAAAATTGATTTTTCTTGTTTTAAACTGCATGGCTGGTGCCATGGGCATGTGGTGGTCGCCATGCACTAGAGAAACGCTTTTCATGCTTGTTTTTGTGGTTTTTGGTGTTTAGTTTAATCCTTTGGGCTTCTCAACTCTTTTTTTAGGTCTTCATCATGGTAATGGTGCATTTTTTTTTGACAAATATGAAAAATCAAAGTTAGATAAAAAAATTCAAATGAAATGCATAAAAATAAAATTTCTGTATGTTGCCTCCCACGCATCGCTTTATTTAACGTCGATAGTTTGACAATTGAAATGAAAATATTGTTTAAATAATTAATTGAAAAGTTAAAAATTAATGAAAAAAAAGTGAAAATTTAAACAACCACCGAAAAGATATGAAAAATTAAACAAGGCTTAAACAAAATGGGAAGATTTTCTCCCCCAAATTGAAATTCAACATTGACCTCAATATTTTCATCTAAACGGAAAGAAGGAAAAAAATAAACTAGTGTGCTTCTCATGTGTCACGATGTCTGGCTTGGTAACCCAGTGCTCTCGTCAAGGAATTTATTTCTTGGAACTGACGGTCCATCTACTCAGCCCATATATCGGGTTGATCTTGAATGACATAACAGAGTGTCGCAACTGCGAAAAAAGGTCCGACAAACAGACAGAAGAGTCGCCACCAAACGTTATTTATCCCAAAAGAGAGGGAAAGGAAACGATCAAAGAAAACCTAAGAGAAAGGGAAAGACAAAGTCATCGACACCAAATCTTGGGTTCGGGAGTCGGTTACCCAAGGGGAAGGTATGAGCACCCCTCACGTCCGTTGTACTTAACAGGATCCATGCTTGTTGTCTAATCTATGGGTGAAAACTATCTAATGCTACTGCTAAACGGGGGTGAAGAGAAAGAACAGACTCGATAGGAAATCTCCGCCCTATGCCAACGTATTCCCTCGTGCAATGGGAAAGTCAGAGTCAACGTAGTTCGAAAAACTACGGGTGATGGGGGGAAGGTTGCTCCCCAAGACATCGTCGTCTTGTACCTACGTATCCTTATCTAGTACGAGAAATCAGAGGGAGCGTAGTTCGGGAAACTACGGGACAAGGTTAGTTAAGTGTTTTTGCGAGTGACGTTAAATCTCCATTCCATCAGTTAGGGATGATGCCTGTTTGCGGTAAAACGAAAAAGTAACATACTCTTTTTCTTGGGCAAGGTTTGAAACAATACCGAAGGATGAAAAGTTTTGGATTACAGGTTAGTCTCAATTGCACGGGGGCAAGAAAAGGGGAAGTTAGTTGTTAGTGTGCTTGTCAAGGATAGAGATCCTCGTGCCTACATATCCTCATTAGGGAATGAGGAATTAGAGCAGCCGTAGTTCGGGCCACTACGGAAAAAGGGTTTTGATCGCACGGGTGCGAGAGAAAAGAGTCCTAGGCATGGAATGCCTAAACGAAAGTGAAATGGCTCAGTTTGGAACGCGCACCGCACTAAATCCTAAGACATAGGATAGAATGCATCGCATATCGCCCAAAGGGCATACGCTAAACACTCTAGACAATATGAAGAGAGACCTCCCCATTTATCATTTCCTACGTATCTAACGCTTGACTCACAACACTCACCGCGGTTATTAAGGTTCGAAATATGGTTCGAAAGTGTAAATGAATCGAATCGGGACAAATGTAACGTGAAACCGTCGTAGCTCGACTCATGATAGAAGTCAAACTATAGGAGGTCGCGTAATTGATATATGTGCTATGGACAAGATAGAGAAATGATATTGAGGATCATTCTCCGATTAAATCGTATCACACAGACCAAAAAAGTGGGATCTAGACTTCATCGTAAACACTCTGTCGATTAATCGAAGGTAGCCTATCGCGATCCCAAAGTAAAGAAAATGACCCAAATGGTCATTTTCCAATAATTTGAAATCGGGAAGGTTATCGACTTCGATAATCTGACGCTTACGAATAGAAGACTTTATCGATCGAGAAAATTGAAATAAATTCGAAATGAAGAAGAAATGAGGAGAGAAAGAGGGTGGTCTCGAATCTAACATTACGTATCAATAATTTGACTAATAACGGTTTATGGAAGTCTCGTCATCGACCTAAAAAGCGACGAAAATACATAAAGATGAATAAAAGTCGAAAATGGAAAAGAGAAAGAAAGTGGGTCTCAGATCTATCGTTTTTCATCAATAATTTGACAGATAAACTTAGAGGTCTCTACATCGACCCAAACGAGGAAATATGAAAATAAATCCTCAAATAAAAATAAAAATGCTAAAATCTAACTTCTAAGAAAAATATTAAAAACTTCTAATAGAAACTAAATTTAGAAAAAAGAAATGTAAAGAAAATCTGAAAATTAAATTCAAGAAATATATTGAAATCTAAAAACTAATTTAAAAACTAATATATATATTAACAATTAAAAACAGATTTAAAAATATTAACAATTTTTTTACAAACTAACTAATACAAATATATTACATTTTATTTTAAAAGAAGAAAAGAGGGGGGAGGGGTACAGAATGGTTTATGGGGTCAGGATCACTTGGGCTCTAAGGCCCATCACCTATCCGGGAAAAGAAAGTAAACGGGGGGTGGATTTTGGAAGCAGTCACATTTATTCAAATCAAAACATCAAGACAATCTCTCCTAGAACAAAACACGGTTGACAAACCAACCCAAACAAACCAGATTTGGAGCCTAACATTTGAGATGTAATAGCACGATGCGCATGTCCGTCCTCCCAATCGCTCAACCTGTCACGACTTTCTTTGCTGGTTGGCATTCGGAACTAAATCTTAACTATTTAGAACTATTAGAATAACTATTAGAACTATCCTAAATCTATTTTCTAAAAAGCTAATTAATAAACATTTATTCTAATAGTTCTAAATAATTATAATTCTATTTCTAAACTAAATCTTAACTTAAAATTCTAATAACTAAATTCTAGAATCCTAATTAAATAAGTTAAAAATCTATTCTAAAAAATCTAATTTTAAAAAAATATTTTCTAATTTTAATAAAATTATATATTAAATAAAATAAAACTAAATAAATACTAACAAAAATATAAATAAATCACAAAATGCCACGAAATAAAAACGGAAAAAAGGGGCGAACACCGAAACGCAACCAAAATTACCAGCACAAATTGAACCACCAGAAAGAGAACAACCTTCGCTCGATTCCGAAATAAATCTCATCACTTGAACTGGTTTAAACTGTCTAAAACGCGAACAAAGCGGCTGTAATCCCGATAAATCCAATCCGACTGATAACATGGATAATATGCGAGAAATGATCGACCTAGATGATATGCGGATGAAATACGAAGCAAAAGCCAGTCAAAGGTGGACAAATTTTGGGGTGCAACACAGAGAGCTATAACTTATCTTCATAGTATGTTATGATCATAGTCAGCATCATGCTTGTCAGTAGGATCTGCAGAATAGGATGATGAAGATACATATAAAGGAGGAGTAGGGTGGTATTTAGGAGCGATAGGATTCTCGGGTGGGGTATGTGTCTCGTCCTGATCCTCTAATAGGTAACGCCAGTTTTCATGATTGTGGACACTAATGTTTTCAGGGTTTGGAAGGGTGAATTGGTGAACAACTTCGCTGAGAATTACTATCTTGAACTTATTAGGTCCCTCTTGCCTTATCAGACTCGTATTGAGGCAGTGGTTTATATCTAGCAAGTTGTATCCATACATAGGAGTTAGGTGAGTTACTTGGTTAGATAGGACTAAAGCTAAGGCCATATGGGTGATTGTACCACTTACATAGATGGTTTTCATCTTCTGGTTAAAAACTCTATCTAAACTGGCAAGCAAGCAAGCAACATAATTTATGGGGCGAGACCGAAAGACACTGAACAAAATGAACAATTCTTCTATACTGACTGATCTAATTTATGGGGCTACAACCATCTGAAAGTACCTAATGGTTGGGTTTTGGATCATGGTGGAATTCATTCTTTCATGATCTGGTGGGAAGTTCTCTGTGGTCCTACCCCAAAAAAAATTCTAATTCAGCTCGCATGTCATCATCGATTTGTACTCCAGTCTAAACATGAGGTTCATGCTGGAATGCTAGAATTTGGGCAAACTCTCTATGGTTAAGGCGATATTCTTGTCCAAAAAGCCTAAATGTAGCTACGCCTCTAGCCGGTCCTAAACCTTAGTAAGGGTGGTAGTGAAAATAGGTTAAGAAATCCAAGGTCAGGTTTTTGTAAGTTGGATGCTTCGCAACTGATAATCTATCCCAACTGATCTGATTAAACATATATTAAACACTATCTCTGAGTCATAAGTTACTAGGCAAGGGAAGTCGGGATATCGAGTAGGTGATATGATCCTTTCATCTAAGACTTCATAACACCTTCTCTGGGTATCGTTCTTGAAAATAATCCTCATGTTATCCTCATGCTGCATTCTCAAACAATGTTAGTGGAAAAATTCTCTAAGGAGAATGTAGTGGACTTGAAAAGAAAAACACATGAACAAAGTTAGTGAATAATTAATAAATTTTAAAATTCTTCGTTTATTTACTTGGTTATGGAAATCCAAAAGAAAATTATGTGGGTTGCCTCCCACACAATGTTTTATTTAACATCGTTAGCTCGACGTACTTGTCAAAGTCATTCTTTGGGCGGACTAGTAGGTGTCTCACTCAACTTCTAGCTTGAATAGTTTTCTATCATTTCATCATTGTGATAATGTTTGAGCCTCTTCCTATTTACTACAAACGGACCGACTGACTTACTCCAAATTTCGACTGCTCCAGACCGCATAACCTTTACTACTTTATACGGTCCCGACCATCGGGAATGAAGCTTTCCTGGGAACAGTCTCAGTCTAGAGTTAAAAAGGAGTACTAGTTCTCCTAGAGAAAGTTTTCTTCTAGTAATATTCTTATTATGCCATCTTTTTGTTTGCTCTTTGTAAATCTCGGCATTTTCATATACATCTAGCCTTAGTTCTTTTAACTCATGAATATCTAATATCCTTTTACCACCAGGAGCTTCATGATTCACGTTTAGGGTCTTAACAGCCCAATAAGCCTTATGCTCTAGCTCGACCGGTAGGTAGCATAATTTTCCGCACATGAGTTTGAATAGGGCTGTCCCTATAGGTGTCTTATAGGCTGTCCTATATGCCCATAGTGCTTCGTTTAGCTTAGACGACCAATCCTTTCTAGAGGCTACAATACTCTTTTCTAGTATCTGTTTAATTTCTCTATTGGAAACCTCTACTTGCCCACTTGTCTCGGGGTGATAAGGTGTAACAGTTTGATTTTGCACCCCATACTTGCGTAAGAGCTTCTCGAATATCCTAGATATAAAATGTGATCCTTGATCACTTATGACCAATCTTGGTACTCCAAACCTAGGGAAGATATAATTTTTAAACATTTTAATTAGGCAAAATACCCAAATTGGTCCTTTAAGTTTACCTCGAGGTCCAATTTGGTTCCTTATTTTTAAAAAGTTTCAAAGTGATCCCTTAAGTTTTTAAATGGTGCCACGTTAGTCCTTGCCGTCAACATTGTTAATCAAAGTCAATGAGTTTGTACAATTGGCACATACATGGGGCTGATGTGTGAGTAGTCATGCCATGTGGATGCCATGTAGAATTTGAATGCCTAAAAAATAAATGGAAACTGAAATGAAGCCATTGTTCAGAAGTAAGAAATAAATTAAAGGAAGTGGAACCCTAGCGCATCCATTATTCCATGTTGAAGGTAATTCTGCTGCGATTTGAAGCAACCTTTAATCTTCAAGTTGATATCGAAGACAACCAGGTATGGCTTCTAGTGATTAAAGTGAGAAATTTTCTATTTTGTTCGCTTTATGGTTTTTATAGTTTAAGGGTTTCCATCTCCGTATCTGAAATCTTGGTTTTTTTTTTCTGCCCTTCTTTTTAGGACATAGTTTGTTATGGCTGAGTATTTGAACTTAAAAATCCACCACAGTGGTGAATTTGTTGATGACGAAATAAGTGTGCACGAAGGGGGTCAAGTTTCCGAGTTGAAAATAGATGCTGATAGGTGGATTTATTTTGAAATGCTAGGTTGTTTTAAGGATTTAGGGCACAATTCAATTGAGAAGATATATTATCGGGATCCAACCTTTGGGATGAACTTGTTGGTTGATGACAAAGGTGCTCTAGAGATTGCTTATCTCTATAGGATGCATCTTAGTGTTGGCGTTTATATTCAACACACATTGTCATAGCCTGATTACTATGATGGTCTTGTTGATGAAATAGTTGTAGAGAAAAATGACATTGTGGGTGAGACTAAATAAGTCATTGTTGCAATGTATAAGGAAGCAATTAATGGGGGTTAGAAGGAAACTGAGCTGATGGAAGGTGATGATATTGGTAAGAATAGTGCAAGGGAAAATGATGTTATGTAAAATGTTGTTAGTGAACATGTTGTTTTGGAAAATGTTGTTAGTGAAAATGCTGTTAGGAAAAATGCTGTTAGGAAAAATGCTATTAGTGAAAATGCTGTTATGGAAACTGATGGAAATGTTGATAATGGACAAGGTGGTGGTGAGGTCAATGATGTATTTAGTTCTGATGATAGTGAGGATGAAAACTTCATCTATGATAGTGCAATGGAGAGGATAATTTAATTGATTATATGAATGAAGATATAACCAAGAGGGGAAGAAAAAAAAAGGTAAAGAAAAGTGGGAGGAAAACAAAGATGAGTTTAAAGGTAGTGGTAATGAAAGTGAGGATTCACAAAGTGGGTGTGATAGTGATGATAGTAGTGGCGTGAGGAGAAAAAAGTACCCCATTTTCAAGTTACAAAAAGACATGTCCAATTACAAATGGGAGGTTGGAGTGATGGTTAGGTGTAAGGATGGATGTGAGTGGGAAGCTTACTATGCTAAGTTACCTAATGAGGATTCTTGGAAACTAAGGAAGATAATAGACAGTCATAGTTGTAGTAGGGAGTATAATGTGAATATAATGAGTGTCAAATGGTTAAGTAAAAGGCTACAAAATTCATTGAAAACCAACCCTAAATTAAAGCTTAAGGACATAAAGGAAAAAACACAAAAGAAATGGAGTGTAGGGGTCAATAAGACTAAGGCCATAAAAGCTAGATTTGCTGCTAGAGACATGGTTGATGGTTCTTTCCTAGGGAATTATACAAGGATTTATGACTACTTCCATGAATTATTGAGATCAAATCTAGGATCTACTGTTAAACTGAATGTCTAACTTGCACAAGAGGGTATTGATGATCCAAGACCCTATTTTAGAAGGCTATACATTTGCTTTGTAGCTTGTAAGAAAAGCTTTAAATTATGCAGATATTTCATTGGGATTGATGGATGTTTTTTGAAAGGGCTATGTGGAGGTCAAATATTGGCAGCCATAGGTAGATATCCAAATGATCAAATGCTACCAATAGCATTTACAATAGTTGAAAGTTAAAATAACGATAGTTGGACATGGTTCTAGGAGCAACTTATTGATGACCTTGGTGGGAGAGAAAAGTGACTCACATACATTTTTATATCTGATCAACAAAAGGTATACTTATGTTATTTCAGTTATTCTTAGTTTCATTACTTGTTATGCTTATGTTCTTACTTGTTATGCTAATATTTTATGTGTTTTTAAAACTGATTGCATAAGGATTATTACCTGCCATGGATGAACTGCTACCTAGAGTTGAGCAAAGATTATGTATTAGACATCTCTATAACAATTTTAGGAAAATATATCCTGGCAAGATGTTGAAGGAAATCATTTGGAAGGCAGAAAAGTCAACATACTACCAAGCATGGGAAAGAGAGATGAAAGGAATGAAGAATGTCAATGTAGATGTCTACAAGCACATGATAAACACCCCACCTAGACTCTGGAGTAGATCATACTTCAAGACACATAACAAATTGTTGCACCCCAAAATTTGCCCAACCTCTTTTCTTACTTGGTTTATGTTTCATTACATTAACATTTGCATAGTTATATCATTTGCATATCATGATATCATTCATATAGAAGGGGATCAAGTGTGATTCTTATCAATAGGAGCTTAGCTGGAGGTCTTATTCAAGCTTGAGAAGTTATTAAGGTCATTAGGAGATGGTTTGAGTGCCTAAGAGTTTAGATGCTTGCATGTGGATTTTCTCCTAACTTGAGGATCAATTGAAGACCATCAGAGGGATGTGAAGTCTTGAATATGAGTAGAGTATGTGTATGGAGCTCATAGAGTTCCTAGAGGGCCATGGGAGAGCTCAATCAGGTTATTGTGTCAAATGCAAGAGCCACAGTTGAAGTGCAAGCAATTAGGGTTTCATCTGGGCCAATCCTAGGTCAACTGTGCAATTGAAGAGTATCAAAGCCTACTTTTAGGTCATGGAGTTCATGAAATAAAATGATGAGACATTTGTGGTGTTGTGCCAAGATCAAGTCAAGAAGAGTCAGGAGTGGGGGAAGTTGCTAAATTAGGGTTTCAGTGTAAAATCCCCTATTTAGTGCCTAACTTCAAGACCACATAAGTTAAGATACAGGTTTCAAATGGATCTTTGGCCAGCATGAAACTTGTAGAGCATCTCAATACCTTTAATTTGAGTACCAGAAGTCCTCAAGGGGATTTATAGAACTCAAGTTATGGTCCAGACAAGTTACAGGTCCTCAGATGCCTCTGAAATTTGTCTGTGAAAATCATCTGACTTCAAAGCTATTTTTGACCTAGGAGGATATTTCACCTAAACTTTTGGTCAACAGGAAAGTTGTTCATCATGATCTTATCTTTCCAAATTGTATTAGAAGTCTTCCATCTGATTTGTAGAACTCAAGTTATGAGGTTTACAAGTCAGGGGTATTTTGGGAAAGTGAGATTATAGGTCATTTTCAATCATAGGTCAAAATCTCCAACTTGCACTTGTCAAATGGATTTTTGTTCAACATGGAACTTCTTCAAAATGTGGTTTTTAGGCTAACCAAAAACTCATGGTGAATTGATTTGGATCATGTCAAGATTTGGTTTGAAATGGCTTAAAAAAGAAGATTTTAAAAGGGATTAAAGTTGGAAAATTCAAATTAATGGTTAAGTGACCAAAACAAGGCAAGTAGATACTCATTTTGAGTAGAAAAAGTATTTCAAACACAATGGAATTGTTGGATTTTTGGGTTAGGGCATTATTTCACAAGTTATCATTTGGTTTCTTCATATGCAAGTTACATGACCAAATCACTCACCAAGGCAATTCAAGTGTTCCTTTTGGTCCCATTGCATTCACAAGGCATTGTGCAATTGATTAGAAGCTTCTAGAGCAAGTTACACTGAAAAATTCACGATTGTCATGTGCAACTTTTGAAGGGAAAATAGAAATTGTGAATTGCTGGATTGGGCTTCAATTGGACCTCTAAAGCCCATAGACACACTCTATATAAGTCATTTGATGATTTCAGACTCAGGTTGGAGCTCATTTCATGGTGGAATCAGAGATAGCAGTTGGAATTGCAAGGGAGCAAGTTGAAATCGTGATTTCATTTCCAAGCCAATTCAGATCAAATTGAAGCTTTTAACATATTCCTCTTGCATCACTGATCGTTTCTGGAGAGTTTTGAAGCAAGAATCAAGCTCTAGCTACCTCTGTTAGTGGATCTACATCAGGTATGTACTTTCTAATTTTCCATGGATTCTAGCATGAGTTAGTTAGAAATGAACATGTGGTTAGGATCTAGTTGAAGCATAGATCTTTTCTGGACAAAATTCTGAGCAATTAGAGACAAACTTAGGTGACATGTGAATTTTGTTTGAGCATGGTTTGATCTAATCTTAAGGTTTCAACATGATTTGGATAGATCAGAGTGATGTAGGAGGAGTGAGGATCATTTTTATGGCTTTAGATTTGAATTTGGTGATGATCAATTTCATTATGCAATTTCTGTTTGCCTTCGAATTTTGAAACCTGTTGAGAGTTAGTTGATTTGGATAGGAGATTTGAGATCTACGTGAAATTCTGATGAATTTGGTATAAGAATTGACATTATTTGGATGCCTGTAACCACCACTCCGCCGGAGAAGACGACTGGAGGTCTTCTCCGGCCACCACATCTGGCTTCCCTCCATCTGAGGATTTGAACGAGGACGATAACGCATTGCCGTTGGATTAATCTGTTGAGAAGACTTGGTAGGATCATCTGATGGTCACGATTTGAACTGAGGATTTGGCTTCCAATGCAAAACGCATCGTTTCATTAATCCCAGTCAGCGTGTGACTGGGATGCCTGCGTGGACATGCTCTCTGACCTTGGATCTGCATACTTTGTCAATTCATCCAACGCTCATGACATTTTCCTGGTTTTTAATTTCTTTTTATTCATTTTAGTTTTATTTTAAATGCATATTGATTCCAAAAATCATAATAATTTCATCTTTGATCAGAAAAATATTTTAAAAATATGTCCATGTTCCTCTTTCAATTTGTGATTTTCTGAGATCAATAAATTGCATTTTCATGCATTTTTCAATTTAATTTGCATTTTTCTCTTTTATGTTATTTCTTTAATTTTGCATAATTACCTATCTGTTTTGTTGATTTTGGTTTGATCATTTGGTTTAGTTTCTGAATTTGATTTTTGAGTATGTTGTAGGTTAGTTGTGCATGTTCCCTTAGGATTTTTATTAGATTTTTTAAATAATTGTAGGTTCTTTTTTAGGCGAGATGTTTAGAGCCTTCCCAACTTATGGTTTATCTTGACACAATTCAACTTAGAATTTATTTAGTGGACCTAAAAGTTGATTTAGGCTTTGATATTTGAACCCTAGAATGTTAAAACATGCATGTTCCCTTAGGAAATTTCTTAGATTTTTACAACTTAGTTTTCTATTTTAGATACATTTCACAAGTAGGTATTGCCTTTGGTGTCCCTTCTTTGATGCCTTGTCTTGTTTGATCTTGTTGGTGGCTTTGGAGCTTGAAGAGCTTGCTTTCCTTTTTGGAGGAGGTGCTGGACATCTTGTATCTGCTGTGGATTAGCTTGTGGAGCTTATCTTGGAGTTTTCTTTCTCTTTTAGGAGCTTTTTTAGAAGCTTATAGGTTTAAGGTTTTAGGAAGAACCATTAGAACTAGTTCTTTTCCTTTCATCAAAAATAGAATGCATTGTTTGCTTCTATCCTCATCCTATGATGCAAAGTCCTCTTAAGGAAGCCCCATCTCTCCTTTGGAGGGATAAGTGGCATGCCTAAATGAGTAGAACTTTTGAGGATGCACTTTCTTTCCAATGTTGGTTCCTGATGAATTTCTTTGGTCTTCATCAGGTTTCCTAGCATTATAACTTGATCTCAATGATGATTTATCTTCTCGTGGAGCTTGCTAGAGTTTGAAGATGAAGAATTGAAGAAGCTTGAAGATAGGAGATAACTTGAAGATGAAGACTCTTTGCTGTCAATTCAACTTTGCTGACAAGAGCTGTTGCTAAAGGTTGAAGTTGCTGTCTGCAGAAGATTGTTGCTGCTGCTTGGGTTGTTTCCTCTATTTTTCTTTTGCTGTATTATCTGTTTGCTTGTGTTACTTACCTTTAGGTTTGAGGTGGAGCTTGTCTCCCCTTGCCTATTGTTTTCTTAGGTTTGAGGTTGAGCAGGACTCCCTTGCCTCGCTTGTACTGTTGCATAGCATGCATTTTACTGTTTATTATTTATTGCTTGCTTTCTTTTGCTGTTTTCCCCTAGGATATCTGATTTCCTCTGTGCAAGAGGGAATTATGACAGACATTAGGTTTCTAAACCATGCATGATAACAGTAGGTAGATTCCCTTTCAACCATAGTTTTAGGGCGTCTTTCTCTTCTCATCTCAAAACAATTCTAAATACAATAATAAGGTTAATTGAAGTCGTACGTTACGAGCATTAAGCTATCTGGGAAAAGGTTGGTGGAGGGTATCTCTCCAGTAATCTGGATGTTTAGTGTGGTACCCTTTGGGTGACATACGAAGCATTCACTCCTGGGTCATAGTCTATAGTGCGACGGAGATTGCGAACATTCTAAAAAACAGTTATTTCGTAAAAGATTCAAACAAACATTCAAACTCTGTTTTTGTCCTCTTGGACCCTTAATCTAGAAAACCCTTTCATAAGGAGATAAAAAACTGTCAGACAAACTTGTGTCTTTCGTAGCCCGAACTACGTTTGCTCTGATCTTTCATGCTGTATGGAAGTACGTAGGCACGAGATGCGATATCTCGGCGAGCAACCTTCCCCCATAACCCGTAGTTAGGCGAACTACGTTGACTCTGATTTTTCGTTCCAGAAGGGAATATGTAGGCATAAAGTGCGATACTTTGCCGAGTCATTTTCTTTTCGTTTTAGACCAGACTTTTAGAGTAGATAGATAAACATACCCTTAGCTAGAAAACAAGCGTGGATCCCGTCGAGTACGACGGACGTGAGGGGTGCTAATACCTTCCCCTTGCGTAACCGACTCTCAAATCCAGGATTTGGTTGCGATGACCATTCCTTTCCCTCTTTGCGTTAGGTTTTCTCTGAGCGTTTCCTTTCCCTCTTTTGGGATAAATAACGCACGGTGGCGACTCTTCTGTCATAGCCGGCGCCGATTTTCGCAGTAGCGACACAAATGTGATGTTGTTCTGAATAACATCTTTGAGGCATTTAATAGTGTAATCCTGGATTCTAGAGCCAAGCCATTGATAACCGTGGTGGAAGGAATAAGGGCATACATGATGGAGAGATGGGCAACAAACAAGTTGAGATTTCAGAGCATGGCAGATGTTGAAGTGTTACCAAACATAAGAAGGAAAATTGAAAAAATAAGCTCATACACAAACCTCTGGCTTGTTAGGCAAGATACATGAACTTAACATAACTTTAATACTATGTTAAACGAAGTGTTTCAAATAACTATGTCTGATGATCATATGTTCATCTTTTAGGATGTTTGATGAGCATATCGTTGAGGTTAGGCACCTTGAAAACCAAGCTGACAAGTTTTCAGTAGACTTGAAGGAGCATAGTTGTTCATGCAGAAGATGGGAACCGACAGGCTTACCTTACGTTCATGCACTGTCAGCTATGAAGAGTAGGAACTATAGAATTGATAACTACATTCCAGATTATTACAGAAGGCAAGATATATGGAAGTGTATAAACATGTTATTTTTCCAGTTAATGGCTCTAATCTTTGGGTAAGGACTGAGTATCCAGATGTGCTGCCACCCAAATTTAGGAAGATGCCTGGAAAGCAAAAAAAGAGAAGGAATTTAGAGCAGGGTGAGATTGATGGTTCAGACAAAAAAAAAGAGAAGGACTGGTTTCAATATTAGGTGTAACAGATGTAAAAAACCAGGTCACAATAATCTTACTTGCAAGGTGACACCATCTAGCCAGCAGCCATCCCAACAACCATCAACAAAAGCTTCACAAGGAGTCACTCATGAATCCCAACAACCATCCTAACAACCATAAACACAAGCTTCACAAGGAATCACTCATGAATCCTAACAGCCATCCCAACAACCATTAAAGTAGGCATCCCAACAACCATCAACTCAAGCTTCGCAAGGAGTAATTCATGCATCCCAGCAAGTTAGAGAAGGACCAAGTAATACATCCGAATAATCATCTGATGGAAAGGCAACAAAATAACCAATTAAGAAGGGCCAATCATCTATTTTAGCATCTCAAGCATCTCATGGAAGGGCCAAGAAGTTACCTACCACAAGACTGAGTGCAACCAAGACTGCTGTTGGGCCAACAACAAGGAGATCAACGCCTACTAAGAGATCAACACCAACTAAGAGATCAAAACCAACTTGGAAAATTTAGTTTAAGTCTGTGGCATTTTATTATGTTCACTTTGTTAGTTTAAGTTTTAACCTTTACCACTTTGTTAGTTTATGTCGGTTATCTATCACAAGATATGACTTGTGTATTTTGGCTATGACTTGTATAATCTGTCACAAGTAAGAACTTATGTATTTTGGATATGACTTATGTAATTTTTCACAAGCTATCACTATGTATTTCGGCTATGACTTATGGTTTCAATGTTATCACATTTTGAACTATGGAACATATTTTGGCATTTTTAATTATGGAACAATGCAACAAATTGTAACAGCTGATATAACAAATTGTAACAACTGGTGTAAACTGTAACAACTGATACAACAAATTGAATTGTGGAACATATAATGGAACAATGCAAAAACACATCAACAATAAACTTTAACAACTGTTATAGATAATGCAAACAACTAATACAAAAAATGCTAAAAACATACTGGTACAAACTGATAGAAACAACTGATACAAAAAATTCTAGAAAAAACTTGATAATTTCAAACTGGTACAAATTGATAAAAATAAAATGTTTCCCTAATTTATTCTAAAAACTGATACTACTCCATAATTTTCTTCATTTCCATTTCAAGATTGATCAGCTGTTACCCAAGTTCTCCATTCACCATTTTCCTTCTGCAACTATCTTTGATAGCTTTTCAATTCTATCCATCGAAAATTGATCCTTCTCATCTCTAACATCTTCATAAGACCAACCAAAGAAACTACACCCATCTTGCATAGATCCCTGTAAAATTCATAGGCTACAATTCAAATGGTTGCAACAGCATGTGTTTTCAAAGTAGAAACATCAAATTTACATGAAACATACCTTATAAGTAGGAAATCCCCATAAATGTTTTCTATAGTTCTTAATAGTTGTTGCTCTTCGAAGAATGGCCAGGTCCCCACAATGATATAAGGGTTTCCAAATGGAGTTGTATACCGATTCAAACCTTCCTTCAAAGAACAACCACCTTCTACATTTTTCTGTTTCGACAATGATGAAGATCCACTTGATTTCATGATTGAATCTCTATCTCCAGTTTGTTTTCCCTAGGCCTAGGTCAAATTTGTGAATCAATTTGGGACTAAAATGAACAACATCAACGTCATAAGGAAGAAGACAATCCAATATGCCAACTCATCAGCCACTTATGCATATATTAACAGACGCTTGAGGGTCATTAGCGGAAAGGACCAATATGGCACCATTTAAAAACTTAAGGGATCACTTTGAAATTTTTTTAAAATTGAGGGACCAAATTGGACCCTTGGGTAGACTTAAGGGACCGATTTGGGTATTTTGCCTTTTAATTACAACACGTGCATCATTTGCAGGAGAAGCAATAACTTATATCCATTTGGATACATAATTAATATCTACGAGTATGTATTTATTTCTCATTGAGGATGGAAATGACTCATGAAATTGATTCCCCACATTTCAAAGATCTTTACCTCTAATATATTGCTTAAAGGCATTTCATCTCGTTGGGAAATGTTTCATGTGCATTGGTGACGATCACAGTTCATGATCATAGCATGGACATCACGCCATATCTTAGATCAATAAAGAATACCTTGAAGGATCTTGGCGCATGTCTAATAAGTGCCTGCGTGCCCTCCATAAGGAGAGTAATGACAATGGTTCATAATACTTTTGATTTTCTCCCCAGGAACACAATGAAAAAAAAGGTCATCGGATCCTCTCTTGAAGAGAAGAGGTTCATCCCAATAAAAATGTTTTAAGTCGTGAAATAACTTCTTCTTTTGTTGGCAGGTCATATCATGAGGTAGAATCTTAACTGCTAGGTAGTTTATGTAGTCAACATACCATGGTACACTTGTGTGTATCACAACAACTTCCTCTTCAAGTATGCTCTCAATGTTTGATTATATTTCTTTGAAATAATCGCGATAATAATTATAACTCATTCCTTCTATGTAAACTGATGAGACTAGTCTATCGTAAGTGAAGTCATCATTTATTGGTATGTGTTCTGGTTTTAGATTCTCTATTCGTGAGAGATGGCCAGCTACCACGTTCTCAGTCCCTTTCTTGTCTCAAATTTCCAAATGGAATTCTTACAATAATAGGATCCATCGAGGTAATCTGGGTTTCGTGCCTTTCTTGGTTAACAGGTATCTTATAGTCGTACGACCTATGTATATAATGATCTTGGCTCCTACCAACTAAGAACGAAATTTATCGATCGCAAATACTACAACTTAAAAGTTCTTTCTTAGTAGTGGCATAATTCATTTGGGCAGCATCTAAGGTTCTGCTCGCATAGTATATAACGTGAAGTTTCTTATCCTTTCACTATCCTAAAACACGACATAGTCATTAGTGTCACATATAATCTCAAATGGCTGACTCCAATTCAAAGGTTGCATGATAGGTGCATATATTAGTGCTTCTTTAAGGAGATTAGATGATTTTAAGCATTTTTCCTCGAAAATGAATTTGGCGTCTTTCATCAGAAGACCGGTTAATGGTTTATTAATTTTAAAGAAGTCTTTAATAAATCGTCAGTAGAAACTATTGTGTCCAAGAAAGCTTCTAACCTCTCTAACTGTTTTAGGTGGTTGAAGATTTTCAATGACCTTAATTTTTGCTTTATCAACCTCAATTCCTCTTTCAGACATGTCCCATGATTATGCCTTCCCTCGCCATGAAGTGGCATTTCTCCCAATTTAGCACAAGATTGACTTTAATGCACCTTCCCAACACTTTTTTTAAGTTAGCTAGGCATCCTTCAAAGGTAGATCCACAGACAGAGAAATCGTCCATAAACACTTCCATGATATCATAAAGGAAGTCTGTGAATATAGCCATCATGCATCTCTGGAAGGTTGTAGCAACATTACGTAGTCCGAATGGCAGTTGTCGATAGGCGAATGTTCCATAAGGACATGTAAAAGAAGTCTTATCTTGGTCATCTAGAAGAATTGGAATTTGGAAAAATCCTGAATAACCATCAAAATAGAAAAAAAAATATAAATGTATAGCTAAACGTTCAAGCATTTGATCAATGAACAGAAGTGGGAAATGGTCCTTTCACGTTGCTTTTATTTAGCTTCATATAGTTTATACACATACACCATCCAATCTCTACTCGTTTCACTACAGACTCTCCTTTTTCATTCTTAACAATTGTTAGCCCTTCCTTTTTAGGTATGATGTGCACTGGGCTAACCCATTAACTATCGTAGATTGGATAAATTATTCTAGAATTAGGTAATTTAAGCACTTGTTTCCTAACTACATCGCTCATAATATGGTTGATCCTCCTCCGGTGTTATTTATAGGCCTTTGAGTCCTCCTCTAGCATAATTCTATGCATGCACACAGAGGGGATTATTCCTTTTAAATAAAAAATGTTGTATATTAAGGCTGCAGGATATTTCTTCAATACCATCAAAAGTTTCTATGTTTATTCTCTATTAAGATCGGCACTGTGTATGATCAGACGATCAATTCTTTTATCAAGAAACTCATATCTTATATTTTTAGGTAGTATCTTAACTTATATTGCTGGTTGCTTCAGGCTTGGCATCAAATCTGGTTTAAGTGCTAAACATTGGCTTAGGCTATCCTCTTGATAGGGTTCAAGGAATGCATCATCTTCTAATATAGGTGGTGTTGGAATCATTATGAATTCAATACTCGAAGGTGTTTCCAACTTCAGTCATTTCTAGCATTCATCAAGGATATCCATAAAATAACACATATCATCTATTGTTGGGGCTTTAAGAGTTTGGGAAAGAATAAACTCAATTTTCTCTTCTCCTACTTCAAATGTCAGCTTCCCTGGTTTTACGTAAATTATCACGTCGAATGTGGCTAAGAAAGGTCTTCCTAGTACGATAGGTATAGAGAGTTCCTTTATATCCATTGTTATGAAGTCAATAGGGATATAAAATTGACCAATGAAAATTGGGATATTCTCCAGCATTCCCACATGGTACTTAACAGAACGGTCTTCAAATTGAAGCGAAATTCTAGTAGGTCTCAAGTCTCATAACTTTAGCTTTTCACAGATGGAAAGAGGTATTAAACTAACACTAGCTATGAGGTTGTATAATGCCTTGTCAATGACAAACATGCCAATATCACATGGAATAGAAAAACTACCAGGGTCTGTCAATTTAGGTTGCATGTTGTTTTGGATAATGGCACTACACTATGTAGTGAGTGCCACAATCTCGTCATCGTCAAGTTTTTTTTATTAGATAAGATCTCTTTCAGGAACTTTGCATACGATGGAATTTGAGTAGTTGCCTCATTGAAACGTATAGCAACATGGAGTTGCTTTATAAGCTCGATAAATTTCTTAAACTGACTCATTCTTAGATTTTGCGAGTCTTTGAGGATATGGTATCTTTAATTTATAAGGTGGTGGAGGCACATAAGGTTTTTCTTTCTCAATAATCTCTTCAGTAGTGGGTGTGGTCTTCTCATTAGTTGTTTTTCATACTCGGTCCCCATCAGCGACTTTTTTCAGGTTCTTCCTCTACTCTTCTATTCATCGTATGATTTTAAACTCTTGGATCTACGGGCCCATCCAACTCTGTACCTCTTCGTAGTGTGATAGCATTTACATGACCTTTAGGCTTTGGTTAAGGTTGGCCAAGAAATGTGCCAACAAGAGCTGTAATGGCCACTTGTTATTAGGCTACTTGAGTTATTTGAGTTTTAAGCATCTTGGGATGAGTAGCCATAGCATTAACCTTAATTGCTAATTGTTTCACCAGCTCGTTAGTATGACCATTTTGGTTCATGAATTCTTTGTTCAGCTGGGTCTGAGATGCGATGAAATTTCTATCATGATCTCTAGATTCAATTTTCTAGGAGCGAGAGGAGCAATAAGGGCTCCTTTTTGGAAATTTTGAGAGTTAGAAGGTGGAGGACTTGGAGTAAACAGTGTGTTATTATTCTTGTAGGAGAAATTATGATGATTCTTCCATCCAGGATTGTAGGTGTTCGAATAGGGGTTACCTTGGGCATAATTGACTTGGTCAGGGACGGTCCTTGTCAAAAGTTGGCAATCGGTAGTTATATGCTCTTGGACTCCACAAATCTCATAGTTTGAAGCTACAACAGCCATGGTGGCTGGAGTGATAATAGTTAGATTATTTATCTTTTGGGTAAGTGCCTCGACCTTGGCATTCATGTGATCAATTCCATTAACTTCAAACATACCTCCTTTTGTTTATTTTTTCTCGACTTGAACTCGTTCAGTTTCCCACTGGTAATGATTTTGAGCCTTGTTTTTGATAAGCTAGTAAGCTTCATTGAAGGGTTTATCCATTAAGGCTCCGCTAGCAGCAGCGTCTATGGTCATCCTTGTGTTGTAAAGTAGACCATTATAGAAGGTGTGGATGATTAGCAATTGTTTTAAACCATGGCATCATCATGTCCTTATATCGTTCCCATGCTTCAAAGAGTGATTCTCTTTTGGCCTATTTAAATGTGGTTATATGATTTCTCAACACTGTAATTTTGCTTGGTGGGAAATATTTGGCTAAGAATCCCTTCTTAAGTCCATTCCATGTCGTAATTTAATTCGCATGTAGAGACAATAATCATGCTCTGGCTTTATCTCTAAGGGAAAAAGGAAATAGACATAGTTGAATGGCTTTGAGATTTACACCATTACTTTTTAGTGTGTCTGCATATTGCACAAACACTGATAAATGAAGATGCGGGTCCTCGGTGGGATTTTCTGAGAACTGGTTCTGTTGCACTATTTGCAGCATAGACGATTTCAATTCGAATGTGTTTGCCTGAATTGCAGGTGGAACTATGCTTTAATGTGACTCTTCCTCAAATGGAACATTATAATCTTTAAGGGATGTAGTATCTAGTTCAGCCATAGGAGTAATATGGCTCTGTATTCTTTGATCTTGCATCTTATACGAATACAATGCTCTACTTCGTCGATCAGTTGCTCTAACTCCTCTCCTTGTCAGCGACTGCTTGGCATACAATCGATAAATAAAAGGAAAAAGCTGCCTTAGTCTATACGGCACAACAATGAGGTTACAATATTTGACTAAATTAGTCTCCGACAATGGTGCCAAAAACTTTGATGATTTGTTATGTGGTAGCTTATCCGAAAGTGCACGAATATTATCAGAGTAATACAAAAGTATTGAACCCACAAAGACCAATAGTCAATCCTATCGTTATCTACTATCGTTATGTAAATCTAAGGCTAAAATTGATTTCTTTTTGTGAGAAGGAAATTTAAAACAAGAAATAAAGTTCAGCTTGGGAGAATATTAATAAAAGCAAGACTACAACTTGTGTTTTTAAAATATTTTTCAAAAGAAAATATCAACTTAAAAAACACTGCTCACTTTCGCGCAACTTGTGTTATGTTTAGAAACCGTAAATGCTTTGTCGTCGCTCACTCAGTTACACTTTCGAAACAATTTTTGAAAACTAATAAATCCTAATTAATCACTAAAGCATTGTCGCTGCTTTTAGAAATTAAATCCAATTTGTACGATCGGGTATGGGTCTCACACTGCCGCGTTGTTGACCAGTACCCGAGTGTTCTTGATTTCATGTAAAACGTTTTGATTTTAAAACTAAAAATCGGAACCAAAAAAATAAATCAATATTAAAATTATACACTAAATTAATTTACCGAGTCCCGTCAGAGCGACGGTCCTCACAGCCGGACTCTATAAATTTAGCTAGACATGGTTGTGGAAACAAATATGCAATTATAAAGGTTCAAATCAAACAGAGACATGATAAATGATTTGAAACAAATGATTATAAGGGTTGCAAATGAATTAAGGTAATAAACCAAGAACTCTGAGCAATACTAATGGAAATGCAATAATAATAAGGCAAGAATTGTAAATGAGTTAAAGTAAAGGCTGGAAAGTAAAGCAATTGTAAATTAAATAAACTTGAAACGTAAAACTGGAAATAAATTGAATTAAACTTTGAATGGTGACAAGATTGTTTGATCCAAGCGTACAATGAATGTCTAAAAACACTAAGGTGAAGTAGTTCCTCGATGTGAGAATGCTACCACTTTACAATGGTGAATTTCTGCTTAAAACTAAAAACTCTGAACTTACACAATACTTGGATGCCAAAAACCTAGAAATTAATCCTATTTATAGTGTTATAAGTGCAGAATGTAAGGTCAAAACATGTAGAAGTCGTGGGAGAAAAATATGGTGGAATGGGAGAAGGCTAGGAAATTTTCTGTTGCTATTTTTCAAGAAACAAAGTGTATGGCAGATGCTATGCACTGTGGCGAGCGACACACATTATTGGTGTTGGCACTTTGTTTCGTTTTCTCTCTTTGGTTGACACCATGACTGCCTAGTCATGGCTAGTATCATGGCAGGCGCCATGGAGGTTGCCGCAAGTGTATTCTTTTTTTCCATATTTTCTCCATTTTGCGTCATTTTCGTCTGGTTTCTTCGTGCATCGACTTCTACCTGTAAAGTACTTGAAACATAAACAAACTATCAACATAACACTACGAAATATGGTACAATGACACTAAAACATATGCAAATCGATTAAAAATGAACTATGTGTTTTAGTGTTATCAATCTTCAATCTATTTCCTCGCTCAGTAAAAACCTGTGAATCTTCTGGATCCTTTATTTCTACTGAACCACCTTGTAACACGGTGGGAGAACTGACTTTAAACAATGTTGCGGATAGCAAGAGTCGCCACCGACTTTTATTTTATCCATAAGGAAAGGTTATAAAAGAACAGGAAAGACCTTAGAGAATATTTTGGGTCCGGGGGGTAGGTTATGAAAAGGGAAGGTGTTAGCACCCTTTTCATCCATGGTTATCCATGGGCTCTTAGGTACTTAAGCTCACTTTTGAATTGTTTTGAAATTGTAGTGTGTGAATAGAAAATTTTCAGAATAGTTAATAAATAATCCATGTAAGAATGTGTTAAGAACTTGTTTGAAAACTTGTTGAAAATTTGTTTAAGTGCGAAACAGTTTTGAAGTGAGCAAGCACCTAGGAGTAACCTACCCTAATGTTTAAAGGTCTTTCTTATTCTTCATTCTTTCCTTTAGTAAGACTATCCCTACTATAATGGAGTAGGTAGTCCTTACTTTGGATGTTAAGGGACATGTGAGGGACAATTTGACTTTGAAGGCCATTGTGGGATGTAATAAGCACATATAAGGGACCATCATCATTTTCCGAAAGGGACTCGATTCGTAAAGGCAACCATAAGGGACTTTGATGATTTTTCTATTTGAGGGACTTGCTTTATACACCCCACTTAACCATTATTCGTAGGCAACTTGAGGGATATCCTTAGGAAGTGAGACGGCGATTAAAATCGACTTACGTGTGTGACGTGTTTATTTTAATTATCTTTATTTAAAAGTGATCTAAATTTATTTTAATATTATATACATGTTGTTACGCTCCCTAATTACTAACCATAATAATAATTAAATAATTAAACAACTTTACATCCAAGAAACAATTACAAAATAATAAGCAAAATAATTAAATAGCAAAGATAAATAAAATATAAATAAGCAATAATAAATAATAAAGGGGGTTAGTAAGCAATATTTAACAAAATAATAAGCATGATTAGAATATAAATGGGTTAGTAAATAAGAATAAACAAAATTAATCCAAATATTATAATAATAAGAAATTAACAATTTTTTTAATATAATCAACTAAAAAAAACAAATATGAATAAACAATTGTTTTAATTTACAAATTATTAAATTATATTTTAATCATGAAGTTACTACAAAAAATCTAATTATTATAAGCACAATTATTTATAAACTAAAGTTATGTAAAAAAAAAATGTTTATAAGTATATTTACAAAAATTTGTAAGAATTATAGTAAACATACATATGTAATAATTATATTAGAAAATAACATTAAAAAAAAATAGGATTAGATTTGTATTAAAAAATATTTTTAGAGTTTTATGAAATTAGGGTTTATATGAGAAATAAATTTTTAGGGTTTATATATAAAAAAAAATAGGATTTAGTTATATACAAAATTTTTCTAATTTATACATATTACAATTTAGACATAAAATATAGAAACAAAATTTGTGAAAAAAAAACATATTTTTTTAAAATTAAAGAAAACAGACATATTTTATTATTATTTATTTATTATTGAGAAATATACAAAATATATTTAATTTTTAATATTATAATATTTAAATCAAATAAAAGGAAAAAAAAAAAAAAAAAGTGGAAACTTACCTGGCTGGGGTTTGAACCCAGGCCAGCTTGATTTCCAAGAAGCACAACAACCATCAAGCTAAGCATACAATTGTGAAATATTTCCAGAAACAATTCTTATTATTTTTTAATAAAATTTGAATTTGAACACAGGCGCGAACTGGCCTTCTTCTTCCTCCCATTACCTGCGGATTTTGCAACGTTTTCTCCTACGAATATTGTTACGAGTTCTTCCACCCTGCGAAACACAAACTTCATCCAAACGGCAAAATTTCACAAAATTGATTGCACCATTGTATTGCTACTAAGTTTTTCAATCGTCCTATGTTTTTCAAATCCATTTATCATTTGAAAATCGTGAAACCCTAAAGAGGGCCGAAAACCCTAATCATGGTGAATTCTTGTTCCTGCAATGAAAATCCAATTGAACCACCCAGAATCGTTCTAGAGTTCATTCTAAACATCCTACAACAATCAAAAACAGTTTAAACATGATAAATCAATGGATTCGAAAACAAAATATTCAAGGTCAAGATGAACTCGGGTTGAGCAATTGGGTGTGTATATGATGCATATGGATGATGATTTATGATCAGAAGAGTCCAAGGAAGCTTGCTATGTCTTCCAAATACCTTGCAATGCTCTGAATTTGAGAACCCGAATATGACTTTTTTAAAGATTTTTGTGCTTTTGATCTTACCTTTAGGCTGCTGCAAATTCGTGTCTAGGGTTATGTTTGTGCTTAGTATATATGTGTGATGGATTTAGGTCAGAAACATTGATGTGTTGTGTGGATATTTGATCCAAAAAATATTCAAAAAGATCATTGTATAAATTTCAAATATTTGATCATGAGTGCTTGCTATTTTGGGAGAGATCACATGATTTCCTTCTCATTCTAATTCAATCAATGATTATGAATTTCTAGAAACAAAATCTTCACCCAAAAATAGATTTTTATATTTTTTATTTATTTAAAATGATTTTTATGAATTAAATCAATAATAAATAAATAAAAAATAATAAAAATGATGAATTTTGGTCAATTGGGTCGTGCACCATGTTATGAGATGGATTGGGTCATAAATTAGGCAGCCCATTTGGAAAGAAATACTTCTAAGCCTCCATTTTCAATATAAATCATCACAAAATTGTCCAACTTTGCAAGGACACATCTCCCTCAATTTTAAAGGTATGAGGGTGTTCTTGGACTTTTTGGAAAGCTTGAAGAGTCCTCTAAACAACCCCATTGGTTTCAGGTCCATATCATTTACCAATCTCAAGTTATGCCCTTTTGAAGTTGTTGACTTTTTGTTGACTTTTGAAATGACCTATAATGTCTTAGATCATATCTTTCAAATGAAGCATTTTTGGGCTTAACCTTCAACATCAAAGTTGTAGAGAATTCAATTTCCTTCAAAATGAGCTTTGGATGGAGACTTGGTGATGAAGCATGTGAAAGTTATGGCTGGTCAAAGTTCAGTTGACTTTTATTGAGGAAACCCTAATTTAGAAACTCCTGATTATTGATGATCTGGAATTTCCTTGATGAATCATGATCAACCCTTGATCAAATGATGAATTTTACTTCATATACTTGATGTTGGCAAAAAATCATGAAGTTTGACTTTGGTTTGACCACAGTTGACCTCAGTTTGACTTTTTAACTGCATTGACTGATTTTGACTTATCTGATCATCTGACTGAGCAAACTTTTGAGAAAAGTCTTGAAACTTGACATGGGGGTTCTTATACACATATAAGATGTTATGAAACTCACTTGAGGTATTGGAAGTCCATTTAGCCTGATTAAAGTCAAAACCCTAGTTATGGATGCCCTGCTTAGGAGGTGCATTGTCTGAGGGAATTGTCAACTTCTTTGACCAATTGTGAACTATGTGAACCTTGTGAATCTTCACAAAATGTCTTGTGACACCCATGGGAAGTATTGTGAAGCTTGTGAACCTTATGAACCTCATGAAGTGACTTTGTAGACCTCATGACCCTCAGGGAAGCTTTGTAATCATTATGGATCTTGTGAACCTTGTGAACCTTCAAGAAGCAACCTATGGACTTCATGAACCTCATGAAAGGTATTGAAAGCACTGTGGGCCTTGTGAACCTTGTGAACCTTCATAAAGTAGCTTGTGGTCTTTATGAACTTCATGAAAGGTTATGCAAGTTGTTGGAGAACTTGTGAACCTTGTGAATCTTCTTAGAACACAAAGTCTTGTATTGTGAGGGCAAATTTTGGGGTGCAACAGCTGCCCCTGTTCAATTTTCTGAAACCTGAGGGGTTAGATTGGTATATTTGCCAGTCGTAACCTGGAAGGTTGAAGGGGATTGAACATAAAAGCCCAAAAATTTGCACTCACCAGTGCATGGAGTGATATTGATGGTTGGTTGAACATGATTGAGTGGGCTTAAAGATGCCACTAGGGGAAAGTTCTTCAGTAGTATAATGAGAACTGTCAGGAGTCAGGAGTAATACTGATGTAACAACATGTCTTCATGAGGATAGAGCAATCAATAATGATAACCCTAAAGCAGTCTTGAAGTGATAGATCTGACCTCAGGAGGATAGAGCAATCAATAGCTCTAAAGCAGTCTTGAAGTAATAATGGCTTCAGGAGGATAGAGCAATCAATAGCTCTAAAGCAGTCTTGAAGTAATAGAATGGCTTCAGGAGGATAGAGCAATCAACAACTCTAAAGTAGTCTTGAAGTAATGATTTCAGGAGGATAGAGCAATGAATAGCTCTAAAGCAGTCTTGAAATAATAACGTGATATGTCTTCAGGAGGATAGAGCAATCAATAGCTCTAAAGCAGTCTTGAAGTAATGATTTCAGGAGGATAGAGCAATGAATACTCTAAAGCAGTCTTGAAATAATAATGTAATTTCAGGAGGATAGAGTAATGAATACTCTAAAGCAGTCTTGAAATAATAATGATGGTTTCAGGAGGATAGAGCAATCAGTAGCTCTAAAGCAGTCTTGAAGTCATGAGATGTTCTCAGGAGGATAAAGTAACCCTGAAGTTACAATAAAGCAGTCCCAAAGTAATAAGAAGCTCATCAGGAGGATAAAGTAACCCTGAGGTTACAATAAAGCGGTCCCAAAGATCATAAGCTTGTTTGTTGGATAATTAACCTGAAAACAAGGTAGCATTCTGTATAACAACATTAGTTTATGCTTTATGTATGCATGTATGACATGATGCACTTAGGTAATGTACTATAGACATATATGTTATGGTATGATGTAAATGATGTATGTATGATATGACACTGCTGGAAGTGTCTGGATATCCTTGTATAACAACTGCTGGCCAAGGAAAATAAATCCCGATTCGTTGTTGAAGAATATATAACCCTCCGTCTGCTGGGGATAACAAGGTATAGATAACCTCCCGTTGTTGGGGATAACAAGGTATAGATAACCTCCCGTTGTTGGGGATAGTAGGGTATAGATAACCTTCGTTTTCGTTTGATAGTAGGGTAAGTATAACATCCCGTCTTCGTTCATCGTGCCCTTATTGGAAAGTAATTTCCCGTATATCCGTATGAGGATAAAAGAGATGGATATAAATTCCAGGGGAGATTAGACTTTGTGAAAATGGATTAGTCCTACTGATGGTTTGTAACTGCCTTGTAAAGATGAACCGGCGAAGCTTCGTTGAAATCCTTCCCTCGTTCGTCCTTAGTAAATACTATTACTGCATTTTCATGCATTTCTGGTAAACATCAATCATATTAAAAGCATACATGCATTTCTGGTAAACATCAATCATATTCAAAGGCATACATACATTCAAACACAACCAATGGACGTTTCGCTTATGTAAATAGGGTAAAAGTAAATCTGGATTCAAAAGATGGAATTTATTTATATCAAAAGTGACCCATACACGGGTAAGTTTGTACAAGGAGACATAAACCCTAGTAAGAGAATTTTGTCATGAAGTTTTACAAAAAGAATCAGCTATGTGGGAAATAATCCTATTGAGTTTCAATTCTACTATTGCCACTCAAGTATCTCATCTTCTTGCTGTTGAGACGGAAACGATTGGATTGAGCTTTATCTGTTTGAGCTTGAGTAAGTAGTACAACTGGTTGCAGTTTCATGAGTGATCCAAACGAGACATAGTCATACGCTTTAATCCCTAACTTTTGCCTGGATTGCCCTTTCAGGTTTTCAATCCACCGGGATACCCTTTTTTGCCCAAGCCGCCTTTTCAGGTTTTCGACTTACCGGGTGTACATCTTTTTATATATATATATATCCCTAATTTTTGCCCAAACCCTTTTGGTTTGCCGGGATGCCCTTATTTTTGCCTAGGCCTGTCAACCTAGCGGGTCTCTTTTTATGCGTAGTATTTTTTAACTATGTCTGCGTTTACAGGTTGTGGGAAGTCTTCACCATCCATTGTAGTCAGTATCATGGCACCTCCTGAGAACACTGTCTTGACTACAAATGGTCCCTCATATGTTGGAGTCCACTTGCCCCTAGGATCACCCTGTGGTAATATGATACGCTTGATTACCAAGTCACCAGCCTGATATACCTTTGGCTTAACCTTCTTGTTAAAAGCTTTGATCATCCGTTTCTGGTACATCTGGCCATGACAAACTGCTGCTAACCTTTTCTCATCAATCAAATTTATCTGGTCAAGTCGAGTTTGAATCCACTCATCTTCATCCAAGCCTGCATCCTTCATAATTCTCAAGGAGGGGATCTGAACTTCAATAGGCAGAACTGCTTCCATACCATAGACTAAGGAGAATGGGGTTGCCCCTGTTGAAGTACATATTGTAGTACGATAACCATGCAGAGCAAATGGTAACATCTCGTGCCAATCCTTGTAAGTAACAGTCATCTTCTGTACAATCTTCTTAATGTTCTTATTAGCAGCTTCAACTGCCCCATTCATCTTTGGACGATACGGAGAAGAGTTGTGATGCTTAATCTTGAACTGCGTACAGAGATCAGTAATCATAGTGTTGTTCAGATTAGAGCCATTGTCGGTGATAATCCTTTCAGGGATACCATACCTACATATGAGATTATTCTTAATGAACCGAGCCACAACATTCTTAGTCACAGATGCAAATGAAGCTGCCTCTACCCACTTCGTGAAGTAATCAATAGCAACCAGGATGAAACGATGCCCATTAGAAGCAGTAGGTTTGATCTCACCAATCATATCAATGCCCCACATGGCAAAGGGCCAAGGAGCAGTCAACACATTCAATGGAGATGGAGGTACATGTACTTTATCAGCATAGATTTGACATTTGTGACATGTTCTGGAGTGTTGATAGCAATCAGCTTCCATGGTAGACCAATAGTAACCTGCTCTCAAAATCTTCTTTGCCATGGTGTGACCACTAGAATGAGTGCCAAAGGTCCCATCATGCATCTCTTCCATAATTTCTGTAGCTTCCTTCTTATCCACACAACGAAGCATAGTTGAATCATGATTACGCTCATACAGAATGCCATTACTCAGAAAGAACTTAGCAGAAAACCTTCTCAGGAACTTCCTATCTTTGACAGATGCCCCTTCAGGGAACTCCTGAGCTTCAAGATAGTTTTTCACTTCATAGAACCAAGGCTTCTCCTCTGCCCCTTCAGTGTCAATCTCATTGCAGTATGCAGGCTTCTCAAATCTATCAATGGTAATCTTGGGAGCTTCATCATCCCAGCTGATCTCAAACATAGATGCCATGGTGGCCAATGCGTCTGCCAACTGATTCTCTCTTCGTGGAATATGTCCAAAAGTAATCACTTTGAAATGTGGGATCAAAGACAACACATGTTCTCTGTAAGGAATGAGATTATCATGCTTTGTATCCCAATCTCCTTTAATCTGACTTACTACTAGAGCTGAATCTCCATACACCTCAAGGAACTGAATCTTCATATCAATAGCAACTTGCATACCCATGATACATGCCTCATACTCAGCCATATTATTGGTACAATAGAAACAAAGTCTGGCAGTAATCGGGGTATGACAACCTTCAGGGGAGCTAATCACAACACCAACACCATTACCATGTGCATTGGAGGCACCATCAAAAACCATAGTCCATCGGGATCCTTGTTCAGGTCCGTCATATTGTCCAGGTTCTTTGGTAACAGACATAATGTCTTCATCAGGGAACTCAAAATTCATTGACTGGTAATCACCTACTGCTTGATGAGCCAAATGATCAGCAACAACACTCCCCTTAATGGCCTTCTGAGTAGTATACTGTATATCATATTCCGTCAAGATCATTTGCCATCTTGCAATTCTTCCGGAGAGAGCAGGTTTCTCAAATATGTACTTGATTGGATCCATCTTCGAAATCAACAAGGTAGTATGGGTCAACATATACTGTCTTAGTCGGCGAGCAGCCCATGCCAAAGCGCAGCAAGTTTTCTCGAGCAGTGAGTATCTTGTTTCACAGTCGGTAAACTTTTTGCTAAGGTAGTATATTGCCTGCTCTTTTCGACCAGACTCGTCACGTTGCCCCAATACACACCCCATTGAGTTGTCTAATACTGTTAAATACATAATCAAGGGTCTTCCATCAACTGGTGGCATCAAAATTGGTGGCTCTAGCAGATATCTTTTGATTTCATCAAAGGCAGTCTGGCACTCATCATTCCATTCCATCACCTGATCTTTCTTCAACAACTTGAAGATTGGCTCACAGATGGTAGTTAACTGGGAAATAAATCTTGCAATGTAGTTCAATCGTCCCAAGAAACCTCTAACCTCCTTCTCAGTACGGGGAGCTGGCATCTCTCGTATAGCTTTCACTTTTGCAGGATCTACTTCAATACCTTTTCCACTGACAATGAAACCCAAGAGTTTTCCAGATCTAACTCCAAAAGTACACTTGTTTGGGTTCAATCTCAACTTGTATTTCTTCAACCTCTCAAACAACTTGTGCAGATGATCAAGATGTTGCTCTTCATTCTGAGATCTGGCTATCATATCATCCACATATACCTCTATCTCATGATGAATCATATCATGAAACAAAGCCACCATAGCACGCTGATATGTTGCCCCTGCATTCTTCAAACCAAATGGCATTACCTTATAGCAAAAGGTGCCCCACTGTGTCACAAATGTTGTCTTCTCCATATCTTCAGGTGCCATCTTGATTTGATTGTAACCAGAGAAACCATCCATAAAAGAGAATACCTTATGCTGAGCAGTGTTGTCTACCAGAATATCAATATGAGGAAGTGGAAAGTCGTCTTTAGGGCTAGCCTTGTTCAGATCTATGTAGTCTACACACATACGTACCTTACCATCTTTCTTAGGAACTGGTACCACATTTGCAACCCACTGAGGATAAGAAGTTACTGCCAAGAACCCTGCATTGAACTGTTTCATTACCTCTGCTTTGATCTTTTCTGACATTTCAGGACGCATACGACGAACCTTCTGCTTCTTTGGACGACAATCTTCTTTCACTGGCAAACGGTGAACCACAATGTCTGTATCCAACCCTGGCATATCTTCATAAGACCAAGCAAAGATCTCCACATAGTCACGTAACATCTGAATCAACCTGCTCTTGACACTATCCTCTAAATCAACCCCTACCTTGACCTCTTTTCTGTTTTCTTCAGTTCCCAGATTCACAACTTCGACTGGCTCTTCATGTGGCTGTATAGCTTTCTCTTCTTGTTGTAACAACCTAGCAAGCTCTACAGGTATTTCACAATCGTCCTCATTTCCGTCTTCAGTTTGATAGATCGGATTCTCGAAATCATAATTGGCAATAGTAGAACTGTTATCAACAGGATCCAGAGTGGATGAGGATCTGCATTTTAGTGATGTGGGTGTGTGTAAGAACACATAGCTGATAAAGCAAAAATAAAAGAAAAAGAAAGACAAGGAACACAATATTTACGAAAACGAAACGTCCACTGATTGTATTGAATGAAGTATGCAAATGAAATGACAACCCGTAACAAGCACACCATTGTGCCCCGGGTAAGGCACATGGCTTGAAAGTTTTAATTGTTCCAGAAATTACAAATTTAAAAACATAACACAGTAATAGTATTTACTCCTGACTAAAGGAGATAGGGATAACATCTTCAGCTTTCCAATTATTGAGTCCAGCATCCACAGTAGGAAAAATCCATGCCTCCAAGTTGTAGTCTTCATCTTGATCTCCCACAGCATTGATAACCCCTTGATTGGTGATACGAACAGCACGAGCACGACGAACAGCCTTCTGGGACTCTGCAGTGAAACCCAAACCAAACTTGTCAGACTTGTATGGAATATCAGGAAGCTGACCCTAAATAGTACAACCACCTTTATCCACCACAGCTCTGGCATCATTGAGGGAGGCCATTGCCATTGTTGGAGATTTTCTGATGACCATAGGAACCTTCTTCACAGCAGGAGGAGTCACACAATCATTAACAGCCCAGGGAACCACTTCAAATGACTGACATGGAGTTTCAATGTATTCACCTTCCATTTCCAGATACTTGAAAGTGTTTACATGGCTGACAAAGTATTCTTCCTCTCCAAAGACAGTAACAACTTTTCCATTCACCGGATATCTCAACTTTTGATGTAATGTGGAGGTCACAGCACCTGCCCCATGGATCCAGGGACGACCAAGCAGACATGAGTACGAAGGACGAATATCCATCACATAGAATGTAGCAGTAAACACCTGAGAGCCAACCTTGATTGGAAGATCAATTTCCCCATGCACTATTCTTTTAGATCCATCAAAAGCCTTTACCACAATATTACTGGGCTTCAATACCGTATCTTCAGGACTCAGCTTGTTCAGGACTTCTTTAGGCAACACATTCAGAGAGGAACCATTGTCTATCAGCACATGAGACAGGGTAGTGCCCCTGCATTCAAATGAAATATGCAGGGCCATGTTATGATCTCTCTTGGCAGGGGTCAAATCAGCATCAGAAAACCCTAACCCATTGTCATAGGTCAGGTGGGCAACACAATTCTCAAACTGGTCCACAGAAATTGCACTGGGTACATGAGCCATCTTTAGAAACTTGATCAATGACTTGGCATGAGCCTCAGAACATAATAACAGGGAGAGCATAGAAATCTTTGAGGGAGTATGCCCCAGCTGATCAACAATATCATAATCACTCTTGCGAATGATTTTCAATACTTCTTCCATCTGCTTAGAGAGGTCATCAGCAGCTGGCACATCAGTAGATACAGGCTCAATAACAGGACCCTTGCCCCGAGCATCAGTGGTGGAAGTAACAGCAGGAGTAACTGCACTCTTAGAAGCAACTGGAGGAGAGAAGACTCTTCCACTACGAGTGATCTTGCTAGATCCAGCAATATTATCAATGTCAACAGGCATATCAGGTAAAGGCTCCTGCTTGACACCATGGATGTAAACATCAGACCCATAGTGCCAAGGCACAGCTTTGTCAGATGTATAAGAAATAGGACCAGGAGTGGTAATGATCAGAGGAGCTACTCTGGCTTCAGCGACAACTTTCACAGGACCTTCAGCAGTAATCTTGATTGGGCCCTGATGAGTGATTTTAATGGGACCCTTTGAAGTGATTCTTAGTGGTACTTTGTCAACCATGTCAACCTCTTCAATCTTCTTACCCTGAGTCAGATGATCCACCATACTTTCTACAGATGCTGGTCTTCTTTCAAACACTATAGTATATTTATCCATGAGACGTTGAATCCCATCTCTCAAAATGAAGCAACTATCCGGCTTATAGGTACAATATAGACAATCTTCATGACAACCTGGAAAGATCCCAGCTTGTACTAACCTCTTTTTGATAACAGACAATGGTGTGCTCAACTCCATAACTGAATAGACATGCAGATCTTCATCAATATCTTCATCAATGGCGTTGACAGTCTTCTCGTGATTTGGCATTGGAGCTGTAATCACATTTGGAGTACCTGGTGGATCAAACTCAATTTCTCCAGCATCAATCAGATCCTGAATTTTGTTCTTCAAGACCCAGCAGTTATTAGTATCATGTCCTGGACAGTTTGAATGATATGCACATCGTGCATTGGGATTGTACTTGGGAGAGGTAACATTGGGATTCTGAGGAGCCTCCCTCAGGGTAATAAGTTCAGCCTTCAACAAGTGTTGCAATGCCTGAGCCATTGACATGTTGATCTTCGTGAACTGTCTTCTAGCCCTCTGTTGGTTGCCTTGAGGCTGCTCTGTTGTTGCAGGAGTTGGATTTGAAATATGAACTGCACTAACAGACTGATGCCTTCTGTTACGATCAGGCTGACCATACACAGCATTAGATTCTTTCTTCCCAGTGGGAGGCTTCTTTGCAGTACCTGATGAAGAAGTGCCCACTTGGATCTTACCACTCTTGATACCATTCTCTACTCGCTCTCCTGTCATGATCAACTCAGTGAAGCCAGATGATGAGCTTCCAATGAGATGACTGTAAAACGGACCATTCAGCGTACACATGAACATATCAACCAACTCCCTATCAGTCAAAGGGGGTTGAACTCTTCCAGCTAAGTCTCTCCACTTCTGAGCATACTCCTTAAAGCTTTCTTTGGCACCCATAGACATGCTTTGAAGCTGCATGCGAGTGGGGGCTAAGTCAACATTGTATTGATACTGCTTGTAGAAAGCTTCAGCAAGGTCATTCCAATCTCTGATGTTGACACTCTCCAACTGATAATACCACTCTAGCTGAGCTCCAGATAAACTCTCTTGAAAGAAATGGATCCACAACTTTTTATCAGCAGTGTGGGGTTGCATTCTTCTGACATAAGACCTCAGATGCAATTTGGGACAAGAGACCCCATCATAGACAACAAATGTAGGAACTTTGAACCCAATGGGTATGACCACCCCAGATATCAAGCTCAAATCCTCAAAATCCAGCCCAGATGATTTCTGTAATTCCATAGCATCCATTCTATCCACCAGCATCTTGAATTTGTCTTCGTTAGGCTCATGGTAGTAGTTAGCCTCAGAATCAGAGTCCCCCATAGTGTTGTGGAGACTGCCTCTCTCCTGCTCAGATTCTTCAGATTCATAGTCTTCAACCTGTTCCTTGGTCTTGGTAGGACCTTTGAACCTTCTTCCTATGTTGAGCAACCCAGCATACCTTCTAGCCTTCTTAGTCTTCTTGGCCAGCAGTGTCTTCAATTCATCCTGCCCCTTGGATAGGTTCAGGATCAGCTCTTGGAACTGTGCATTCTGTGCCTGGAGATCCTTAACTGATTGTTCAAGAGCCATTGCTGAAATAAACAGCGAGGAGATGAGAAACCTGTGCACAATTATAAACCTGTGATGCAATGATATGGGAATGCATATGCAATGTTTTCAAGGACCGCAGGATTTAAATTTGCTTAAACAAACAAGAAAGTAACTTTTTATTAGTAATAACTTGTTTTGCCTTTTAGGCTTACAAAAAATGAAAACGAAATAAGTACAAAAGATGGGGTTTTAAGTCTCCCATGGACGTTTCCTCTTTGTGTTGAGGTATGAGTTGAGGTTTCGTTCCTCATGAAGTAGCTTTGTTAGCTCTAGGATCCTTGCTTGGCTTGCTTTGTAATGAGCCTCGAAAGTATCCCTTTGCTCTTTCAGTTGGATCCATGATCTCTGCAAGTCTTCCATATCAGTAGGCATGTCTGGGTGAAGGATGGTATAAGCTGTGTCTCCTTCAGCAACAGGTTCCATGGTAACTGGTAGGATGGCAGGATATGGCATCATGAGTGTCTGAGCACGAAATCGTACCCATCTGAGATAAGCCTCCATAGGAATGGTGTACTTAGGCTCCAGTGTCTTACTGTCAATCCTGTTTACCTTTCCCCAAGCTCGTATGAATCTCTGACGGTAACCCTGAAGATCGTTGTCGTAGTCAAACACAATGCCCTGAATCAACATGTCATGTGGACCGTCACTTCGGGCGTAACCAAACTGTCGTAAAGCTAGAGAGGGGTTGTAGGTGATGCCTCCTCTTATGCCTAGAAGTGGCACATTAGGAAACTCCCCACAACGGTCAATGATGGTGACATTCTCCATAGATCTGGAGCACCAATGAATGTCTGAGTGAGATAGTGACATGATCCTCTTGGACCATCTGAACCCTTGCTCATTCTTCATTACTGAGCGAGGAAGGTGAGAAATAAACCACCTAGAAAGTAAAGGTATGCAGCACATCAAAGTTCCTCTTGCCCTTGTAGTACGGGTGTGAAGAGAATGTAGGATGTCTCCAAGTAAGGTAGGCACTGGATTGTGACTCAGGAATATGTTGATGGCATGAACGTCTATGAACCGATCAGGATTGGGGAACAACACTAAGCCATAAATCAATAAGGCTAAGATCTCCTCAAAAGCATCGTAGCTCATAGCCTTCAAGAACATTTGAGCTTTATCCACTAATACCTTGGCAAGAATACCTTTAACTCCACTTCTCGTCTCTAGAACAATGTCAGACTTCTTCAGATGTAGAGCTGCAGCAATAACTTCTGGTTTAAGCTCCTTCTCTAAGCCTGTGAATGGCTTCTGATCAAGAACAGGTATACCCAGAAGTTTAGAGAACTCCTCCATGGTTGGAACCAGCTGATAATCAGGAAATGTAAAGCAATGGTGCTTAGGGTCAAAGAACTGAAACAGCACACTCATCATGTCTTCACTGAACCCTGAAGTAACTAGATCCAATAAGTGACCATGTCTCTTGTTGAACTGGGAATGATCAGGCACTAGGGAAACCAACTCCTTGAGCTTAGCAGGTATCCCTACAAAGTTGATCCTGATGGTGTTTCTACGAGCAGAAGCCATGACCTGCAACAAAGAACAAAGATAAATCCTTTGGTCCTTGAAATGGTTAGGGAAAATGATATGCTTATGATGCATGATGATGTCATGATGTCATGCTCAATCACAAACATGTGGCACACACAAACAAGTCACACCATAGCCCTAGGTTTAAAGGCTTGCATGAGGTTCAAAGGCAAGTACCCTCCCCTGAAGTTAGATGGTTCATCCTGTCCTACAAAAGTAACCAGGTTCTAAGGGATCTCAATATCATTGATCCTTCACAAGGGTGGTTGTTCAGAAGGCAACTTACTTGCCAACCAAAACCCTCCAAGTTTAAGATCTCAATGAGCGTAGTATCGAGTGTCAACCAACTTCAGTATGCACCAAAGCCGGTTACCTCACTACTTTCTAAAGGCCAAGATGAGTTAACTAGGGTTCTAAAAGTCAGTTAGTGCATTGACAACATATGGCAGCCTCAATATTATCCTCAACTTGACTTAAGGAATATAAGCACCAACCAAGAAGTCTCACTAACTATGGCCACCAGATCAACCGTATCGATATACGTCGTACAGTTTCCTTGGTCTATTGCCATTTACCTAAGGTACACTAGATCCGGGTTAGGACCTTTCACACATAAGAGCACCCCAACAATATAATAATAAAGCAAACAAGGCAAACAATTTAAAGTGATCTTAATTCCTAAGGGTACCCCTCTTAAATAGGTCCCCAGCAGAGTCGCCAGTTCTGTAACACGGTGGGAGAACTGACTTTAAACAATGTTGCGGATAGCAAGAGTCGCCACCGACTTTTATTTTATCCATAAGGAAAGGTTATAAAAGAACAGGAAAGACCTTAGAGAATATTTTGGGTCCGGGGGGTAGGTTATGAAAAGGGAAGGTGTTAGCACCCTTTTCATCCATGGTTATCCATGGGCTCTTAGGTACTTAAGCTCACTTTTGAATTGTTTTGAAATTGTAGTGTGTGAATAGAAAATTTTCAGAATAGTTAATAAATAATCCATGTAAGGATGTGTTAAGAACTTGTTTGAAAACTTGTTGAAAATTTGTTTAAGTGTGAAACAGTTTTGAAGTGAGCAAGCACCTAGGAGTAACCTACCCTAATGTTTAAAGGTCTTTCTTATTCTTCATTCTTTCCTTTAGTAAGACTATCCCTACTATAATGGAGTAGGTAGTCCTTACTTTGGATGTTAAGGGACATGTGAGGGACAATTTGACTTTGAAGGCCATTGTGGGATGTAATAAGCACATATAAGGGACCATCATCATTTTTCGAAAGGGACTCGATTCGTAAAGGCAACCATAAGGGACTTTGATGATTTTTCTATTTGAGGGACTTGCTTTATACACCCCACTTAACCATTATTCGTAGGCAACTTGAGGGATATCCTTAGGAAGTGAGACGGCGATTAAAATCGACTTACGTGTGTGACGTGTTTATTTTAATTATCTTTATTTAAAAGTGATCTAAATTTATTTTAATATTATATACATGTTGTTACGCTCCCTAATTACTAACCATAATAATAATTAAATAATTAAACAACTTTACATCCAAGAAACAATTACAAAATAATAAGCAAAATAATTAAATAGCAAAGATAAATAAAATATAAATAAGCAATAATAAATAATAAAGGGGGTTAGTAAGCAATATTTAACAAAATAATAAGCATGATTAGAATATAAATGGGTTAGTAAATAAGAATAAACAAAATTAATCCAAATATTATAATAATAAGAAATTAACAATTTTTTTAATATAATCAACTAAAAAAAACAAATATGAATAAACAATTGTTTTAATTTACAAATTATTAAATTATATTTTAATCATGAAGTTACTACAAAAAATCTAATTATTATAAGCACAATTATTTATAAACTAAAGTTATGTAAAAAAAAAAAATGTTTATAAGTATATTTACAAAAATTTGTAAGAATTATAGTAAACATACATATGTAATAATTATATTAGAAAATAACATTAAAAAAAAATAGGATTAGATTTGTATTAAAAAATATTTTTAGAGTTTTATGAAATTAGGGTTTATATGAGAAATAAATTTTTAGGGTTTATATATAAAAAAAAATAGGATTTAGTTATATACAAAAATTTTCTAATTTATACATATTACAATTTAGACATAAAATATAGAAACAAAATTTGTGAAAAAAAAACATATTTTTTTAAAATTAAAGAAAACAGACATATTTTATTATTATTTATTTATTATTGAGAAATATACAAAATATATTTAATTTTTAATATTATAATATTTAAATCAAATAAAAGGAAAAAAAAAAAAAAAAAAAGTGGAAACTTACCTGGCTGGGGTTTGAACCCAGGCCAGCTTGATTTCCAAGAAGCACAACAACCATCAGGCTAAGCATACAATTGTGAAATATATCCAGAAACAATTCTTATTATTTTTTAATAAAATTTGAATTTGAACACAGGCGCGAACTGGCCTTCTTCTTCCTCCCATTACCTGCGGATTTTGCAACGTTTTCTCCTACGAATATTGTTACGAGTTCTTCCACCCTGCGAAACACAAACTTCATCCAAACGGCAAAATTTCACAAAATTGATTGCACCATTGTATTGCTACTAAGTTTTTCAATCGTCCTATGTTTTTCAAATCCATTTATCATTTGAAAATCGTGAAACCCTAAAGAGGGCCGAAAACCCTAATCATGGTGAATTCTTGTTCCTGCAATGAAAATCCAATTGAACCACCCAGAATCGTTCTAGAGTTCATTCTAAACATCCTACAACAATCAAAAACAGTTTAAACATGATAAATCAATGGATTCGAAAACAAAATATTCAAGGTCAAGATGAACTCGGGTTGAGCAATTGGGTGTGTATATGATGCATATGGATGATGATTTATGATCAGAAGAGTCCAAGGAAGCTTGCTATGTCTTCCAAATACCTTGCAATGCTCTGAATTTGAGAACCCGAATATGACTTTTTTAAAGATTTTTGTGCTTTTGATCTTACCTTTAGGCTGCTGCAAATTCGTGTCTAGGGTTATGTTTGTGCTTAGTATATATGTGTGATGGATTTAGGTCAGAAACATTGATGTGTTGTGTGGATATTTGATCCAAAAAATATTCAAAAAGATCATTGTATAAATTTCAAATATTTGATCATGAGTGCTTGCTATTTTGGGAGAGATCACATGATTTCCTTCTCATTCTAATTCAATCAATGATTATGAATTTCTAGAAACAAAATCTTCACCCAAAAATAGATTTTTATATTTTTTATTTATTTAAAATGATTTTTATGAATTAAATCAATAATAAATAAATAAAAAATAATAAAAATGATGAATTTTGGTCAATTGGGTCGTGCACCATGTTATGAGATGGATTGGGTCATAAATTAGGCAGCCCATTTGGAAAGAAATACTTCTAAGCCTCCATTTTCAATATAAATCATCACAAAATTGTCCAACTTTGCAAGGACACATCTCCCTCAATTTTAAAGGTATGAGGGTGTTCTTGGACTTTTTGGAAAGCTTGAAGAGTCCTCTAAACAACCCCATTGGTTTAAGGTCCATATCATTTACCAATCTCAAGTTATGCCCTTTTGAAGTTGTTGACTTTTTGTTGACTTTTGAAATGACCTATAATGTCTTAGATCATATCTTTCAAATGAAGCATTTTTGGGCTTAACCTTCAACATCAAAGTTGTAGAGAATTCAATTTCCTTCAAAATGAGCTTTGGATGGAGACTTGGTGATGAAGCATGTGAAAGTTATGGCTGGTCAAAGTTCAGTTGACTTTTACTGAGGAAACCCTAATTTAGAAACTCCTGATTATTGATGATCTGGAATTTCCTTGATGAATCATGATCAACCCTTGATCAAATGATGAATTTTACTTCATATACTTGATGTTGGCAAAAAATCATGAAGTTTGACTTTGGTTTGACCACAGTTGACCTCAGTTTGACTTTTTAACTGCATTGACTGATTTTGACTTATCTGATCATCTGACTGAGCAAACTTTTGAGAAAAGTCTTGAAACTTGACATGGGGGTTCTTATACACATATAAGATGTTATGAAACTCACTTGAGGTATTGGAAGTCCATTTAGCCTGATTAAAGTCAAAACCCTAGTTATGGATGCCCTGCTTAGGAGGTGCATTGTCTGAGGGAATTGTCAACTTCTTTGACCAATTGTGAACTATGTGAACCTTGTGAATCTTCACAAAATGTCTTGTGACACCCATGGGAAGTATTGTGAAGCTTGTGAACCTTATGAACCTCATGAAGTGACTTTGTAGACCTCATGACCCTCAGGGAAGCTTTGTAATCATTATGGATCTTGTGAACCTTGTGAACCTTCAAGAAGCAACCTATGGACTTCATGAACCTCATGAAAGGTATTGAAAGCACTGTGGGCCTTGTGAACCTTGTGAACCTTCATAAAGTAGCTTGTGGTCTTTATGAACTTCATGAAAGGTTATGCAAGTTGTTGGAGAACTTGTGAACCTTGTGAATCTTCTTAGAACACAAAGTCTTGTATTGTGAGGGCAAATTTTGGGGTGCAACACACCTGCAACAACTTTGTTAACAATATAAGGACCATATGCCCTAGAATTACACTTATTGAGTAACCTTCTCAAGTGATATTTATACAGTAAGACCTTTTACCCAACCTAAAATTTATTTCTTACCATTTTCTTTCCCTGATGTCCTTTAGATATTTCTTTCATTTTGTTGACCTGGTAAAATTAAAGGTGTTCTTTCTGGTGCTTCATTGCCTCAAACACGTTAAATGCAACTTTTTCCTTGTTAAACCTTAATGTTAACTCACCTAATTTGACATCAATGAGAGCCTTACCATTTCTAGGAATGATCTTCCAAGAATGGACGATATTTCAGAATCTTTAGGCATATCTAGAATCACAAACTTAGTAGGGACTAATAACCCATCAACCCTAACAAGGGAATCTTCAAGGACCCAATATGGGTAAGTAATAGAACAATCATCTAATGTCATGGTCATCTGAGTTGGCTTTGGTTCTCCTTAATTTAACTTCCTCGTCATATATAGCGACATCAGATTGACGCTCATTCCTAAATCACAAAAAGCATGACTAATTGTTAGTGAACCAATAGAGAAAGGAATAGTAAACCTACCTAGATTAGTGAGTTTAGGTAGAATCTTTCTCTGAATGATACCATTGCATTCTTCCACCAAAGTGATGTTTTCATCATGCATTAACTTACGCTTTCTCGACAAGAGTTTTTTCATAAATTTAGCATAAACATGCATTTGTTCAAGAGCTTCAAACAATGAAATATTGACCTGTATTTTGTTCAACATCTCCATAAACCTTTTAGACTGTCTTACTTCCATCTCCTTCTTGGATTTCTTCTTCAAATTCGGGTAAGGTGGTTTAATGTAATAATGTAGCTCAAGATTTGGTACATTCAAAATATGTTTCTTAGTTTTCAAAAAGGAGTTTGTATTAATGTAGCTCAAGATTTAGTTCATTCAAAATTATGTTTTCAAACTTAAGAAAACACTCTATGGACTCAAACAAGCTCCTAGAGCTTAATTTGAGAGACTGGGTAATCTTCTGTTAGAAAATGGCTTTCAGAAAGGGAAAGTTGACACTATACTCTTCAGAAAGACACTTAAGAATGATATCTTAATTGTCCAAGTTTATGTAGATGATATTATATTTGGTTCAACTAATACTTTCCTTTACCAAGAATTTTCATAGACAATGTAGGCTGAATTTTAGATGAGTATGATGAAGTTAATGCATGATGAAAACATCACTTTGGTGGAAGAATGCAATGGTGAAAAGAGGGAGTCAATCACCATTAGACTCCCTCTTTATATATTTAGTCTAATGAACATAGACTCCCTCTTTACATTGATTGATTTGAATACCAAAGAAGAACTTCAACTCTTTTCATTATTCTCCCTCTTTTCATTATTCTCCCTCTTTATATATTTAGTCTAATGAACATAGACTCCCTCTTTACATTATTCTCCCTCTTTGGTGGAATAATTTTCAATTAGATTTTTCACTTATTTTTTACGCTATTCAAATCAATCAATGTAAAGAGGGAGTCTATGTTCATTAGACTAAATATATAAAGAAGCTTCTGAAGAAGTTCAATCTTGATGATTTCAAGATTATGAGCACTCCTATACATCCAACTAGAGGTGGCAAAACGGGTCACCCGCTCCACACAGCCTTAAGCCCGCAAAAAAAGGGGCGGGGCAGGCAAGTCCACCAAGTGAAGTTGGGATTAAAAATCTTGCTTGTCCCGCCAAGATGACATGTTAGCGGGTGGCGGTCTTGCCCGCCTATTTTTTTAATAATAACTTAGTAGTTTTTTTACATTTCAATTAGATTTTTCACTTATTTTTTAGAATAATTTTCCATAAAGCTTGTCAACGAACAAATGTAAGAACAAGAATTAATAGTTCCATGTAAAGCTTTTTAAATAACATTTTTTACTTTAACAACTCAAATTATATTTAAATATTATTGCTGCATATATATGCTTGATCTATGTATTATTATTCAGTTTTCTAATTTTATTTTGTTGAATTATTGTTCTGTATTAAATTTTGATGTTGGAAAATTGATTTGACGATAGCAATTGTAATGGCTATAATAGATCCAAATTTTTGTAAGTTCACTTGGGATATAAATGTTAATTGAATATTTATTTTATAGTTTTGTTCATTGTGAAATAAATAGAAAGAACATAACATTATTTTCAGTATGCATATTTCATTTGGGTCATAAGTTGGCATAAGCTTTTGCATTTTAATGGATATCATGGATGATTTTTATTCCTAATCATGATATAGGGGTGGAAAAATGGGTTGTGGCTCGCGGATTGGCCAGGAGGGTGCATAGGGCAGGCTACAGTGGGTGAGCGGGCCCAAAATCCCAACCTGTCATTCTTTGGCGGGTGCGCGGGTCGGGTCAGCGGGCCACAACCCGTTTTTCCACCCCTACATCCAACCAACAACCTGAGCAAAGAGGAAAGAAACACCAAGGTTTGTTAGAAGTTTTACAAAGGTATGATTGTCTTTTTACTTTATTTAACAGATTTTAGACCAGATATTTTATTCAGTGTGTGTTTGTGTACAAGATTTTAGTTATATCCTAGATATATTCACTGAACAGCTGTTAACAGGATCTTTAGGTACCTGAAGGGAACAACCAATCTATGTTTGCTTTATAAAAAAAATCTAGAGTATAAGCTAGTTGAATTCTATGATGCTGACTATGCTTAGGATAGAATTGAGAGAAAATCCACTAGTGGAAGCTGTCAATTTATAGGTGAAAACCTAATATCATGGGATAGTAAAAGACAAGCTACTATTGCTTTGTCTACAGCAAAAGCAGAATACATCTCAGCTTCATGTTGTTGCATACAACTGTTGTAGATGATATATTAGTTGGAATACTATCAGATAAGTGGAAGTAGCATTTCAATCTTGTGTGATAATACTTCTACTATTTACTTGACAAAAAATTTCATTCAACATTCTAGAACCAAGCACATAGAAATGAAACATCATTTTACTAGAGACTATGTTCAGAAGGGTGTTATAGATATACACTTCATTGATGTTGATCATCAATGGGATGATATATTTACCAAACCTCTAACTATTAAAAGATTTTATTTTATAAAAAAGAATATGAACATGCACTTTGTTAAAGATAAATGCTTACTTCTAAATGGAAGATCATATTCTAATGATGATCAGAAGCTATTATGGTCAGAAGCTCTGAACTAGCTTCTAATGAATAGGAGCATTTGATGTAACTCAGCCTCTGATGCTCATAATTTGATTAGTTGTCTCTGATATCATATAAGTGGGAAAATTATTTCAAACATCTCTCCACTTATGTGTTGGATAATAACTAGTGGTTAATGATGTAAGTGTTTTACATACTATGTTTCATCTCCATTTGTCATTATCATATGTTTTACTTCCATCTAATTCCTTTGTGTCTCTGATCATTTACTTTATGCTTTTGAGTTATTAGACTCTGAACTAATTATTTCTCTGAATAAGAAGATTTTCTTGTTTAGAAGTTCCTAAGCCAATTTCTTTTTGAGAATGTTGTGCCTTCTGATCTCTGAGTTATATTAATGGACTTAACCAATAATGTTTGTTTAAGCACAGGAGTGTGACATCTGTCATACATATTCCTTCTTATGACAAAAATGTTTGTGTTACCTTTGGGAATCATTTTCTTGGATTAAATTAAATCTTGTTTTGATTCCCCCTAAATCATTTCTTTTATGGGTGTCTGATTTAAAATTCCTTTTAAACTCACTATATTTTTTTAACACACACATCACAAAATTGGTTGAAATGGTTGAAAACTTCTTTGAACATTCTGCTTGATGGCTTCACAAATGGATGCTAGTGGAAAAAGAATACTATAAATGAAATGACAAAGGATGTTTTGTTATTATTAATCAAGAAGTTGGTATAATTATGCATTATTCTCATCAGCAAACAAATGCATTAGAAATACTATAACTCCAAAAACTACATCAGGATGAAAATCACGGCTTCTGAGGTAGTTCATCCAATCCTCATCACATCTGATCCATAGTCATCAGCTAGATCCTTATTCTTCTTGGGTTTCTTCATCTTGGAGACTGATGTCCTCTTCACCATAGAAGCTCCTACAGATCAACCAGTTTGTGACTTTGAACCTTCAACCTTATTGAGCTTATCATCTTGTGTTTCCTTCCTTCAACATCATTGAAAGCCTTGCCAATATCTTTGGAAGAATTATCCTTGGAGTTCTCGGATGACTTGCTCATATTATAAATTATGAGAAGAGATAGATAGAAATGAATGTGACTTTGTTGGTGTCATACTTCAATTTTGACCCTGAATTTTTGAATCGACGCAGTTATCATAGCATATGCATCATCTGTATAACATGACACACATTTCATCTTGCATAATACCCAAATTATCAGCCAGAATAAACCTATCGGATTTACAGTTAAATCGATCAAACTGAAGTTCAATTGTGCGTAAAATCAGTAGACAGAAAAGTTTTAAAATTGAACTTACAGTCATTAGTTATATCAATCTACGTTTCGCGTAGTTTAACCTGGCATGCTCGTTTTAATTTTGATGACTTTTCGACCACGTTTTGATAAGTCTGAGCCTTTTTATCAGTCCAGATTTATTTCAAAATTCGACCAAACGCTGTAGTTTTCTGAGTCTTTTATTTTGCACTGATCATTTTGGTGTATTCATTTTATTTTTTCAGACACTTCGATATCAGACTGATTATTCACTTTTAACTAGTTTTATTTATTTTTTAAAATAAAATTAATTTTAATTTACTCATATTTTTTATTTAGATTTAAATAAATAATTTTTATTTTTTATTAATTTATTTATCATTTTCTTTTTTTAATAATAAAAATTTGATTTTATCATTTTTTAGAAATACTTAGTGATAAAGGGTTGTAAAGTTACTTTATTTTTCTTATTCATTTTAGTAACCTATTATTACATGGCTTAGCATTGCATCAGAGCAGAGAGAAAAGGACTTGTCACTTTTTTTTTTATTTCTCTATGTCGCAACTGCGAAAAACACCTGGCGAAAAAACAAAAGAGTCGCCACCAAACATTATTTATCCGGACGAATAAAAAGGAAACAATCAAAGAAAACCTCAAAGAAGAGAGAAGACATAGTCATCGCATCCAACTCTTGGGTTCGAGAGTCGATTACGCGAGAGGAAGATATTAGCACCCCCTCGCTTCTGTTGTACTCAACGGGATCTACGCTTGTTGTCTAATCAACAGGTATGTTTATCTAAAGCTTGCTACTAAACAGAAACGAGAACAAAAAAGAAAAAGGAGACTCGATAGGACTTCGTCGTCCTAGGCCTACGTATTCCCTCGTGCAATGGGAAAGTCATAGTTAACATAGTTCGGAAGACTACGAGTGATGGGGGAAGGTTTCTCGCCAAGACATCGTTGTCTTGTGCCTACGTATCCTCATCAAGAATGAGAAATTAGAGCAGCCATAGTTCGGCTTACCACGGGTTGCTTAATGTTTTTTATGAGCGATATTAAGTTCTCATTCCAGCAGTTAGGGTCGACGCATGTTTGCGGTAGAACAGAAAAATAACGTACTCTTTTTGAAAGTAGTTTGACACACAATCCCGAAGGATGAAAATGATTCAAATATGTTTGTGAGTTTTAGAGAAGTGAATTGAAATGGTTTGAGATTCACATTTGACTAAAGTCTATTATATAGGAGTGAATGCATCGCATGATCGCCCCCAGACGGGACGTAGGCTAAACACTCTAGACGAAGCAAGGAGAGACCCTTTATTCATCATTTTGCATATACTTAAGGCTCGTGGCGCACAATGTTCATCGTATTTATTACGTGTTATGATGTTTTTTGAGAGAGAAGAAGAAAGATGCATTGAAGGTCTAGCGGAAACTCGGTCCTAATGTTGTCATGTAAAATGGTCCTAAGGTCAGGATGCGAGAGGAAATTTTATCCTAAAGTTAGCATGCAAAAGATGGACCTAAGGTTGAGGTTAAAAGAGACTAACCTAACATTATCATGCATGGGTTAACTCCTAAAGTCTATCCTACTCCAAGCTTAAACAAAAATTAAGTTGGACTAGGAAGCCCTAAGGGAGCATGCAGAACAAGCTAAAGCAAGGAAAACAAGCCAAAAACAACAACTGCAACAACACTACAACTTCAAAACAACTATAAAAATCCAGCAAGTAGCACGACAGCATTTAACAGCTCATGTTTCAGTACATAACATGTGTAAAAAGCAGCATGCAGAATATATGCACATTTAACAACGTGTTAGAATCCAGAACAACAGGTGTAAAAGGTCAGGCATCATGTAGGCATCAACACTAAAGCAATACTTCAAGAAAGCAACGATCATCAACAAGCATACATAGCACAATGAACATCAATTAAGCACAACCAAGTTCAACAAGATTGCGCAATTAAATATTCAACAAGAGTATCATGCATTTAACACCAATTAATTAATTGAACAAATCAGGTGTTGGTGGAATCGAAAACAAACATGAGCAAGTGACATACATCCAGTAAGATAAGCATCAAGAAAACCAATAATTGACATGGTACAAACGATAGTGCAACATGATCATCACACCAAGAATGCAACACAATAATCATGGACATTCAACATTAAAAATCACAAATCGTGTGTCAAAGAAATAGAAGCATGCTATCAAGAATGATGAAACAGCGGAAAAACAATCCGCAAATATGCATCATATCAATCCATGAGGTTTAAGGATGGAAAGGGATCCAAACAAGCTTGAAAATGCAAGAAAATGTCATTCTGCAACAGTGTTAAGCGGTTAACCTTCTGGTGTTTGTCGCAACTGTGAAAAAACAACTGGCGGAGAAAATAGAAGAGTCACCATCAAACGTTATTTATCCCAATGAGGGGAAAGGAAACAATCAAAGAAAACCTAAAAGAAAGAAGAAGAGAAGGTCATTGCAACCAAATCTTGGGTTCAGGAGTCGGTTACACAAAGGGAAGGTATTAACACCTCTCACGCCTGTTGTAGTCAACGAGATCCACGCTTGTTGTCTAATCAAAGGGAGTGTCATCTAAAGTCTACTGCTAAACGGAAACGGGAAAGGGAAAAGAAAAAGAGACTCAATAGGACATCGCTGCCCTATGCCTATGTATTCCCTTGTGCAATGGGAAAGTCAGAGTCAACGTAGTTCGGAAAACTATGGGTGATTGGGGGAAGGTTTCTCGCCAAGACATCACTGTCTTGTTGCTACGTATCCTCATCTGGTATGAGAAATCAGAGCAAACGTAGTTTGGCTAACTACGGATAAAAAGGGAAAAGGGTGCTCGCCAAGACTCCGCCGTCTTGTGCCTATGTATTCTCATTTGGTATGAAAAATCAGAGCAAACGTAGCTCGGGTAAACTAAACCACATATTGGTTAAGTATTTTTTATATGAGCGATGTCAAATTCACACTCCAGCAGTTAGGGTTGATGTCTGTTTGCGACAGAACAGAAAAGTAATGTACTCTTTTCTGAAAATGATTTTGAAGAACAATCCTGAAGGATAAAAAGGTTTGAAATTTGTCCATGAGTTTTAGTGAAGTGAATTAACTGGATTTGAGATTCACGTTGCGCTAAAGACTATGATATAGGAATGAATCTGTCACATATCGCCCCTAGACGAAACGTACACTAAAAACTCTTGACAACTAATGAGAAACCCCTTAGTCATCATTTCCCATATGCTTAAGGCTCGTGGCACATAATGTTCATCGTCTTTATTAAGTGTGTTGAAATTGTTTTGAGATGAGAAGAGAAAGGACTCAAGGTTGAAAAGAAAACAACTAAGGGAAACTGAATACTAATGTTATCATGCACAATGATTATCAGATTGAGATAAAAGGGAAGTCTACCTAATGTTATCATATACAATGGTGCTAAGATTGAGATAAAAGGGAAGTCTACCTAATATTATCATACAAATGATGAACCTAAATTTAAGGTCAAAGAGGGACTATCCTAATTGCTATCATGCAAAGGATTGAAAGCATAATGTCTCTCCTACTCCCAACTTAATTAGAAATTAAGTGGAACTAGGAATCCTAAGGGATCATGTGAACAAGCATAAGTAAATACCATACTAATCAATCATAAATGAAAACAAGATCAAGACTTAAACAAGTATCAAGAAAAGAAAAAGAAGAAAGAAGAATGAAAGATGAAGAAGAAGATGCAACACTACGAACAAACATGGGAGTTCAAACTCAAAAGGCATCAAGCAAGAAAACATTGATCTCAATCACACAAGGTAAACATCAACATCATGTCAAGTTAACAAGAATGTGTTCACATTCCAAACCATACTCAAAGATTGGAAGTCAAAACAAATTGGCAATGCAACGTGCCAAAACACACACAAATGACTTAAAGTCCAACAAAAAGTATTATCAATCATCAAGAAAAGTGAAATGAAGTAAAATGAAGTGAGAAACAATGTAAGGAATTAGCAACATCGTGTCATGTTCAAATCAATTCAAAGATTAGAAAATAAGCACAATAATTTCAAGCATACATCTCATCAATATCCAAACAACTAGAAACAACTAGCTCATGCAAAACACACTTCAAATGATCAAACATGTGAGATTAGGGTACGAAACCAAGTGAGGGTAGCAACATAATCATGAAGATCAACTTAAATATCCACTCGTGAATACACAAGAGAAACAACAAGGGTTAAATCCAAAACAGGCATCAAGACTAAGCAAATATATATATATCAAAGTCATCCTTAAAGAAAAGGGAAAGTTCAAGCAAGGCACAAGGCACAAATCATCAATAAAGGCACACCATATCATCAAAATCAGAATTAAACACAAATGATACACATCATATTCATATCCAATACATCAACCAAATTCAAGAAGGATCGTGTTCAAATGGTGCTCAAGAAACCACCCACATCACCCAATCAAAGAAAACCAAAGGTCAAGTGAAGAAAGATATGAGAAATGATCATACAATGGATACCATATCATGAAAATCAAACACTCAAACATGTCATTTAAATCACACAAGAAATCATCCCAAAGAATTAGGCCAAAAGTATCAATGGAACAAGGCCAAAACATCATCAACTTGGAAATTCAATCACAAATTGAAAAATAATCAAATTCAAGTGAAACCAAAGCTCAAACCAAATTAATACAAAATGTTATCACATCAATAAATAATATCAAGCTTAAATTAAATACAAGTAGGCAAAACGATTTCAAACTAGGTCAAGCTTCATGCATATACAATCCAAAACCAAGTCACAATTAGGCATCAATCAAAAATAAAAGAAATGACCTAATAAATTCCAACAAGAGGATCTAACTCATGTTATATCCATCAAGACAAAGGGTGCAAAAGATCTCAACAAGAATTGCTCAAGTGCATTATTAAATCAACTCATCAAGGCAAGCATAGCATAGGAATCGAGCATGCATCGAGGCTCCACAAAAAGCAATGAGAAAATATCAAAAGCATAACATCAAGACATCAAAACATCCTTCAAACAATCATAAATCATATTTTAAAACATGGTAAAAATATTAGGTTAAGAAGTGTCTCAAAAGTCATAAAACAAATAAACCATAATCCAAGGGTAAACATGTCAAACACTTTGTCAAATTAAATCAATTAAAATAGTAAAATAAATTTAAAAATAAAATAAAAAATATGAAAAACATCTCATCATGCCAAATAAACAAAAACATATTTTGGTTGATTTTTAAAATGATTAAAACAACCAAAACTAAAATTAAAATAAAAATGAAATAAAAAGAAATAACAAGGCAAAAGGGGTGCAAGAGTTAAAAAAACAGAAACAAAGGAAGCTTGTTAAGGCGCGCGTTGGGCCCAAAACCCTGGGGTGCAAATATCAAAAAGACAAAGATCCACCCAATAATCAAAACAAAAATCAGCAACTAAGTGAAATGCGTCGTTTCACTAAATGACATGTCATCCACGTCATACAAGGACGCACACGTAGATAACACATTCGCAACAACTCAGCATGGTCCAACAGTCAAGCAAGCCACCTCACCTGAACACATCAGACGCCAGAGCCCTAGCTCCGGTCGTCTTCTCCGGTGACCCTCACCAGAGCTCTCTGAAAACTAAACCAAAACTCATAAACCCTTACACCATTCTCAAGGATTTTTCATGTTGATCAAGAATATGACCTCCATTTCCCTTTTTAAAAGCTCTAACATCATGAAAACTCAACATGAACAAAATACATGATTTCTTCAACTTACTCAAATCAACACAAGATCAATGCAAACATGGCCTGCAATGTGTAGGGCTTCATATGTAACCAGTATGAGCCCTAATGAACGTCTAAAATGAGAGAAAAAGGAAAGAGAAAGTTACCCCAAAAAATGCAATTATGCAGCTCTTGGACTTGCTTTGAGCTTCAACCACACTTCTTCTTGTAACTCCTTAAGCTTTATGGATGATGATGAAAGCAAGAATGAAAAGGAAATGCTCTTGGAGAGTGAGATTCCAAGAGTGGAAATTTTTTAGAATGAGAGTGTTTTTTGGTTCTAATGTGCAAAATAAGGTTGTGGCTGCTCTCTCTAAGGTTTTTTTTACTTATATATGGAATGTTTGTGTGGTTAAAATCAGAAGTGATTGTGGTTAAAAACTTGTTATATGGAATGAATGAGAAGGTGTGGTACGAATTCTTGTATTTGTGGGTTATTGTGGTTGCTTTTTGGAGAGTGGATAGGCATTCTTGTCATGCAAGTTTTTGCCATTTGTTCTTCTTCCTCTTTTTGGCTATAATGAGTAAAATGGTACAAGAGATGGTTTGGCCATATTTGGAAATGTTTCATGACATCAAATTAGTGGACCATGTGCATGAAAATAGCGGACCATGTTTCATGTTGATGGAAAGATGAAATAAGCCTTGGATCAATGAGGAAAATTGAGTGGAAGTTGTGTCCAAAAACTATCCCAAGTAAACTTAGAAAATTTTCTAAGTTATGAACTTTTGACATCTTTGACACCCTATCTTTGAAGTCACAAATCTTGAGGAGTTTTGATCCAATGAGGGAGTTTTTGTAATAGATGGAAAGCTTGAAAAATGATCTTCAGCATTCATGTTCAAAGGAAATTGATTTGGAGTCAAGAACTTGATGAAAAATGCCTTGGAAGATTGACCCAAAAATCTGCCTAAGAACTTGTCCAACTTGACATCTTTGAAACCCTAACTTGGAGACTTCACAACTTGAGTTCTACACATCCAACAGAGGAGTTCTAGTACTCAAAAGAAAGCTTAGAGAATTATTTACAATTTTCATGTTAGAGAAAAGTTCATTTGAAGCTTATATCAACATGAAAGATAGGCTTGAAAACATGTATCTCAAGCTGAATTTCTATACTTTGAAAAAATTCTAAGTGTTGAAATCACAAAACCTTTATTTTCTCAACTTTAGCTCTCCATATCTCTCAATCTATGAATCTTTTGAACTTGATTTCTTCTAAAAACTCGTATTTCATAATATCCTCTTTAATTTGATAACAAGTTTTCTCCAATTGGATCAAGGATGAGAAAGTTATGGATGTTGCAAAATGGCTAGAATTAGGGTTTTCCACACTTAAAAAATATTTCAACAAAATCCTAATTCAACCAATCTCCTGATTTTATATTTCTCTTTGATTATTATTATTCTAAACACATGAAAACACTTGAGAAGACATAGCATGCCATTTATTGACCTTGAAAACCAAGACTTTGACCTTATGGAGCCACAATTGACTTTTCTTGATCAGATGAAACCCTAGCACTCTTTCCATTGATTGAAGCTCATGTCATGACTTATGATAAGACATAATACATGTATGAAACCCTCAAGATGTATATTGAGACATAGAACCATGTTTTTCCCAAGAAGTTAGCCACATATTCCCTTTGACCACAACCCTAATCCAGTTGTGCCAAAGATAGAAGGACATGCCTAATGCTTGTAATCTTAATTCAAATGATTGTGAGACATGTCTTGATGATGAGAGGACCTTGGGGCTTGAGAATAACACAAGTTTGAGAATAAGCCCTTGCTTGAGCTTTAATAATCATACTATTCCTCTTGAGAATCAAACCAAGATACCTTGATCCCCTGCTTAGAACCAACGTCATGCACAAATGAAGATGCAAATGATATGAAACATAAGACAAGAGATTAAGAAAAAGGATGAGGCAAATTATAGGGTGTTACAGCATTAACAATTTAACACTGTGAAAACAAGCCAAAGAACACACAACAAAGCCATGTTATTCAGTTGACACCTGGAGGTTAACCAATTAACATTGTGACAGAATAAAAAAACAGCATTCAAAAGCACTTTACAGCAGCAACTCAATTATCCATCCATCCAAATTAATATGCAATCAATTGTGCATGAAATTCATGTTAAATCACAGTATTCAAACATCCATTAGATTCAACAAACACCAAAATCAAAACAAGCAATGGAACAAATATCATCAAAACAACAAAGACCCACATTGTGAAATGCAAGATTAAGCATAATCAAAGCTAGATCTAGAATTTATCAACCTACAAAGCTAATATTTGCTTTGGTGAGTGTTGTTAAGCTAAAATTAATAGGTCCAAGCAAGAAACCCAAGGATCTATGAAGCTCTAGCAAGAAAACTTGAAGATCCAAGCAATAATCCACAAATAAGCAAAAACTCTTCCAAAGTGATTCCAACAACTTAATTCAAGATCCAAATGTAATACAAAACTAGAATTGAACCAAGAATAATGATGCAATGGAGGTTTAGCTCAAGAATTCACAAATTTCAATGAATAATTCGTGAAGCTTTTGACAATGGAGCTTTTGTGAGGGTTTTGGAATGAGAAAAAAGTTGAGAGAATTGAAGAGAGAAGTGTAGAAAAATCAGAAAATGAGTGAGAGTTATGAGAGGTTTGGAGTGAATTTGTTTAAATAACCCCTAGGTTAGGAATTAAAATATGGTTTGGAGTGTGAGTTAGTGGGAGGAATGGAAATTATGAGTGGAATTAGGAATGGAAAATGTTGAAAATTGGAGGGAATTTGAATTAATTGGAAAATAAATCAAATTGGAAACCACTTCTAGATCCTTCTACTGGTGTAAAAATTTGAATTGGTTATTGGAATGAGTCCCACATACTGCAGCATTGAAAATGAAACATTTTGGGAAAATTTCCTTTGGTTAGTCGGTTAACCAAATTTTTCTGGCAAATGGTTAACTGGTTAACGCCTTTAAAAATTTGAGTATTGGCGCCATAATGAGGGAAATATGGATAATTGCTTGTTATCGCCTGTTCTGAGCATAGTTTGGCCCCTGAAACTTATCTTTTGATGTTGCACATGTATAATGCATGAAATACACTATGAAGTGTCTCCTGTGCTCAAAATAACCTGCTAAAAAAATATAATCTGGTATTCGATTACTGAACAAAAATACTGCTAAAGCCTCTGATGCTACTTGTGATAAAAAAAGCTTTGAGCCAAAGAAACTAGGGATGGCAACGGGGCGGGGCGGGGACGGTTTTTGTATGCCCCAAACCCAAACTCGAATCCCAAATAAATCCCTGTTCCCCGCCCCGAACCCCAGCGAGGATGAATAATTTAACCCCAACCCCGTCCCAAATGGGTTCAGGGATACCCGCCCCGCCCCCAAACCCAAATCCTGCCTCAAACCCAAATTTTGCCCCGAACCCAAATTTCGCCCCAAACCCAAAACCTGTCCCAATCTTAAGAAATGTTAACTTGTATTACAAAAATAAAATACAATCTTGAATAATTTCAAACATATATTTCGAATTATAAAATACAAACAAAAGTATTAATTCATTAATCATACAATTAATATGTCTAATTGATAATCAGCAACTAATCAACGAGAAGTGGAAGAGTTAAAAATATAATGTATGATTTTATAAAAAAATATTATGATTTTCTTAAATAATAATAATAATAATAAACGGGGTGGGTTCGGGGACGGGTTCGGGGTGGGTACTACAGTCCCCATTACCTGCTCCGTCCCCATATTTAAAAATCGGGGGAAACCCAAACCCAGTCAAAGCGAATTTTCCCCGTCAAATTCAGGGCAGGTTCGGGCGGGTATGGGTTATATTGCCATGTCTAAAAGAAACACCTTGATCCCATGTCTCAAGAACCAATGTCATGATATGCACAATGATAATGCAAAAATGAAAGAAACATAAGTTAGTCACGATTAAAACGAGAGGCAAATTTTAGGGTGTTATAGCTATCCCTATTCAATCAACTTAAATCTGGAGGTATGACAGAATCGGTTTTCAGAAATTTAAGGTGTAAGGTGATTGAATACCAAAAGAACCCGGAAATTTGCAAACTGTAGGGAGTAGCAAAGGCAAGATGCCAACCAAAAGTTGGAACGAAGGATACTAACCAAAAGTTAGGATAAAACAAAGGAAGAACGCCAACCGAAGGCAAAATTACATCGAAGGATATCAACCAAGAGTTGAAATTCAAGCAGAGGGTACCAACCAAGAGTTGGGATAACAAGATACTAACCAAAAGTTACCAGCCAAAAGTTGGAAAACAACAAAGGATACCAACCAAAAGTTGGAGTACAACAAGGGATACCAACTAAAAGTTGGGAAACAAACAGGTACTAACCAAAAGTTAGGATACAACAAGATATACTAACCAAAAGTTAGGATAAAATAAAGGATATCAACCAAAAGTTGGGATGGAACAAGGTACTAACCAAAAGTTAGGATAAAATAGAGGATACCAACGAAAAGTTGAGAAACAACCAAGGTACTAACCAAAAGTTGGGAAACAACTGAGGATACCAACCAAAAGTTGGGAAACAACCAAAGGATGCCAACCAAAAGTTGGGAAACAACCAGAGGGTACCAACAAAAAGTTGGGAAACAACCAAAGGATACCAATCAAAAGTTGGGAAACAACTGAGGATACCAACCAAAAGTTAGTAAACAACCAAAGGATACCAACCAAAAGTTGGGAAACAACCAAAGGATAACAACCAAAAGTTGGGAAACAACAAAAGCATACCAACCAAAAGTTGGGAAACAACAAGGATACCAACCAAAAGTTGGGATACAAAAAGGTACTAACCAAAAGTTAGGAAACAATCAGAGGATACCAACCAAAAGTTGGGATGCAACCAAAGGATAAACAGGAAATAGAATCAATAGACTTATAACCTAAAAAGAAATGAAGATGAATCCGCTGAGGAAGAAAAGAAACCTACACAAACAAATCTGAAATGGACACAATATAATTCCTCGAGAAGGAAATACCCATAGGATGAACAAATCCAAGGCTTGTAGAATAAAGTGAAATGATATCTCCTGATGTATGACATTTTCTGCTGGGGAAAATTGGCAAAAGGAAATCAAATCTGGCTTATACTTCGAATGCATATGATTGAATCTTTCTATGGTGTAATGTTCCATATGAAATGGAAATGCTACGATGATGCAATAAAAAAATGCTTATGATATGTAAGAGACACTCGACTAGAATGAGCGCCGAAAAGAGCCAGCAACAGAGTCGTCAGGGAAAGAAAAACCGAATTGCCTTCAAAATACAACCTCTGCTGGAGAAATTTCAAAGTGAACTACCATCACGTTAGGAATACAAAAACAACAAACACATGCTGGGGATACAACCCAAAAACTGATGAAGAAGGGTTCCAATAACAATTGGGCTCCAAACCTACGGGGAATACGCTAACCACTGTCGATTTACCTACCAAGGAAATCATAAACGAATTCTGCTTGGGGAAAAGGAGTAATGATTCCAACTCCGCTAAAGGATAATACTGATCTCACTCATTTATTGGGGATCCTTCATCTGTCCTTACTCTGTTGGGAATAAGGGAACAACAACTAGAGATGCAAACATGCTTGGGAAGCACAAGGAAATCACTACTATCCTGTACGAGGTAACCAGCTTTTGGACACTAGCTGAGGAATGACAATCCACACACGACGCTGGCTAGGGGGAGAGTAAACTCTCGAACTCTTACTGAGGACTTCAATGGGGAAGACAACAGGCTAATCACAATGCTCTACTGAGGAATACAACACTTATATGGCCTCTGTTAGGGAGAGCAACTCTTGAACTCTTTCTGGGGAGACTAATATGAATCTCAGCTAAGGATGACAACCCTTCTTAGTCTCCTGTCGGGAAGAGCAACTCTACCGGGAAAAGTAATCACACCACTTGTTAGCTATCAACATGAATCTTATAGATGCAACATGACAAAAAAGCGTGCCCTGATACAACACAACCCACAAAGGAAACCAACCTATGGATATATCTTGCCCCAACATAATACAATATGGCTCTGATTAACCGTCCTCTGGAGAGGGTAACCTCTCGTGCTTCTGACATGGCTTGCCCCGTTATCAGCATCACAGTGACTTTATCGACACGACTGCCCCATACTGGCCACTAATGATCATAACTTGCTAGAAATGCATACGCTCGATAGAGTCTCGTGGTTATATGGCTTGGAATATGATTGTCCTTCGTAAGTTTCAGACATCTCAATTTGGCTCAATTAAGCTTCTCGACCGATGTTCATTATGTAAGCTTCCTCGATGTTCTAACACATGTATGCAAGCAGAAAATTTTTATTCTGAGAATGATAATTCTAATGCAACACACATGCTAATCTTGAAATTTTTATTGCAAAGGTATCGGTTAAACTCTGTGAACGAGTCACTAGTTAAGATGCGGCACCGATTTTTGAATGAAAGACATCATACACGTGCAATACCAAAAAAGATATTTTATCACAACTCATGGGAGTCAGAACATCATCTCGTTGAAATATGCCTTTAGAATAAACCCTGCTTCAATTGGGACTTTTGAGGGTTGTAACGTGGCTTGGTTCACGGTTTAAGAAAGAAAGGATATAAGGCTTAAAGTTTTGTTTTAACCCACTCATTCTCCTTGATGTTCTCCAGTACTACGTTCAGTTAATTCGGCATGAGTGTTCACCTTTCAAAAGGTTATTGAATGGTAATATTGATGTTTAAGGAACCTACAAGATTTTTGGAGTGGAAGTCACCCCTTTCGTCTCTGGTGTCTGTGATCACACGACCTTGTTCTTTTCTGAGGATTTTTCTTTTGTCATCTTATTCGCTTTTCGCTTTTCGCTTTTCATTATTTTGTTCTTCCCTAATTTTTTCCATAACTGATTCTTTTGAATTCTTTTTTCGATTTTGAAGTCTAGCGGGATGCTCTAACTTTTGCCTAAGTCCCTTGTTTTCAAGTTTCGACTTAGCAGGCTTTCTTTTATCTTTTTTTTTGTTGAAACAAATCGTGTGACACTGGCTTGTCTTAATTTCTCTAAAAGGGTTGTGACTGCCTCATCCTTTAGTTTGTGAGGGATAACCATTGTGGTTTCACATTCTTTATCTCTTGGTGAGTGAGGAATAATAGGTAACTAATCCCTAGATTCACACTCTTATTTGAAATTTGAACGCTTGGTCAAACTAAATAACGACTACCTTGCCCCTAGGTTAAATGTGAGGGTCTTTTCAAATGAAAAGAAACTCCCACTTCAAGGCTCAAAGGGGTTAATAAGGGTCTATCTCCCTTATATATCTGGTGTCTAGGGATTTGAAACATTGCATGTACATCATCAGCAAGGTTTTATCCAAAAGTATACGACCAGAGATTTCGCGTTTTCACTTCGTCATCCTCCCTTAAAGGGTTTAAGAAAGAAAATCTGGTATTGTAATGCACAGAAAAAATTGTATGAGTGAACACGAATGAACTACTTCAAGAAAAGCATACTTAATACATTAATATTATCATTCAAAAGCAAACAAGTTTTTACATGCAAACAAAGCATTAACAAACAATGAAAATACAAATGAAAATGTAGTAAATAAGCTAAAAATTGCCATCATTGAAGAGGCCTGATTTCGTATGGACTTACTGCTTCTGATGATGACTTTGCAATTTGGATGCTCACTTGGGAGGGTTCAGTTAATGCGGAAACCATCTGTTGTGATTGTGATAACCCTTTAATCAATCAGATCTTGCACCTGGTCCTTTAGAGCTCTACAATCTTCGATTAAATGGCCAGATGCCCCTAAATGGAACCTACATCTTGCAACCGTATTATAATCTAGTGGCAGCTGGGCAAGAGCAACGAAAGTCCTTAACTGAATCAACTGACGCTTGAGAAGCTCAGGCAATAATTGTTCATACAGCATGGGGATGACATCAAGCTTCCTTTCAGGCTTCTTCGGCCTTTGTCATTTCTTCTGAGGATGATTATGATTTAGGCACCCAGCTTGTCCAGGAACTTTCCTTTTCAGATCTGGTTGAGGAGCAGACAAAGTTCTTTGGTGCGAGGATTCTGGAACCAGAGACTGTGGAATATGCCCTTGTCTTGAGGTTGGCCCTAGAGAAAGGGGAGGAGCGACCATCTTTTCTGCAGCAGCTGGAACATAACCACCTTGCATGCTTGTGCCACCTGGCGTAAACTCGATCGCCTTTGAATCAATCAAATATTGGACCTTATGCTTAAAGTTCTTGCATCTTTCAATATTATTCCCCGACGCTCCAGAATGGAAATCGCAATAGGCACTTGGATCATAGTCTGGTGGGGGCTTACCAATAAGTGGAGTCATCATCCGAATTTCAACCAACTGAAGCTGAAGTAGATGTTGCAACAGCTGAGCACAAGGCATAGGAAGCAGATCAAAAGCTCTATCAAGCCATTGTGGCCTTAATCCATACTCTTCACTTATAGCCTTCTCTTGGGAAATAAGAGACGGTTGTTGATGGGAAAGTTCTGGATCCTCAGGTTGTGAAGAAGATCCGCAAAGTATCTCACGATCTTGGAGAGGTCCCATGGGAAAGGGAGGAACAACATTCTTTGTTGTAGTCTCAAGCATATGATTTCCTTCTTTTCTTAGCATGGTTCTTCTGACTTCCATGATCAGGCCCATCTGAGTCTTCAGTTGATGGACTTCCTCCTTCAGTAGTTTCTGACCCTGAGATAAAGCTTGTATGTCCACCATGAACATCCCCAACTGACTTTGTACTTTCTACAACTTTGCTTGAGTATGCTCCATATCCAACTCCTGGCTTCTTGGAAAAGTTAAGTTTGAAATTTTAAAGAAGACTATATCAGGATAACAATAACCAGCTTCACAACACCTATTATGAAAATGAATATGAAAATGCAAATGAAAATGTCATGTTTGAATATTTTCAGGGTGCTCTACACCTTGATTTGGGTTTAATAGCAACAAATAGAAGAGATGGATATAACACTGGTAAAGCCGATCATAGATTGAATAGGAAAACCAAGTCAATATAGAGTCAATACATCAGAGATAACATCAAATACACAGTCAATAAGCTGGCGGTGATCAATATAAGCAGAGTAAAAACGACTACAACATATCATCAATATACATCAAGGACAAACCTCCCTAAATATTATGCGCCTTGCACCAGGCTTGAACCTCCTTGAATAACTTCTTGGTGTCAAGATGTTTCGGCCTCTGAATCAACTCTTGAATGAGAATATCTCTTCTGTACATGATCCCCTCCAGATATCGGCAATGTTCCTCCCAAGAATCTTCTCCAAAGGCATCTTCAAGTTTAGGCTTCTTCACCTCTGCTTGAACTTTGAGCTCCTCTAAGGCTGACAAAGTTTCCTTAAGTTGTTTTTCACTCCGGAATTTGTGAGACGAATCTCTTCTGACCTCTCTCTCTTTAACTTTGAGCTACAGCTTCATCTTTTCAATCTGGTCATGGAGTTCGTCCTCTTTCATCTTGTGGGTCATCACTGTGGCGTTCCATTGGCTGTTAAACTTTGAAATCTCAAGGCGAGCCATGTCCAAATCTTTCTTTCTCTGTTGCAGGATGCTGCTAGCGCTCTTCAGATCTTAACATATCCTCTCTCTGCTCTTGATTTCTTTTTCTAGCTTTTTATCTCTCTTGGCTAGAAGTTTCGTCTTCACTTTGGATACATAGACTTCTTCACTTTGAGCATGCCCCAAACGAGATACCTCTATCTTTAACTCTCCATTCTCCTTGCGGAGCTCTTCTTTTTCTGCCCAGAGTTTTTTATACTTCTCAATCTCCACCGTAGTAGGTTGTTTAATCATTAACAGATATAATGGTACTTCAATGGAGAATGTCAGCAACACTCCTTCGACCCTATTCTGAATCCACTCAAATAGGGATCATAGGCTCTACAATCACTCTTGCCCAAAGAAGACTTTCCCCACTTATGGATCTTACTCCATGCATCCACAACTCTCTTCAGTAGCCCTGGGTCAGCTGCCCCAGTGAAGAATAAAGACTCTTGAACATCCTCATCCTTTGGTGGCTCCCTTAAGGCATACCCAAATTATCTAACAGCGCGAGAAGGGTTATAATTAATACCCATTTTTCTCCATATCAGAGGCACATTCGGGAAGTCTCCACAACTAAAAATAATTTCCTTGCCAAGCAAATCCCGATTGAACCAGACAATATCCTTCATAGTCAGCCCCATCAACCTTTTAGATCACTTGGAAGAATTCCTAGAATCAACAAAAGCTCCAGTACAAGGAAGATGATCCATAAACCATTTATGGAGAAGTAGTGTGCAACAGGAAACCATCCTTCCTCTCCTTTTCTCATTCTTATAGTGCACAGAATGATACAGGTATCCTAAGAGAGTAGGTGCATGATTCTTCATAATAAAGAGACGAACAACACCCATATCCATAAAATCACCCACGTTCGGGGACAAGACAATGCCATATACGCACAGAGCCAAAATAGAGTTGAAAACCACCCAACTACCAGCTTCATCATCAATACAGATTTACTAAAATAAAGAGCAACAGCAACATCGTCGAGATTAGGATCCTCCTCGGAATAATAAAAAGGCATTTTATCCTTGATAGGAACTCCCAAGATGAATGCATACTCTTCCAATGCCAGGGCCAACAGATAATCCGAAAAAGTAAAGCATTGCAACGGAGGATCGTAGAACTGTAGAAAAGTGTGGATAGCCTTATACTCATAATCAATAATATTATGCACAAAACTCAGAATTCTCTCATAATACTTCTTGGGATCCTCGAGAATGTTAGAATCTTCCAGAGCGATCAAACCATGATGAGAAACTAAGTCGCGAGCTAGAAACTTGTACACGATGATCTTCTTCCTACCATCTCTATAAACCTCTGATAACCGAAATCAAGGATAAAATGAGAACCTAGAAATACCCAAACATGAATGTTAGGATGAAATGATTATGCAAATGCAAACATGAGATCAAGGTTTCCATATGCTCTAAATAGTTGTTGCATTATCGACTGAAAAATGTCCATAATACCAGAATAACCATAATACCCAGGATTAAAAGTCCATAGTGACAAGAAAACCAGAAAACCGAGTAGGTTGAAAGTCAAGGTTTCCTGCAAAACTCATCCCCTCTCACATGTGGGTTCTAGTCTTGGACATGCCATCCTATGCATATCCTCAGTATCACGAACTCTCAGGTCGAGAAATGATGATATATTCACCATTTTTGGTTTGGCATCATCATCAATCAAGGAGGCCTCAACTGATTTCCTGTGAACGATCTCCAGAGTCGTAAGCTCTCTAAGTTAACACACAATTATCTGCACCAGATGCATAGAATAGAGTATCTCCAAAGAAAACCTTGTCTGAATGTGGGTTTCGTGTAACTACATGTGGCTAGACTCCACGCAAGCCACACTAATCTCTACTCTAATCCTAAGTGTGTACTCAAGCATGGGTAGTGGGCTTATCTCTCCTGGAACAATCTCACCCAACAACACAGCAGCAGCAAAGCAATATGATAACAGTAATCAAATGCAACCATATAATGCAAATGCAATAATGTACAACAGTAATGTACATAAAAGCATAAAAAGAATAAACACCCAAAGAACAGAAACAGGAAAGCGCTAGGATTGACTCGCATAGGGAACTAGATGTCCCTAGCAGAGTCGCCAGCTGTCACAACTGTGAAAATCACCTGGCAAAAAAATAGAAGAGTCGCCACCGAACTTTATTTATCCCGATGAAGGGAAAGGAAACGATGGAAAAAAAACCTCAAAAAAGGGAGAAAACATGGTCATCGCAACCAAATCCTAGGTTCAAAGTTGATTACGCGAGAGAAAGGTATTAGCACCCCTTGCATTTGTTGTACTCAACGGGATCCACGCTTGTTGTATAATCAAAGAGTGTGTTTATTTAAATCTTACTGCTAAACATAAACGAGAACAAAAAAGAAAAAGGAGACTCGATAGGACTTCGCCGTCCTATGCTTACGTATTCCCTCGTGCAACAGAAAAGTCATAGTCAACGTAGTTCGGAAGACTACGGGTGATGGGGGGAAGGTTGCTCACCAAGACATTGACGTCTTGTGCCTAGGTATCCTCATCTGAAATGAGAAATCAGATCAGCCATAGTTCGACTTACCACGGGTTGCTTAATGTTTTTTATGAGCGACGTTAAGTTCCTATTCCAGCAGTTAGGGTCGATGCTGATTTACGATAGAACGAAAAAATAACATACTTTTTCTGAAAATACTTTGACACATAATCCTGAAGGATGAAAATTATTTGAATTTGTTTGTGAGTTTTAGAGAAGTGAATTGAAATGGTTTGAGATTCACATTGCACTAAAGTCTATGATATAGAAGTGAATGTGTCGCATGATCTCCCCTAGGAGGGACATATGTTAAACACTCTAGACTAAGCAAGAAGAGACCCTTCACTCATCATTTCTCATATACTTAAGGATCGTGATACGCAATTTTCATCATATTTATTACGTGTTTTGATGTTGTTTTGAGAGAGAAGAAGAAAGACACACAAAAGGTCTAAGGGAAACTTGGCCCTAACGTTGTCATGCAAAATGGTCCTAAGTCAGAATGCGAGAGGAAAATTTATCCTAATGTTAGCATGCAAAAGATGGACTTAAGGTTGAGGTTAAAAGGGACTAACCTAACGTTATCATGCATATGTTAACTCCTAATGTCTATCCTACTCCAAGCTTAATAAAAAATTAAGTTGAACTAGGAGGCCCTAAGGGAGCATGCATGAATAAGCCAAAACAAGGAAAACAAGCCTAAAACAGCAGCTACAATAGCGCTCCAGCTTCAGAACAGCTATGAAAATCCAGCAAGTAGCACAACATCATTTAACAGCTCATGTTTCAGCATATAACAGGTGTAAAAAGCAGCAGGCAGAATAGATGCACATTTAACAACATGTTAGAATCTAGAACAACAAGTGTAAAAGGTCAGGCAGCATGTAGGCATCAACACTAAAGCAACACTTCAAGTAAGCAACGATCATCAACAAGCATGCATAGCACAATGAACATGTATTGACAATTAAGCACAAAAAAAGTTCAACAAGATTGTGCAATCAAATAGAAGTCTCTTACTTTGTGTTTGAGCATTTGAAGTCTCTTGCTTGTAGGCTTGAGCAAATTGTAATCTTGTGTGATTATAGTGAAAATATCTCGTAAGTACAAGGGGATTGGATTACTCTCAAGTTGGGAGAGAAACCGGGATAACTTTGTGTCTCTCTTATTTCTTTCATTTCATATCTGCTGCCTACCTCTGATTGAATCATATTTTATACCTTGAGTTTAGAATCTAACCAAAGAGTTTAAAAATCAAGAAAAAGTCATCACAATTTAATCTCACCCCTTCTTGTGTTTTTCTCACCTTCAACATGTCTCGTTGACATGCCTCAAGATTCTCTTTACTTGAGAAAGATAAATATTCTTGGTTTTAGCTTGATACCTAGCACACACACCTACAGAGAATATGATGTCAGTTTTACTTGTTGTGAGGTAGAGTAGACTCCCAATCATGCTTTTGTAGAGACTTTGATCTACATCAACACCATTTTCATCTCTGGTCACTTTTATATATGTAGCAGCAGGAGTTCTTTTGTGACTTGCATTGTTAAGACCAAACTTCTTCAGTATACTTTTATCATACTTACTTTGAGGCAAAAAAAATATTGTCTTCCATCTGCTTAACTTGAAGACCAAGGAAATAAGCGAGTTCTCCTACAAAACCCATTTCAAATTTAGACTTCATTTGTTGGACAAAATGCTCCACCATCTGGTCTGACATTCCACCAAATACAATGTCATTAACATATATATATATATATATGGGTTTTCATGAGCTTTTCTTTATCATTCTTTACAACGAATGTTTCATTTATTCCACCTTTCTTGTAGCCATTATTGACTAGGAACTCAGTTAAACTTTCATACCAAGCTTTTGGGGCTTGCTTCAATCCATAAATAATTTTCTTTAACTTTTACACATGATCAAGAAATCATGGATTAATGAATCCTTTAAGTTGTTCTACATAGACTTCTTCATTAAGATACCCATTCAGAAAGGAACTTTTAACATCCATTTGATACAACCAGAATTTTAACATGCACGAAACTCCTAGTAGCAATCTAATGGACTCAAGTCTAGCAACTGGAGCAAATGTTTCATCAAAATCAAATCCTTCTATTGGAGTGTAACCTTTACCAACAAGTTGTGCCTTGTTCCTTGTAACATTTCCACCCTCATCATATTTGTTCTTGAAAATCCATTTTGTACCAATGACATTAACATCTTCAGATTTGGGAACTCTGATACATTATTTCTTTTGAATTGACCCAGTTATTCTTGTATGGAATTTATCCAATATTCATTAGTCAAAGCTTCTTTCACATTCTTAGGTTTAATATTAGAGGTGAAGCAAGAGTTGGCAATCATATTTTTGGATCCGTTGATATCTCTTTCATTCAGATTTGATATGACATTATCAATAGGATGATCCTTATGAATTATTATGGAAGGTCCTTTGTTGGTAGGGATTTCATCAAAGTGTGAACTTACAGTCTCAAAGCCAGACCCCTTATATGGGACATTTATTGAGACATCTATCAATTAAGGGGAAACATCATCTTCATCTTCAACAACATTTTTCTCTTTAGGATTATTATCCATAACAATATTAACGGATTCCATCACTGTCTTGGTACGAGCGTTGTAGACTTTGTAGGCTATATTATTCATAAAATATCCAAGGAATATCCCTTCTTCACTTTTTGGATCCATCTTTCTCCTTTGCTCACGATCTGCCAAAATATAGCACTTACTATCAAAGACATGGAAGTATTTGACATTTGGTTTTCTTTCTTTCCAAAGCTCATATAGAGTAGCTTTGGTTCCAATCTGATAGCTACTATATTATGGATGTAGCAAGCAGCAATCATGGCTTCAGCCCAAAAATGATAAGGAAGATTCTTGGCATGCAACATAACTTTAGCAACTTCTTGTAGAGTTATATTCTTGCGTTCTACTACTCTATTATTCTAAGGTGTGATAGGTGCTAAGAATTCATGACTGGTCCCTTTAGCAGAGTAAAATTCAGAGAACTTGGAGTTCTTAAACTCCCTGCCATAGTTACTTCTTATCTTGACTATATCACATCACTCTACTTTTGTATGTGCAAACATAGTTCTTTGAATACATCAAAAGTATCAAAATTTTCTCTAATGAAGTTAACCCAAGTATGTCTTGAAAAAACATCCACACAAACAAAAAAATATCTCTTTCCACCAAGCTTTTCTACTTGCATAGGTCCCATGAGGTCCATGTGAAGTAGTTCAAGTACCTTTGAGGTGGCCATATGTTGGAGCTTCTTATGGGACATCTTGGTCTATTTACCTATTTGGAAATCTTCATAGATTTTTCCTTCTTCAATTTTCAGCTTAGGTAACCCCCTGATGGCTTCTATAGATATGATCTTCTTCATGCCCTTGAGATTGAGATGTCCAAGTTTCTGGTTCCATAAATTAGTTTTATCAACCTTAGACATCAAGCATGATGAGGGTTATGGTATCCATATATAGCAATTGTCCTTGGACCTGGAACCCCCTATTATCACATCTAGCTCTTTGTTGGAGACAATGTATTCAGACTTGTTAAACTTCACATTAAGTCCTCGGTCACATAGTTGAATGATGCTAATCAAGTTTGTAGTCAGACCTTCTACCAGTAACACATTCTCAAGATAAGGTAAACCTAGACTGATCATTTTTCCTATACCATTGATTTTTCCTTTTTCTCCATAACTAAAAGTAACATAACTATTTGAGTAGAGTTTCAACTCTTCAAGATATGTCTTTGCACCAGTTATATGTTTGGAACACCCACTATCAAAATGCTAATCTTATCTTGAAAAAACTCTAAGAGATGTATGAGTTATAAGAGAAGTGTTTATTTCTTTGGGTTTCCACATCTTCTTAGCATGGGTGTTCTTCTTTTTCTTTCCTTTGGGCGTTGGATGACAATAAGACTTAGAATATCCATACAACCGGAAACAAAAAGGTTTTATATAGCCATATCTTCCACAATCATGACACCTCACAGATGAATTTTAGTTACCTCTGATGTGAGGGTACACATGTTAAGCACGACGCTAGAGCATGTGGTCCTTCACCAGGAACTCTCTTTTGTGTTCAGGAGCCACAGTCTTCTTGGGGAGAATTTTGGCTTCCTTTTTATAGTTGAGCCCAATAACCTTATTTTCTCCAATATCCAAGATCTTATCTAGTATACCAGAACCACTATTCAACATACATAAAGATTTTGTCATATGTTCAATCTTGGAATTCAGCCAATTAACTTTTTCTTTTAAATCTATAATGATAGAGGTTAACTTCTCCTTTTCTTTATGGAGTAGACATATGGTTGTCTTTTGTTGTTCAACAGTCATGTAAGCTTCCTCCTATTTAGTGTAAAGAAGTTTATATGTTGCAGTTAACTCTTCTTCAGTCATTTTTGCATTACTATACTCTCTTTTAGGCTCATGCTTCAGTGAATGCCATCACACTATTAACATTTTCTCCTTCACTTGTATCATCAGAATCAGACCAAGAAATTAATAATCCCTTTTTGTGTTTTCTTAGAAAGGTGGGGCATTCAGTTTTCTTATGACCAAATCCTTCACATTCAAAGCATTTTACTCCTTTGGGTTTGTCCTCATCTTTGTGTTTGTTCTGAGGACTGATGTCAGACATATTATTTGGCATATTTATCCTCCATCTTATATAAATCCTTCTTAAAACTTTGTTGAACTTTGTTCCAACAAATCCTATAGCATCATAAAAGCTTTCTTCAGTATCCTCCTCACTTTGATCTTCATTCTCTTTAGTGTTGGATACAAAGGCCACACCTTTATTCTTCTTTTTTTATCTTCCATTTATAGAAACTTCAAAGGTTTATAGAGATCCAATGAGTTCATTCACCTTTAAGGTACTTAAGTCTTCTGAGGATGTTTTGAAGCAAATATCAGAGGATATATCTGACCAGCTTCTTTTCTAACATCTTTTCTCCCAAGGCAATTGAGTTGCTGGAAATATCACGAAGTCTCATGTTGAAATCAAATATGGATTCATCTTTCGTCATTATTAGCTTCTCAAACCCAGTTGTGAGAATTTATAGCCTAACATACACATTTTAGATGTTCCTTCATGAGCAGTCTTGAGGATATCTCAAGCTTCCTTAGCTTCAATACAAGTGTTGATGAGTCAGAACATATTTTTGTCAACACCATTAAATATAGCATTCAATACTTTATCATTTGCAAGTGCTTCATCATCATCATCATCATCCTTGGACCAATCATCTTCAAGCTTCAAACTTGTTGTACCATCTTGAGCAATAACCACTAGGATGTTTCCAACCTTTAAACACAGCTTTCCAAGTTTTCATGTCTACGAATTTGAGAAAAGCCAACGCCTTTGCTTTCCAATAATCATAATTTGAGCCATCTAAAATAGATGGTCTATTGACAGAACCTCCATCCTTAGTATTATCAATTTGAACAAAAAATATCTTCCTTGGATCTCACCCAAATAGAATAGGGTCACTGCTCTGATACCAATTTAAATTTCGTTCCTCAGGGGACAGATGTTGAGACAATTCATCCAACTTTTAAAAATAGTTTAAGAACATTTTGACAAGAATAATAAACAATGTAAGAAGTTGTAAATAACACAAGAGATTGGTAATCTAGTTTGGTGAAACCACACATACGTCTTGGGGTTCATTCTACCTAAGAAAGAAAATTCACTATTTTGAATTAGAACAATTAGTCTTATAAGAACCTCAAACTCTATGAGTTTATATGATTCTCCCTAATTCTAATGACTTTTGTTGCGGTGAAAATTGGATATCAAGCTATTAATTAACTTGAATCGTATTTCTTTTACAACCGGACTTTAATTTATCCAAAGGATAGGTCTAAAGAAAGAAAGAACCTTTTTGCGCGATGTGACAACAACGCTTTAGAGATTCGGGGATTCGGGGGTTGGTTATATCTAGGGAAGGTATTAGCACCCTAAATATCTGTAGTACTCTACAGGAACCTTTTGTTTAATTACTTGCTAAGTTTGTGAATTGTGCACTATGGTTTAAGGATTGGGAATTGTGATAAAATGAATAAAAAGGCCTAAGTGGTTTTCTAAGTTTGCTCGCAAAGGTATCGCACCTTCTGCCTACGTATCCTGACTAGGATAGAATCAGAGCAATTGTAGTTCACCTCACAAGGGGGAAGAACACTTGATGATGATCAAGGTTCAAGGGGAACAAACATGACAATGTTTGTGTGGAGTTTGACAAAACTCCCTAAACTAAATTGTAAAAGGGGGAAGTAAGAAATCATGACGATGATTCTTACACAGAGTTGACGAACTCTTTCCTAGGGTTCTAGTTGAAGAACACTCCTAGTATGGGTGGGTTTCTTAGACTTCGAGCAAAGTCTAAAGGCTTTTAGTCTAGGGTTAAGGTGACTTAACAAAGTCAAGGGATAGCAGAGATTTTGGTCCAAGACATTGACAGTCAAGTGGACAGACCTTCCTTTGGAGGAACAGTATTGTCGGCAACTGGACGAAAGCTAACGAGCTTCGTCGCTTAGGGATAAAATAAAATACAAACATCATTCAAACATTCATGGTGACAACTAAATACAAAGATTAAAGATGGAAAGCAATGATGACAATCAGAGCAATTGTTTTGGTACGAGAACCGTGACGACAGTTCGCACCTGGAATACCGTTAACAGACAGATGAGATAAATATAAAAATAATTCAAGGTAAAAATTCTAACATGTTGAAAAACATATATAGATATGATAACAATCAATTTTCTTGAGAAAACACAAGAGGAAACCTTCTAAATTTCATCTGCAACCAAATAGGGTTAGTACCGTTGACGAGCGGATTGCGCACCATAAAACGTGGTGAAAAAATAATCAAACATGGAAAATAAAATTATGACATGAAAGTACACATTAAAATAAACACAATGAAAAAAGAACGGGTGAAAAACGATAAAAAATGAGAGAGTTACGAATTTTTGAAGTTTATGTACAAAATAGGAAAAATAATAAAAGGGTTCGACCTCCACCCGGATCGAACCCTGGTCATGATGGTGAAAGGTATAATTGCGCGCATGTTCTTACCGCTGGGGCGGCTGTTACATCCATTAATCAAATGGAAACAATATGTATACAAGTCTGATTTTGAATCATGGCTGGGCAAAATACATAATCAACACCAAATACGTTTTATACCGTATCTCACTAACCGCTTATCGGATCGAGACAAATTTTATATGGATCTTGGGTAGAAAAATGAGAGGAAGAGGATGGTGATGTTAGTTTTTCCAAATTGTTCACCTAGTGAAAAAAACGAGGACTGGTGTGTGTGTGTGTTTTGAATGCATGGAAACATAATCGAAACCAAATACGTTTTATACCGTATCTCACTAACCGCTCATCGGATCGAGACAAATTTTATATGTAAATTGGGTAGAAAAATGAGAGGAAGAGGATGGTGGTGTTGGTTTTCTGAGATTCATTTTCCTGTGAAAAAAACGATAGCTGGTATGGTTTTATGTCATGAGATGCATAATGCTATGCACAACTTGATTCCAACATGTTTAATGCCAAGTAAATTCACATACACATCCAATATATGATACATAACAAGTGGCAAACAATTTTGAGACCAAGGCATGCATGAATGTGACTGTCATATCCAAGTTGCAAAATCACATAAGCATGACAAAGCACAACAAGATGACTTTAGAATTTGGGAGTGTCTTGAGCTGTATCAATCATCACAACATCTTAAGTATGTCATATTAAGTGTGTGCAAGTGAACAAATTTAAACTGGAACACACATATGAGAACATAGCATTCAATTCGCAAATGGTGTGTATTATGTGTGTGTGAAGCATGATGTGAAGCAAATCATTGTGCAGGTCATTTTTAGTGTTGTGGTCTATCTAAACATGTCACATATGTTCACATAAAGCTGTAGCAACAATAAAATACCAAGTACAAACAAGTATTTACAATTTGGTGTGTGAGAATGAGGCTTTTTGCAAAATGGTGCATGATGATGCATAGATGAAGTTCCAAAGCAAATTTAACCAAATTAATCATTTGTACAGCACAAGTGAGTGATAAATGGATGGTCTAAACACTAACATTCCAAAGAAACCACTTGGTATGAAAAATGGCATAGCATATGCAAGTCATCCAAACATTGATGCATATGAAGATGTAAACTTTGATTCATTGGTTTCTAGTGTAAGATGAGCATACCAACATGTCATATTTGAGTGTTATGAAGTGTATGTGAAGTGAATTTAAGAGAAAACCAGTTTGGTGCAAAGTTGGTCTTTTGGTGGTTTATGTGTGGAAGATCATGAACACACCTCTCATTCATGCTTTATACTTCATTTTATCAAAAACCTAAATATGCAAGATATGGAGAATAATGAAAGAGCAAGGTTTTACAAATTACATACCTGTTGGTGATCTTATTTAGCAAGCCAAGAATGTTGAGAAAACCAGAGGTGATGAAATCCAAGCTTTGTATTTGTGCTTTTACTTGAAACTTAAGAAACAAGTCACTTGAGATGCCAAAATGAGATTTCTGAGTTCTTGATGAAGGATGGAGGTTTGGACAGTTGGTATATATGATATTTGAGGTGTCCAAAGGATCAAAACCTCAAGAAAGTGTTTGGAGCAAGATTTGGAGGTTTTTATGGACTTTGGTCAAAGTAAGTTTCATGAAAAGTTGACTTTTGCATTCTTTGAATTTTTTGGTGATTCAATGGTTGGTACACCTTCTATATGTGATTTAGAGGGTGTGTGGATGATAGTTTGAGTGCTGGAACATGAAGAACTTGATATGGTAGCAAAGTTGCAAATGCTGAATTTTGGCAATTTTTGGCTATTTTGGTGATTTTGCAAAATGTAAGTAAGTGAGAGATGTGATGAGGGAACTTGGTTTAGCAGGTTTTTAGAATGAAGTTCCTGTCCTAAATGAGGAGTTTGAAGTCCCTATTTATAGAAAAAATGAGTGAGGAGCTTGCTAGGTGACTTTGCTTCACCATGAAGAAATCTTAGATTTTTTCTTCCAAATGACAACTTGCTTTGCTTTTCTGATCTCTAGCTGTTCCCTTAACTCAATTGGCAAGTTAGAATGATGATGTTACAGAGAAAACACAGCCTAGAGGCTTGGTAGAGTGGCTGGAGCAGAAATCCCTTTACACCTCATGCTTGGAAAAGTCAATCTTTTCAACTTAGGCAATGAACTTCCAATTCTTGATTCCATGCTATCTCCTTGCTATTTCTTTGATTCAACCTGCTTGAGATGATTAATATATCAGATAGAAGGAGTTTAGAACATTGAAATTGATCCACTTGAGTGATAGAGGTGCTTTTGCAAAATTCATCAATGTGGGACAAAAGTGACAAATTGCCAACTTTGAACACATGTATCTCTCAGCTCATAAATCCCCTTGAGATGTACTTGTACTTTTTAGAAAGCCCTCACATAGTACTACAACTTTCATGTTGGCCAGAAGTCTTGATTCCATTTAAAACTAGGTGAAAAATCCCCTTGAAGTTGGCTGATTTTAGGGTTCTTTAGTGTAAATGACTTAGAAATTTTCTAAGTTATTTTCCCTTCTAGAAATGTTTTTGCTTATATCTCAAAAAGTATGCATTTTCTGGTTGTGGACTAGTATGGGACTTTTGTAGGACTTGTCAAGAGCTTTCAAATGAGACTAGAACCAACTCAATTGGATGTGCGGTTAAGGAGATACGGTTTAGCCCTTTTCAAAACCCTAATTTCCCGATTTCTCGATTACTCTCTCATCTTTGATCCAATGATCATGAAAATTGATATGCAAATCCATTATGACATAAGGAACAACTTTGATTCACAACTTGGATTCCAATTCTCAAAATTCGAGGAGTTGACTTTTCGGTCAACCGTACGATCGATCGGTGCCGATCGAGTCGCCTGTTGATATTATGGACATCCTGGGACTTTGACACTTCTTGAATAGTCTTTAATAGCCTATATTAACTTCATGGACCTCACTCCCACCATTAAAACCTTTCCCAACATCAAAGTCAAACCACAGTTGACTTTCCACTGGTTAAAAACCCTAATCGGGGCCTCCTGACTGCACTGTTCTTGATTCTGAAACGATTTCTTCAAATTGACTTCCCATTTGACTTTGATATTGTCTTTGATTTCATTCCATGATTGAATTGGCCCAAATCATTGGTTGATCATTCCTTGATTGTTTTGAATTTGTCGGTGCGAGAACCCTGATTCATCTGTAACTTGACAATAATAAACTTGCACTGGTTTAGGGTTAGATAATGCATGATCATGCTTCTAAAAATGGTAATGAGGATCTAAGGTGGTCAAAATTTGGGGTATGACAGTTGCCCCTATTTAAATATCTTCACTAGATGAAACTGAGGATGACAATCCTCGGGGGATCGTAGTGAGAGGTATTTAAATACAGAAGAACCAGAAATTTTGTACCTTAGATCCGATGTTATGCAAAGGAATAAATGCCCAAATGCTATGAGTCCTAAATGATGTTTTATGATGCTTGAAAATGCAAGGCACACAAAAAGGTAAAAACAGACTGCCATCCACTGGGGAATAGTCTCTGGAGACTCGACATACCGGGAACGTCCTTATAGAAGGACACACACTGGGGAAGAGAAAACTTAAACCTGAATATCAGATAGTTCAGACATGACTAAATGATAACAACTGAGAACATAATTCTGATTGGAGGAGCGGAACCTGACGAGGACAACCGTTCACTGGGGAAAAGGGACATACTTTACTGGGGATCAAATAGTTCAGACGTGACTAGATGATATCATCTGAGAAACTCCGAATGGGAAACGGAACCTGACGAGGACAGCCGTTCATTGGAGAAAGAGATGCACTCCACCGGGGAAAGAATAATTTTCACATGGGGAATAAAGGAAATTGGTGACAACCTCACTGGGGATGATCAGACGAGGCCTTCCTATAATGAAGAGTTCAAACGGGATCTCCAGGAATGGACTAGGAACAAAGTCAGACACACAGGGGATACTAGTGACAACTAGATCTCCGGGACTAGACTGGAAAAGCAAAGACCTACTGGGGTACTGGTGACTACCAACCCAGAGGAAACAAATGAGGAAAACGGGAACGCCAGTGACAACTGGACTTTAGCTAGTGGGATTGGTGACGATCGATGGAATGTTAAATGAATAAACGACCATACCAGTTACAACGGGCTTTTCACGGGATTTGGTGACGACCAACCAGTGATGCCGGATAAGAATGCCAGTTACGACTGGACTTACTGGGGAATTTAAATAACAACCACAAATAACAATTTGGGTGAGCGCGCCAGTTACGACTGGACTTTATGAGGATTTGGTGACAACCAAACTCAGGTATCAATAACAATTGGATTTAAAAGACGCCAGTGACGACTGGACTTTAGTAGGGGAGGTTGGTGACGACCAACACATGATACCAATGGCAACTGGATTTAACGATGCCAGTGACGACTGGACTTCAGGGGATGTAACAATAATGATTACTAACCACGGTTCGGTTGAAGGGTGCCAGTTACAACTGGACTTGATTGGGGATGTTAGTGACGACCAACAAACACAGGGTGCCAGTGACGACTGGACTTAAAGTAAAAAGTTGGTAACGACCAACAAGTGATACCAACAACAATTGGATTTAAACAATGCCAGTGACAACTGGACTTTACTGAGGGAAGTTGGTGACAACCAACGAAGGGGTACCAATTACAATTGGATTTTGCGATGCCAGTGACAACTGGACTTTTCCGGGGAAAGGTTGGTGACGACCAACAAACACAAGGTGCCAGTGACGACTGGACTTTTAAAAGACTGTGGTGACAACCACGAGATAGAACATATGAATGCCAGTGACAACTGGACTTGATGGTAACAACCAGAAAATGAGATACCACAACCGGGGGAGAGGGTAGAACCACACTGAATCCAGGCTAAGTGGTGCAAATAATCTCAACTGTACTGGGGAACGGAGCTTAGTCAGGTCAGCCCGCGATGTACCAGTAATCTCTGTCTTTGGCAATCCTGTGGAGGATGGATCCTTCAAAACTTTACATGATGGCTTCTTAGTCTTGGTTACTACACACGGCCAAAGGCGAACCAAGTGAACAGATCTGCTAAGCGTTTCAACTGGGGAAAAAATGCAAATGTATATCAATGCTCCTGCCACCTTGAGACATCAGGGTGAGTATGATCTTACTGAGTTTTCCACGAGTTTAAAGCATTTGTTTTTTATTGACCTTTTCAAGTTTTATCATGAAAAATTTTGCCTCTTACGTTTTTCAAAATCATCGTTTGTCAAATAAACAGTGTTTTGCATAACAAAAAATGATAAAGAGAAGTAGTAGTTGCAAACAAAAGAATGGTTCGAAGCTGATTTTATTCAAGCAGGAGGTCTTGCCAATGGCAAGATTCCCTAGAACATTGTACAAGTGAAAAATGGCAAAAGTGGAAGGGTTACATTGAATCCCATGACCATTTATCCCTAAAGACTAGAAATCCACCAACATCCTTGCTTCTGACGAGAGCAACCGGAAGTGAGTTTTCTCTGTTGTAATTTGCTGCACTGGTGACAACCTTCTGATGCAGTGAAACGCCTTCGTCCCTAATTTTTGCCTGGATCGCCCTTTCGGGTTTTCAATCCACCGGGACGCTCATTTTTGCCTAAGTCGCCCTTTCGGGTTTTCAACTTAGCGAGCTTTCAATTCTTTTCTCTTTTTCTCTTTTTCTTTTTACCCTAACTTTTGCATAAGCCGCTCTTGCGAGTTTTCGACTTATCGGGCTTTTCTTAGGCGTAATATTTTCTGACTGCATCAGAATTTATTGGATGAGTAAGCTGCTCTCCATCCATGGTTGTGAGAATCAACGATCCTCCTGAGAAAACTGTCTTCACAATGAAGGGGCCATCATAGTTAGGCATCCATTTTCCTCGGGCGTCTTTATGGACTGGTAAGATCTTCTTCAATACAAGCTCACCTTCTCTGAACTCCCGGATGCGGACCTTCTTGTCAAAGGCTCTTTTGATCCTTTTCTGATATACCTGGCCATGACACATTGCAGATATACGCTTTTCGTCAATTAAATTCAATTGGTCAAATCTTTCCCTGACCCATTCTGCCTCTTCCAGCTTTGCTTCCATTATAACCCTTAACGAAGGGATCTCGACTTCAATTGGGAGTACAGCATCCATCCCATACACTAAAGAGAAAGGGGTTGCCCCTGTTGAGGTGCGGACTGATGTTCTGTATCCGTGTAGAGCAAACGGTAACATTTCATGCCAGTCTTTGTAAGTTTTCACCATCTTTTGTAAAATCTTCTTGATGTTTTTGTTAGCTGCCTCAACAGCTCCATTCATCTTCGGACGGTACGGGGAGGAATTATGGTGTTCAATCTTGAATTCATCACACAGTTCCTTCATCACTTTGTTGTTCAGATTGGTTCCGTTGTCTGTGATAATTCGGTTGGGAATCCCGTATCGGCAGATTATTTCCTTCTTAATAAAGCGTGCCACCACCTGTCGAGTCACGTTGGTGTAGGAAGCAGCTTCGACCCATTTGGTAAAGTAATCAATGGCGACCAGAATGAAGCGGTGCCCGTTGGAAGCTTTCGGCTCAATTGCCCCGATCATGTCGATGCCCCACATTGAGAATGGCCACGGTGATGACAGTACATTTAACAGCGTCGGAGGTACATGCATTTTATCTGCGTAGATTTGACATTTATGGCACTTCTTGGAGAATTGGATGCAGTCATTCTCTAAGGTCAGCCAGTAGTACCCGGCTCTCAAAATCTTTCTGGCCATCACGTAACCATTGGCATGAGTACCGAAGATCCCTTCATGGACATCTTTCATTAACAGCTCTGCTTCTCTTTTGTCGACGCATCTGAGTAGTACCATGTCATGATTTCTTTTATAAAGCACACCATTGCTGAGGAAGAACTTTGACGCTAGTCTTCTCAAAGTTTTCTTGTCAAGAGACGTAGCATCTGTCGGATATTCTTGTGTTAACAGAAAGTTCTTTATATCGTGGTACCATGGTTTACCATCTGTCTCTTCATCGATCATATGACAGTAAGCGGGCTCTGTTTTTCGCTCAATCCGGATGAGAGTAGCATCATTTACATCTTGGACTTTCCACATGGAGGCCAACATGGCTAAAGCATCGGCAATGTGATTTTCAGACCTAGGTACATGCTTGAAGGTAATCTCGTCAAAGTACTCGATCATGTCGACGATATATGCTCTGTATGGGACCAGGTTTTCATGTCGGGTCTCCCATTCGCCTGTGACCTGGTAGATGACTAGTGCTGAATCTCCGCTCACTTCTAGAGTTTTAATCTTGAGGTCAATGGCTGCCTCAAGGCCAAGGATACATGCCTCGTATTCTGCAATGTTATTTGTACAATCAAAATCCAGACGCGCTGTGAACGGCGTGTAACCACCTTCAGGACTCATTAAGACAGCCCCTACTTCGTGTCCGCTGTAATTTGAAGAACCGTCAAACATCATCCTCCAAGGAGAACTTGGTGGTGAGTCTTCAACAGGACCAACCTTTTCACAATCTTTTACTGCCATAATGCCTTCATCAGGAAAATCGAGCTTAACAGACTCATCATCTTCAACTGGTTGTTCGGCAAGATAATCTGACAAGATACTGCCTTTGATAGACTTCTGAGTAACATATTGGATGTCGTATTCTGACAATAACATGTGCCATCTGGCAAGCCTTCCAGTCTGAGCGGGCTTTTCAAAGATATACTTGATAGGGTCCATTTTTGCAATTAGCAGAGTGGTATGGCAAACCATGTACTGTCTAAGTCTTTTGGCGGCCCACGCCAATGCGCAACATGTCTTCTCAAGGAGCGAATAACGGCTTTCACAATCGGTAAACTTTTTGCTCAAGTAGTAGATGGCGTGCTCTCTTCGTCCAGATTCATCTTGTTGACCCAACATACAGCCCATGGAACTTTCTAGAACAGTGAGGTACATGAATAACGACCTTCCTGGAACCGGAGGTATCAAGATGGGCGGTTCTTGCAAATACCTTTTGATTTTGTCAAAGGCCTGCTGACAGTCTTCATTCCAAACCACTGGTTGATTTTTGCGTAGCAGTTTGAAGATGGGTTCACAGGTCGGTGTTATGTTGGAAATGAACCGAGATATGTAATTTAATCTGCCCAGAAAACCTCTGACCTGTTTTTCTGTTTGAGGAGCCGGCATGTCTTGGATGGCGCGGACTTTGTCTGGGTCTACTTCGATTCCTCGTTGACTAACAATGAAACCAAGTAGCTTTCCTGACCTTACTCCGAAAGTGCATTTGGCAGGATTCAACCTTAGTTGATACTTTCTAAGTCTTTTGAACAGCTTCAGGAGGTGCTCTAGATGATCATCTTCGCTTCGAGACTTTGCAATCATATCGTCGACATACACCTCAATTTCTTTGTGCATCATGTCATGAAATAGAGTGACCATGGCCCGCTGGTAGGTGGCTCCAGCATTTTTCAAACCAAATGGCATAACTTTGTAACAGTAGGTTCCCCACGGCGTGATGAAGGTAGTTTTTTCCATATCATCTGGATCCATTTTAATCTGATTGTAACCCGAGAAACCGTCCATAAAAGAGAACACTTCGAAACGAGCTGTATTGTCTACCAATGTATCAATGTGTGGCAGTGGGAAGTCATCTTTCGGACTGGCCTTGTTCAGATCCCTGTAGTCTACACACATTCGGACCTTACCATCCTTTTTCGGTACTGGAACAATGTTTGCTACCCACTCAGGGTATTTGGATACAGCCAAGAACCCTGCATCTACCTGCTTTTTTACTTCGTCTCGGATTTTGAGTGCCATGTCTGGCCTGGTTCTGCGGAGCTTTTGTTTTACTGGAGGGCATTCTGGTCTAAGCGGCAGCTTGTGAACCACTATGTCAGTGTCTAGACCCGGCATGTCCTGATAGGACCAAGCGAACACATCCACATATTCCTTCAGGAGTTCTTTCAATTGTTGTTTGATGTCTGCCCCGAGGCTTGCCCCAATCTTGACTTCCTTTTTGTCATCTTCTGAGCCCAGGTTAATGACTTCAATCTGCTCTTTGTATGGTTGGAGTTCCATGTCTTCGTCTTGAGTTAGTCTTACCAGTTCATCGGGAATTTCAAGATCTTCGTCCTCCTCTTCAGCTTGGTGAATTGGTGAATCAAAGTCAGGAGGAGATGCCTGGTCATGGGAATCAATGGGTTTTTGGATGTGGCTGCAGATGGGGAATGGTTTAATTTTATTAAACATACAAAGATAAATGCAGCACACAAAAAAGAAGATTGCTTTCGGTTTTTTTTATGATTGCCATTTTTTCTTTAAAAGCGAAAACGAATAAAAGCATCAAAAGCAAATGAGGAATTTAGCAAAACAGTTCATTTTCATTGATGTATTTTGAAAGTGCGGGGCCCGTACAAAACATTCCTATGACCTTGGGCACGGTCATGGAGTTTTAAAACAACAAAACAAGAAAAAGACACAAAGCAAATTACTTTAACTCGTGACAAACTACAGGAACATCAATGGCCTCCCAGTTGCTCAAGGGAGATTTGCACCGATACACTAGATGCCCGATGTATTCACTTTCTTCTTCGTCTCCTACGGCGTTGACTTGGGACCCGCCGCTGATGAATATTTCTTGTATTGTCCTGGGACGCCTCTGGTCTAGTGTAGTGTCTTCAGCAGGAGTTGGTTTGTAACCCAACCCCTGTCGATCCATCTTCGGCTGTACTTCAATAATTTCTCCCCATCCTGCGGGAGTGCCTTCTGCGAGCGCTGCTCTGATACTTTGAGCGGAAGCGAACGATGGACTACCTTTGGCTACCGTTTCTTCTACTATTACTGCATGGGCTATTTCCAGAGCTTGAAATGAGGTTTCCAGCGCACCTTCTTCTGCTTCGATGTATCTGAAGGATGACAGATTGCTTACCATAAAGTCTTCCTCCCCATGCACAATTATTAGCTGGTCATTCACCACATACTTCAATCGCTGATGCAGAGTTGATGTTACCGCCCCGGCTTCATGTATCCACGGTCGTCCCAACAAACAGCTGAATGTCGGGTTAATGTCCATCACCTGGAACGTTATATCAAATACATGTGGTCCAACCATGACGGGTAATTCTACTTCTCCAATAACAGCCCTTCGGGACCCGTCGAAAGCCTTCACGATCAAAGGAGTGGGCTTCATCTCTGCTCCTGCATAGGCCAATCTTGCAAGAGACCTTGCGGGCAACACATTCAAAGATGATCCGTTATCTACTAAGACTCGTGCTAGTGTATCTTCCTGGCACTTTATGGATATATGTAAGGCTTTGTTATGGCTACGACCTTCTTTTGGCAATTCAGCGTCACTGAAACTCAACGTATTGCACGCTGTGATATTGGCTACTACCGAATCAAATTGCCCCAGTGTTATATCTCTGGTCACATGTGCCTGCTGAAGTACCTTTTGCAGCGCTTCCCGGTGAGCGGGGGAATTCATTAAAAGAGACAGGACAGATATCTTGGCCGGCGTTTGGTGGAGATGATCCACCACCTTGTAATCGCTTTTTCGGATAATCCTCAAAAACTCTTCATCTTCTTTCTCGGGATTTGTCACTTCTCTGTTCTGTGTTTCCACCGGGGTAGTGGATTTTGGAGTCACTATCGTAATCTTGGGCTGATAAATTCGACCACTGCGGGTCATCTTGCTCGTGCCCACGATGTTCGTAACATCGTCTTGCTCTTTCTTTCCTTTCTTTTCTTGATCTGCATTTCCCGGTGTCACTGTTAAACCATATTTCCAAGGGACCGCTTTTGTATCATTGTATGGAAATGGCTTTGGTCTTTGAATTACGACGGATCGGCGTTGAGTGATCGCTGATCTATTGAACACAGGCTCTGCACTTCCGGGCGCTTGAATCCATTTGTCTTTGTTGGGTTGATCAAATGATGGTTTTATCACGGCAATATTTTCACTTCGGACCTTACTGCATACTTGTAACAATCCTTCATCAATCAAACTCTGGATATCTTTCTGTACTGTACCACAAACTTCAGCATTAACAGAACATTTTTTACAATCGTTGTGATTACCCTGAATATACCCTGCTTTTACCAGTTTCTCATGTAGCATCTTCAAGGGTGTCTTGATCTCCGATACTTCAGTAATTACTCTTTCAGTTGACGAATCATCCACAGCGTTAACCCCTCCATGGTTCGGTAGCGGGTTACTCTTGACATTGGGCGGAATATCATTAAAGGACAGGATTTTCTTTTCAATCAGCTCCCTTACCAAATGCTTCAAGGCGAAGCAACTTTCTAAATCATGACCAGCGGCTCCTTCATGGAATGCGCAGTGAGCGCTCGGATTGTAAAAAGGAGATGTTGTATCAGGGGTCAGTGGCCTCGTCGTCACTAAACCTTCCTGGACCAATGAAGGGTATAACTCCGTGTAAGTCATCGGGATCTGCGGGAAATTCGGCTTGTTCGTCGGTCTTCTATTTTGAAAGCTCTGGCGGGGTGCCGGAGCTCGGGGTTGTTGTTGTTGTAGGAGAGGCGGAGCGTTGGGCGCTCGTTGTTGCCTTTGCTGAAACGGCTGATATCCAGGTGCAGGCTGTGCTGTCTGGTAGTTTGGTCGAGTGAAAGCAGGAGTGACAGCTGCCACGTATGGTTGTGTGGCATACTGCGGTGGATATATTGCCCTGGGGTAACCTTGTTGCATGTAACTCGGCGGCGGCGGTTGATTGTAGTTCAGATAAGGTTGTTGTTGGTAAGGTTGTTTTTGTGTACGTCTACCTTTTCCACTGGTGATGGAGTTGGTCTCTCCTTCCTTCTTTTTGTGGAATGGGTTACCAGTTTTCTTAACCTGACCACTTGAACTGCTGGAACTGCCTGTAACTCTTCCGTTTTTCAGCCCTATCTCTACTCGGACTCCCACAGCTACAATATCCGAAAAGCTGGCAGACACACTGCTGATCATTTTCTCATAGAACTCGGGTCGCACAGTGTCAACAAACCAATCAGTCAATTCTTTCTCACTAAGTGGAGGTTCCACCTGTGAAGCTACTTCTCTCCATCGCTGAGCGTATTCTTTGAAGGATTCAGAACTCTTCTGGGACATACTTAGCAGTTGCCTCCGATCGGGCGCCAGATCCATATTATATTTGTAATGTCTTATGAAAGCATTAGCTAAGTCTTGGAAATTGAGAATCTTAGTCTGATCCAAACCCAAATACCATTTTGCTGGTGCGCCTTTCAAACTGTCCTGGAAACAGTGTATCATCAACTTGTCATTTTCAACATAAGCCGCCATCCTGCGGCAATACATGAGAAGGTGCGTTCGCGGGCAGGAAGCCCCTGAATATTGATCAAATTTTGGAACTTTGAATTTTGGCGGGATTATCAACCCAGATACCAAGCACATATCCCGGGTGTCAGTCCCGAATACATCATTGCCCTCCATAGCTTTTAACTTTCTTCCCATCGTTTCAACATTTTCTTTTAATCTTTCGTGTTCTTCATTCTCTCCTTCATACTCTTCTTGATCTTCGACCACTGGTTGATAATTATGAAACATTGGGTGCACCTGCGCTTGCACAGCTGCCGGAGCATAGGTAGGGATAGCCTGGGGCATTTCCCCTCTCAAAGGAACATTCTGCTGATTTACTGGAGTCGGATGTAGAAAATCCGGGTGTAAGCCATACGGTGGATTGTTGGCGATGGTGTCGGCCGTTGGAACTGGATCTATAGCAGCACTAGTAATCTCAGAAACTACAGTAGCCTGGGTATCCATCTTCGCTTTTATCACCTGTAAAGCTTCCATAATCTGCTTGATTCCGCCTCGGAGATCTCCGAGCTCGTCATCGATTCTTACAATTTCTTGATTTTGAGCCTCCATTAGTTGACGGGCTCTGGCTCTCGTGTTGTACTTGTGCGTTGGATTCAGTGTGCTTTCCTCTGTTGAAGATCAGACAGTGGGATGAGACACGACACAGAAAACAACACTTACGATATGCTTATGACATGTTTATGATATGCTTATGATATGCAGACATGCAGATGCAGTATTTTGAACATTCAAGGGGTTCTTAGAAGTCATTCATAGATATTAAAAAGGGAAAACATTACAATCATTTTCTTTTCATCCCTCTACTGGGGAGTTTACAACAGTTGGAAATTGAAATACAAAACAAAGATTACATCATCACACAATGATCTTGGACCATCTAACTCGAAGGTCCTCCCTCTTCTGGTTGAATTCTTCTTCTACCCTGGAGAGCTTCCTTCTCTTGCATAGCCAAGAAATATTTGTTCCTCCAAACCTTTCCTTCCTCTTCTGCTTTTACCAAGGCAGTCTGCAATTCTTCCTCGAGTGTAGGTTCTGCTGATTCGGGTTCGAATCGGGTATAGAACATTTTCAGAGCGGCCTCTTCCACCCATGCTAGGTAGGAGTCTGATACAGCCGTGTCAGGGTAGTCTAAAGCAGTCATGCCCCTGACGTTGATACGGCGCCAAGCGTAGATGATCCTGGCTTTGTATTCTCGATTCTCTCCGTCTTGAATGCAGAAACTCCTCATCAAGTTGAAACCTGGTTCGCCCATCATCGGATACCCTAACTGTCTGCGAGCAAGGATAGGGTTGTAGCTGATGCACCCTCTGGTACCAATGAGCGGTACGTTCGGGAAGTCTCCACAACTTTGAATCATAGGGATCCCTCCGTAATCAGGGTCGTACCATTGAATGTCGGTATGCTGGAGTAACAGTATCCTATCAGTCCATGGATTGTTGTTTTGGACATCCCAAAGTGCTGGTAATCTTGGTAAGCGTGAAAGGAACCATTTGTAGAGGAGAGTGGAACAACATTCAATTGGTCCAGCTTCGTACAAGTGTCGGCGGTGAATTGCATAATAAGTATCAGCTAGGAGAGTAGGTACAGGATTTCGGAGCAGGAACAGGTTGATAGCGTCTTTGTGGATGAAACTGTTGTCAGACGGGAACAAGAAGAGTCCATAGATTAATAACACCAAAAGAGCTTCAAATGCCTCCCAATTCTTGGTTTCGGCTTGAAACCGTGCTTTTTCAAACAAGAATCTGGTAGGTAGACCGTAAGGATGCCCTTGAGCGGTCATTAGGGTTCGTACCTCAGCTACTTCAAGATGAATGGCTTCGGCGATTGCTCTTTCATCAGGGAAACCTTCTCTTCCAGAAAACGGCCTCGGAGCAACATTTAATCTCATCAACACTGAGTATTCTTCCAAAGTTGGCAACAGCTGGAAATCTGGGAAAGTAAAACAGTGATAGGTTGAATCATAGAACTTGACGAGCGCGGACAATATTTCCTCATCCACCTGAATTTCAAGTAAGGATAATACATTGCCGTGTCGGGCTTTGAAGGCTTCAGGGTCTTCTACCATTCTTCCCAATATTCTCAGGTTCTCCAGATCTGGTTGTCGGAACTTGAACTCCATAGCTGATCTTCTTCTTGGATCCATTATTAATACCTGTGAAATGATTTTTAAAACCCCTTGAATGTTTAAAATAAAAATGCGGATGCAAATGCGTAAAGTTTTATAGAACTCAGATCTCGAGATTCAAAACATCACGGATTTCATTTAATTTTCGATGTTGCACTACAAAATCTTTTAGTACACATTACAAGAAAACTAAACAGTGCTAAAGGAAATCCTCTGACAAAAACTCCACCGTGGCATTTGCTTTCTGTAGTTCTTCCTCCACTCGCATCTTCTCTTCCATAAGTTTCTCAATCATCGTCTTCCACGGAGTAGACTGGTTACTGAAGTAGAACAAGTTTTCCTGGGCCTTTCTCTTCTTGGATGCCCTTTTCTCTTCATCTCTCTCTTGGAGCTGCTTGCGGAGTGTTTCGTTTTCTTCCATTACCACCTGATACTTGTACCTCCAGGACACCTCAGTCTGCTGTGACTTTCTCAAGGCAATCCTCAACTTTTCCTCCTCAGAAAAGAAGATCAATGGGCGTTTTTCTTTCAGGACCATAGGTTCTTGCAAGGCATAAGGCATCTTCAGTTGGATAGCTCTTTTCCGAACCCATTGGAGATAAGGATCAAAGGAGACACAGTTAGGCTTTCCCAGACTTTCCTTTCCTCTTTTGTGAACATGCTTCCAAGCTTCCAGAAATTCTCCTTTCAACTCAGATTCTCCCAAAAAGAACAAGCTTTCAACACGAGCACTGTTAGGACGGTCCTTCAATGGATACCCGAGTTGTCGTCGGGCGAGCACTGGATTATAGCTGATTCCTCCGTCTGTAGTAAGGAGGGGTACGTTGCCAAAATTTCCGCAGCTGTCAATAATCTTTATCTCGTCATAATCTCTGCTGTACCATTCAACATCAGAATGCGACAGTGCCATAATCTTCTCAGACCACCAACCCTTCTTCCAGAATACATGAGCCTTGGGCATATGAGAGTGGAACCACTTGTACAACAATGGAACACAGCAGATGATCATACCACCCTTGTGAAGATTCCTGAGGTGAATGGAATGATGAGCACTACCCAGCAATGTTGGTACTGGATTCTTCCTCAGAAAGATCTTAATAGCATTGAGATCCACAAAGTTGTCGATGTTGGGGAACAGGAAGATCCCGTAGATAAGCAAGGCCAAGATTGCTTCAAAAGCGTCCATACTCAGGTGGTCAGCATAATACTGTGCTTTCTTGATCAAGAATCCAGCAGGTAAACCAGAGATCCCTCCTTTGGTAGTCATGTTTTCCTGTATATCCTTTACTCCCACACGTATTGCTCTGGCGATTTCTTCCTTCTTAGGGTCCTTCTCCGTGAATGGAAAAGGAGAATCTTCAATGATGGGCAACCCGATTAGGCAGGAATACTCTTCGAGTGTTGGTACAAGCTGATAGTCTGGAAATGTGAAGCAATGATATAGCGGGTCGTAAAACTGTAACAAGGTGGAGAGGAGCCCCAGATCCATCTTTTTCTTAGTTCTCAACAGTGACAACAAGTTACCATATCTGCTCTTGAAACCTTCTATATCTGTGATATAAGTGCTCAACCTTTCAATATCATCCAGTTTAGGACTCTTGTATGTGTACTTGATTGTTTTCTTTTTTCCCTGATCCATGATGTTTCCTAAAGTTTTAAAATAAGAGACTGAGTTCCATAAAACTTTTATGTTATGATGTTTATGAATGCATGGATGCAACAAACACAAGTATTCACATATACACATCAAGTTTTGGTTTAGGGAAATTTAATCAGGAGCCAAGGTCTACCTTTCCCAATAAGGAGTGTACTAGAGCTTTTTCCACCTGTAGAACAAGGTTCTAAAAAGTTCCCAGAGTCCTCGACCCATCTTTCGGATATTATCAACTGCCCAAATAACTCGGGGGTCGATAACATTCTCAAGAGAGTCTCGTCTGAGTGTAGTATCGCGTATCAACTATTCGGAAATACTCCTTCATAGTTATCGCACTACATCCTAATAAGGCCAAGTGGGGTAATGTGTTCTAAAGGTCCACAATGGCATGGGCCCCTTATAGAAAGCAACATTGTTTTCACGAATACTCGATCAACAACACTACCCTCAAAAAGGACCTCCATTGAGCGGCGGTTTTCAAGTTGGCTTAGTCGGGAATCAACTCCCTATAAACCTCCTTGAATATACCACCTTCCTATCATAAGTACGCTCAAGCACGGGTATAGTGCTGTCTCATCATTTGTATTTCCCAAAAGCCAAAAGAACAAATCTGCACATATTCACAAATATTCACAAATAGCAAGTATATAAACAAAATAGGTTAAACCCTCAAAATAAACAGCCTCCCCAGTGAAGTCGCCATTTCTGTTGCGGTGAAAATTGGATATCAAGCTATTAATTAACTTGAATCGTATTTCTTTTACAACCGGACTTTAATTTATCCAAAGGATAGGTCTAAAGAAAGAAAGAACCTTTTTGCGCGATGTGACAACAACGCTTTAGAGATTCGGGGATTCGGGGGTTGGTTATATCTAGGGAAGGTATTAGCACCCTAAATATCTGTAGTACTCTACAGGAACCTTTTGTTTAATTACTTGCTAAGTTTGTGAATTGTGCACTATGGTTTAAGGATTGGGAATTGTGATAAAATGAATAAAAAGGCCTAAGTGGTTTTCTAAGTTTGCTCGCAAAGGTATCGCACCTTCTGCCTACGTATCCTGACTAGGATAGAATCAGAGCAATTGTAGTTCACCTCACAAGGGGGAAGAACACTTGATGATGATCAAGGTTCAAGGGGAACAAACATGACAATGTTTGTGTGGAGTTTGACAAAACTCCCTAAACTAAATTGTAAAAGGGGGAAGTAAGAAATCATGACGATGATTCTTACACAGAGTTGACGAACTCTTTCCTAGGGTTCTAGTTGAAGAACACTCCTAGTATGGGTGGGTTTCTTAGACTTCGAGCAAAGTCTAAAGGCTTTTAGTCTAGGGTTAAGGTGACTTAACAAAGTCAAGGGATAGCAGAGATTTTGGTCCAAGACATTGACAGTCAAGTGGACAGACCTTCCTTTGGAGGAACAGTATTGTCGGCAACTGGACGAAAGCTAACGAGCTTCGTCGCTTAGGGATAAAATAAAATACAAACATCATTCAAACATTCATGGTGACAACTAAATACAAATATTAAAGATGGAAAGCAATGATGACAATCAGAGCAATTGTTTTGGTACGAGAACCGTGACGACAGTTCGCACCTGGAATACCGTTAACAGACAGATGAGATAAATATAAAAATAATTCAAGGTAAAAATTCTAACATGTTGAAAAACATATATAGATATGATAACAATCAATTTTCTTGAGAAAACACAAGAGGAAACCTTCTAAATTTCATCTGCAACCAAATAGGGTTAGTACCGTTGACGAGCGGATTGCGCACCATAAAACGTGGTGAAAAAATAATCAAACATGGAAAATAAAATTATGACATGAAAGTACACATTAAAATAAACACAATGAAAAAAGAACGGGTGAAAAACGATAAAAAATGAGAGAGTTACGAATTTTTGAAGTTTATGTACAAAATAGGAAAAATAATAAAAGGGTTCGACCTCCACCCGGATCGAACCCTGGTCATGATGGTGAAAGGTATAATTGCGCGCATGTTCTTACCGCTGGGGCGGCTGTTACATCCATTAATCAAATGGAAACAATATGTATACAAGTCTGATTTTGAATCATGGCTGGGCAAAATACATAATCAACACCAAATACGTTTTATACCGTATCTCACTAACCGCTTATCGGATCGAGACAAATTTTATATGGATCTTGGGTAGAAAAATGAGAGGAAGAGGATGGTGATGTTAGTTTTTCCAAATTGTTCACCTAGTGAAAAAAACGAGGACTGGTGTGTGTGTGTGTTTTGAATGCATGGAAACATAATCGAAACCAAATACGTTTTATACCGTATCTCACTAACCGCTCATCGGATCGAGACAAATTTTATATGTAAATTGGGTAGAAAAATGAGAGGAAGAGGATGGTGGTGTTGGTTTTCTGAGATTCATTTTCCTGTGAAAAAAACGATAGCTGGTATGGTTTTATGTCATGAGATGCATAATGCTATGCACAACTTGATTCCAACATGTTTAATGCCAAGTAAATTCACATACACATCCAATATATGATACATAACAAGTGGCAAACAATTTTGAGACCAAGGCATGCATGAATGTGACTGTCATATCCAAGTTGCAAAATCACATAAGCATGACAAAGCACAACAAGATGACTTTAGAATTTGGGAGTGTCTTGAGCTGTATCAATCATCACAACATCTTAAGTATGTCATATTAAGTGTGTGCAAGTGAACAAATTTAAACTGGAACACACATATGAGAACATAGCATTCAATTCGCAAATGGTGTGTATTATGTGTGTGTGAAGCATGATGTGAAGCAAATCATTGTGCAGGTCATTTTTAGTGTTGTGGTCTATCTAAACATGTCACATATGTTCACATAAAGCTGTAGCAACAATAAAATACCAAGTACAAACAAGTATTTACAATTTGGTGTGTGAGAATGAGGCTTTTTGCAAAATGGTGCATGATGATGCATAGATGAAGTTCCAAAGCAAATTTAACCAAATTAATCATTTGTACAGCACAAGTGAGTGATAAATGGATGGTCTAAACACTAACATTCCAAAGAAACCACTTGGTATGAAAAATGGCATAGCATATGCAAGTCATCCAAACATTGATGCATATGAAGATGTAAACTTTGATTCATTGGTTTCTAGTGTAAGATGAGCATACCAACATGTCATATTTGAGTGTTATGAAGTGTATGTGAAGTGAATTTAAGAGAAAACCAGTTTGGTGCAAAGTTGGTCTTTTGGTGGTTTATGTGTGGAAGATCATGAACACACCTCTCATTCATGCTTTATACTTCATTTTATCAAAAACCTAAATATGCAAGATATGGAGAATAATGAAAGAGCAAGGTTTTACAAATTACATACCTGTTGGTGATCTTATTTAGCAAGCCAAGAATGTTGAGAAAACCAGAGGTGATGAAATCCAAGCTTTGTATTTGTGCTTTTACTTGAAACTTAAGAAACAAGTCACTTGAGATGCCAAAATGAGATTTCTGAGTTCTTGATGAAGGATGGAGGTTTGGACAGTTGGTATATATGATATTTGAGGTGTCCAAAGGATCAAAACCTCAAGAAAGTGTTTGGAGCAAGATTTGGAGGTTTTTATGGACTTTGGTCAAAGTAAGTTTCATGAAAAGTTGACTTTTGCATTCTTTGAATTTTTTGGTGATTCAATGGTTGGTACACCTTCTATATGTGATTTAGAGGGTGTGTGGATGATAGTTTGAGTGCTGGAACATGAAGAACTTGATATGGTAGCAAAGTTGCAAATGCTGAATTTTGGCAATTTTTGGCTATTTTGGTGATTTTGCAAAATGTAAGTAAGTGAGAGATGTGATGAGGGAACTTGGTTTAGCAGGTTTTTAGAATGAAGTTCATGTCCTAAATGAGGAGTTTGAAGTCCCTATTTATAGAAAAAATGAGTGAGGAGCTTGCTAGGTGACTTTGCTTCACCATGAAGAAATCTTAGATTTTTTCTTCCAAATGACAACTTGCTTTGCTTTTCTGATCTCTAGCTGTTCCCTTAACTCAATTGGCAAGTTAGAATGATGATGTTACAGAGAAAACACAGCCTAGAGGCTTGGTAGAGTGGCTGGAGCAGAAATCCCTTTACACCTCATGCTTGGAAAAGTCAATCTTTTCAACTTAGGCAATGAACTTCCAATTCTTGATTCCATGCTATCTCCTTGCTATTTCTTTGATTCAACCTGCTTGAGATGATTAATATATCAGATAGAAGGAGTTTAGAACATTGAAATTGATCCACTTGAGTGATAGAGGTGCTTTTGCAAAATTCATCAATGTGGGACAAAAGTGACAAATTGCCAACTTTGAACACATGTATCTCTCAGCTCATAAATCCCCTTGAGATGTACTTGTACTTTTTAGAAAGCCCTCACATAGTACTACAACTTTCATGTTGGCCAGAAGTCTTGATTCCATTTAAAACTAGGTGAAAAATCCCCTTGAAGTTGGCTGATTTTAGGGTTCTTTAGTGTAAATGACTTAGAAATTTTCTAAGTTATTTTCCCTTCTAGAAATGTTTTTGCTTATATCTCAAAAAGTATGCATTTTCTGGTTGTGGACTAGTATGGGACTTTTGTAGGACTTGTCAAGAGCTTTCAAATGAGACTAGAACCAACTCAATTGGATGTGCGGTTAAGGAGATACGGTTTAGCCCTTTTCAAAACCCTAATTTCCCGATTTCTCGATTACTCTCTCATCTTTGATCCAATGATCATGAAAATTGATATGCAAATCCATTATGACATAAGGAACAACTTTGATTCACAACTTGGATTCCAATTCTCAAAATTCGAGGAGTTGACTTTTCGGTCAACCGTACGATCGATCGGTGCCGATCGAGTCGCCTGTTGATATTATGGACATCCTGGGACTTTGACACTTCTTGAATAGTCTTTAATAGCCTATATTAACTTCATGGACCTCACTCCCACCATTAAAACCTTTCCCAACATCAAAGTCAAACCACAGTTGACTTTCCACTGGTTAAAAACCCTAATCGGGGCCTCCTGACTGCACTGTTCTTGATTCTGAAACGATTTCTTCAAATTGACTTCCCATTTGACTTTGATATTGTCTTTGATTTCATTCCATGATTGAATTGGCCCAAATCATTGGTTGATCATTCCTTGATTGTTTTGAATTTGTCGGTGCGAGAACCCTGATTCATCTGTAACTTGACAATAATAAACTTGCACTGGTTTAGGGTTAGATAATGCATGATCATGCTTCTAAAAATGGTAATGAGGATCTAAGGTGGTCAAAATTTGGGGTATGACAACTTTCTATTTAGGTTTTCCTCTAAGTATGAGAACCCTTCTCACTTTCTCTCAATCACTAACCTCCAGTGATCAACTTTAATAACAACTCTATTTATTGTTGAGTTTACAACTCAATTAAGATAAACCAACAGCTATGCCAAGTTACTAAAACATAAAGTGGTGTACAACAGTAGATTCAACATTAATCCTTATGAGGGCATTAGCGTGGAATATAAGAAACAAAAGACTCACAAACCCTAGGCACTAAGAACTCAGTCTTGTACACAAAACTCACCCCTAAACATGAGAATTGACTCTCCTTAAATAGTAATATCTTATGGGCATTTTCTCCTTGGACAATGATCTGATTTCATCCAGAATTAGTGAAAATATTGTTGAGATTTTTTCTCCAAATCAGCTCCACAAAATAAGATTTGATTTGATTTAAATTTAAATTTAAATCTCCTTGATTTAAATATAAGCTAATTAAATAATCAAATAAATCTAATTGCTAAAGGATATCAACAATATTTGTTGCACACATCATCAAAAACACATTTCACGTAATTAAAAAAATGCGTACACATGGCAACATCCTTGTTTTGCAAACAAGGGACAGATGTTGGGATATCGGTTCTCGCATGTGTCCTTATGGTCTAAAACATCTTGAAATCTCTAATATTATTTTACATAATGCAGTCAATCTAAAAGGAGCAACATGAAAAAATAATTACCAAGTGACTCAAGATGTTTATCTCAAAGTTGTTCAAAGGAAGGCGAAAGCCTATTAAAGAGAATAAGCATTCATGAAATGAAATGACACATCTTTCATATTTATTGTGTATCCTCTTATTTTCATCTGGAGGGAACACCCTTCAATTTGATAAGGAACCACTTCAGGAAAAGCACGGTCCATACCATCCCTTCTAGCAAAAACAGAGGCGGTATCCAACGTCTCTTGATCTACCTAATCTGCTAAAATATTTCCTTTTGCTTTCCTTTTCATGGTTGGTATTACTTCCATAGCGATGAGCAAAAAGAACAAGTTCAAATAAGGAATTTAAAGCAAGTTCAAACTTAGATCAAACACTTTCTATCAAAGTATGCCATGGCGAAGGAATTAATTAAAGACTAAGCAAGAATGTTTGAAACCCTAGAAAAGGGAAATGACAAAGATGGAAAGAGATAGCTTAAGTATTACCTTAAAAATAAGCGAAGGTGAAGATTCGTGTGCTGAGGAGGAGATGCAAACATATCTCAAACGAAAACCTATGTAGAAATTTTGACAACAAGGAAGAAGCTACAAGCAAAGAATAATAAGAAGAGTTTCTTGAATTCAACAAATGGTGAAAGAAAGAAAGTGCTAAGTTAGAAGGTTCTTATGTGTATCCTCATTGTGACGAGCCACGTGATCTTGTACGTTGGGAAGCGAGAAATAAGCCACTAATGGTCCAAATTCCCTTTAAAATTGGGCAAGAACACTTAAGTATCCTAGGACAAAAAGGAAGTCATTACTGACAAGTTAGGAACATGTGTCAAGACCTCACTGGAAAACGTCATCTATTGCAAGAAAAACATTTAATACATATGTTTCCAATGCCACCAGTGACATCTCATTAAGAGTTTTTATTTACCTCAGCTAGCATCTGATCTAGAAATTTACTTGGAAAAACCATTATTCGACAGAGCAGAGACAAGGGCTAGGGGCGACTATTTTGGGTCGTCTGCAATGCCCAAGATAAAAAAAAACCATAGGCGAGAATGCATAAAGCAAACACGAGAAACAAGTGTTCCTTTCCTCTCATCCAAGATAGATAAGTTCATCCTCTAGTGCATCACATACAGTCCCGATCAATCAGATGAATTTTCGTATAGCTTGTTGCGTCCCTCACGGGTGATTTTAACCGTCCCTAGTATATAAAGAAAAAAGTGTGTCAGACTCAAGTATTCAATTTCATTCCTATTTTTATATCACTTTGATGATCTCACTGACTTCGACATTGAAGTGCTAACTTTGCAAGTCCACTTAGGAGTGGTAAAATTGGCCCAGCTCGTTGGGCATGCCTGTTTTGTCTGCACTTTAGTGTGGAGCGGACCAAGGATTTATGCTTGCGATCTCTAATGTGTTCGTCCTGCCCCGTTTTTTTGCACGCTTTTGCAGACGCATATACTAACATAAAATTTTATATTTTTAGGAAAAAAAAGTTAAGTGTATGTGGGTCCGCCCTACCCTCACTTTTTTGTAGGGAATCTAAGTTTTAGATCCGTACACTCAATTATGTCCATCTCTATCCCGTCTCATTTTATACAGACCTTTGCATGACGACCCTTAATTGAGCGGGCATGTCCGTCAGCCACACCTAAATCCACTCATGTGTCATCTCAATGTTTCAACAACAATTCTAGTTCTAAATTGGAAAAAAAAAATATTTTAAACAAAAACAAAAGTGTGTTATTTTAATTTTAAATATATTTATATTTAAATCTAACAACTTCTAAAAATATTTAGACATGTTATTGGTAACCCATTCCTCTCCCATGATGCATCCCCTCTTAGCAATAACAATGAGGTGGAGAAGAGAGAAAATCAGAAAAAGATAAAGAGAAAAAAAAAATATAGAAAAACATGGAGATAGATAGAATAAAAAGTGTGAGTGGATCTGCATCCTAATACCCAACGTTATACACTCAACATTATATTTTATTCCCATAAAATATTCTTTACTCTAAAAGTAGGTTATTATCAAGAATTAAAAAAAAATAATAATAATAATAATAACACATGCTTTCACAGACATGTACTTGTTTACTTTAGAACATCCATTATTTTTTTGTTTGTGTTTAGTTCCTTTTCCTTTAAGAGCATACATGGTTTTCTGACATGGATTTTTCAACTTTCTACAATGTAACAACAATTCTTACCTTCCTTTCAATACTTCATTGATTGATTTCACCTTACCATTTACAAGTGAAAGCTCACCTATGCTTTAAAGTGAAAGCTTACATTATTACCACTTACTCAACTCAAAACCAAACCAAACTTTACCAAATTTCCCACCTCAAAATCATGACAACACTACCAAACTTGATCCTTAAACCATATCTGCTAAACTTAAACATTAAAGGTTAAGAATAAAGGTCCCCTTCATTGCAAGAATCTTTCTTTTGCTTTAATAAAGACATTTTTCAAGGAACAAACAAAATAAATGGATGAAAGAAAAATTAACAAGTCATTTATGAGTGAGAATCATGAAATGATAGAAGAAAACAGTATGAGTTTTGGTCTTTTCTTCACTTCTGATTATTTTTTGGATTTTTTTTCATTATGGTGACCTATGGTGGTTCTTGAGGTATATAAGTTTTTGTTTTATGCTGATATCATTTCTTGTAATTGCAGGCTTTTTTTCTGCTTGTGCTTGAAGGCTTCAAGTTTGAGAGAATTTCAATGGTTTTTTAGAATATAACTAACAAAAAAAACACTATGGCTTCTGTGTTTCTTGTGTTGGTAACTTTTTTACTTTGTGTGAATTATTCACAGCAACTTCAATCTTCAAACTCTCAAACCCTTTTGAGAATTCAACAGCTTTTGAACTTTCCTTCTTCCTTAAGAAGTTGGAAAAACTCCACAGATTTTTGCAACACAGATTCAAACTCTTCACTCGCTGTTGTATGCTATGAAGATACCATAACTCAGCTTCATATAATAGGTGAAGGAAAAACTCAAACTCTGTCGAAAAATTTCTCAGTTGATTCATTTGTTACAACACTGGTGAAGCTTCAAGGTTTGAAAGTCCTCACATTGGTTTCTCTTGGTATATGGGGTCCGTTACCGGGTAAACTCGCCCGTCTTTCGTCGTTGGAAATAGTTAACATGAGTTCGAATCATTTATACGGTTCGATCCCTATCGAACTTTCATCGCTTTCGAATCTTCAAACACTCATTCTTGACGATAACATGTTTTCTGGTGTGGTTCCTATTTGGATTGACTTGCTTTCGGGCTTAACAGTGTTGAGTTTGAAGAACAATTTGTTCAACGGAACGTTGCCGAATTCGGTTAGTAACTTGGATAATTTGAGAGTTCTTTCGCTTTCTCGTAATAAATTTTACGGTGTAATACCTGATTTGAGTCACTTGAGAAATCTTCAAGTACTTGAATTGGATGATAATGCTTTTGGACCTCAATTTCCAAAGCTTGGTCACAAATTGGTTACTTTAGTGCTGAGAGATAACATGTTCAGGTCTGGTATTCCGGCTGATGTGAGCTCGTATTATCAGCTGAAGCGATTTGATATCTCGTCGAATACATTTGTCGGGCCATTTCAAACAGCATTGTTGTCACTTCCTTCTATCGCTTACATCAACATCTCTCAGAACAAATTAACCGGAATGCTTTTCGAGAACGTTTCTTGCAACTCTGAGCTTGAAGTTGTTGATTTATCGTCGAATCTCTTGACTGGGAGCTTACCGAAATGTCTAGTTTCAAATTCTAGTGATAGGACTGTCTCGTATGCTAGAAATTGTCTCGAGACGACGAATCAAAATCAGCAGCCACCGCCTTTTTGCCACACTGAAGCCTTAGCTGTGGGAGTATTACCTGAAAGAAAGAAGCAGAAGCAAGTATCAAAGGTAGTTCTTACCCTTGGTATAGTAGGTGGAACTATTGGAGGAGTAGCAGTTTTTTTGCTGATTTTATTTATTGTTAGAAGAGGAAATCCTAAAAGGAAAACGAACAAGACTCCTCCAACAAGATTAATATCGGAGAATGCAGCTTCCGGATACACCTCTAAGTTGCTTTCTGATGCAAGTAATCTTCTATCTTTCTTAAATATGATGTTCTTGTCATTTTCTGTGGTAAATACAGATTCATAAACATTTATTTTTCTGTGTATGTAAAGGATATATATCTCAAACAAAGAAATTCGGAGCGCTTGGCCTGCCAAACTATAAGAGTTTTTCATTGGAAGAGATCGAGGCAGCTACAAACAACTTTGACACGGCTTCTTTCATGGGTGAAGATTCTTATGGAGAGGTATGTCACTCCCACACTGTCACAGATCATGTTTTATATAACGAATATTTCTTTGAATCGTGCGCTTTAGCGAATGTCTCAGATGTACAAAGGTCAGCTGAAGAATGGATCATCTGTTGTTCTTAGATGTATCAAAATGAAAAAAAGATACAGCACTCAGAACTTCATGCAGCACATGGAACTTATCTCGAAACTTAGGCATCGTCATTTGGTTAGCGCTCTCGGACACTGCTTCGAATGTTCTTTAGAAGATTCAAGTGTTAGCAGAATATTTCTTGTCTTTGAATACGTACCAAATGGCACACTCAGGAGCTGGACATCTGGTATAATACTTTCTGAGATTGAAGTTTGAGACAACAATGTCATTTTTGCTATCCTTTGTCCTAAATAATTGTTACTGTCGCATATTTTTGACAGACGGGCACACTGGAAAGTCACTGAATTGGACGCAACGCATAGCAGCAGCAATTGGAGTAGCAAAGGGAATCCAATTTCTGCATACAGGAATTGTCCCTGGTGTATATTCAAATAATCTCAAAATAGAGGATGTTTTATTGGATCACAATCTTGTTGCGAAAATCACAAGTTATAACTTGCCTTTGTTATCTAACATAGGAAAGGTATGAAAATAATTTCATTATGAATTATTTTGTTCTGTTTTATGATGATAGAGGCTTTTGTTGGTACCGATTCATCTTGATCAATTCTTGCAGGTTCGACGTGGAAATTCTTCCAACGGATTCAAACATTCTAGTATCAATAAAAGGTGTGGTTATAGAAATTTAACAGCATTCTCTGTTAATGAAAAACAGAACTCATCATATCGTAATTTTACATACCATATGATATGTATGCTTGTTTCTAAAATTTAATGAACTATGCTGTTTTGTAGCGGAAAGCATGAAGATAAGTGCGATATATATGACCTTGGAGTAATACTACTGGAAATCATTCTAGGAAGAACAATAAAGACGACAAATGATGCAGAAGCTTTTAAGGAACTGGTAATAACAAGAACACTGACTTCATTTCTTAGGATGTTATTATCCATACATATCAGTATAATTTTTTGCAATTCTGAGGGCAGTTGCAAGCAAGCTTAGGAGCAGATGAGGACGCTCGAAGGAGCATTGTTGATCCAGCAATTCGCAAGGCGTGCTTGGAACAATCATTGAAGACAATGGTGGAGATATGTGTGAGGTGTCTTATTAAAGAACCTGCAGAAAGACCCTCCATAGAAGATGTTTTGTGGAATTTACAGTTTGCTGCTCAAGTACAGGATGCTTGGAGAGGTGATTCTCAAAGTAGTGAGGGATCACCAGGTTCTCCTCAAAGATCAGCCTTCCGTTAGCATTAATCTAGATATATTTCTTTTTCTAAAATTTGTATATTTCATTATAATGCTGAAAAGATCAATGGCTGCAGAATTAAGGTTTATAGTTTGCAGGCTCAGATCAGTACACTTCAAGCTGTAACACTGATGCACAAAAACTGTTGAGCTTTATAATGAAAATTATGTATATGTTTAATGGAATGTTGCCGAATTCGAAATGTTAAGTTCTTTCTAAATAAATGTGGCCCATAATATTCTTTTTCTTTACACAATAATATTCGCGTTAACAATATTGTATCACAAGGGGTCGTATAAAATTGAATTAGACTCTCCTTTGGTAATGATTTTCCTATATATTGTATTTCACTACACATAACCATTAAAACTAAAATGTGGTTACAAGACCTATGCCAAGTTCATCTGCAAGCTCATCCGAAACAGGCAGAAGAGTCAAGATGGCAAGAAAAATAGCAACCCCCACAAAAGTCTGTCTCCATGTTCCGACTTCTGTCACATCGTTTAGGCATGGTTTCTCCGGTGATCTCTGACAAAACATCAGTTACTCATGAATAACTGGAAAAACAACTGTGTCAGTATCGTGAAAATGAAAAATAAGAATATACATACCTGCGCAAATATAACAAAACATCCCCAAGCAAATGAAAGAGGTCCACCAAGCTGTTGAAAAGAGAGAAGGGGTAAAAAAAGTAGCTTACATTTCTATGAAAAAAAGTGACATTTTTTTGTAATATTAAATCAAGAATAGAACTGAAAAATTACAAAAAGACTGATAAGTAACAACTCTATGCAACCAAATCACATTATGGTTAAACATTAACATGAACAATGTAGTTGAATAAAAATATGCACCGTTGTGTAACCTAAGCAAAGATTAGACTTACCACTCCCAACCCTAGCATTGAATAAGTGATCAAACCACAGACCATTAGTGCACCTTTTCCAAAAGCACCCTGCAAGAACATGTAATGAAACAAATTAGAAATTTCATTTGTGAAGAACAAAAGACATCAACTCATGAATGAGAATATTTATGTAGAAAACCAGAAACCTTCCAATGAATTGTTTCTACCGCATACAACTCCATATTGATAATTACTATATGCACTATTTTCTACATAATGCATTATCTACTTTATGCTTTGAACTTCACAGCATTTTAAGGAAGTAAATATAAAAAAAATTGCATCTTCCAATAAAAAGCTATACAATTTCATTTTAATGCACAATGTGATTTTGAAAAGAAAAGAAGAAAAAAAAAAGATTGCATATTTATTGAATGACCAATTTGTCTAAAATTTGATGACAATCAAGATAGTATCACATCAAGCCTTTTGAAGGCCAAGCAAATATTACCTGCACAGACCTGCCACCATCAAGGCACCCCACTGGAAGCATGTTAAAAGCTTGGATGGTTAAACCACACCTGCAAATCAATAAAAATAAAAAATAAAAAAATTGTAAGCATACTACGGAACAATGAATAAACGAGTATGTTAAGAACCACAATTTTGGGGAATCACTTGATTTATAAATGAAAGTGCTAGAATTTAAGAAGGAAAAGTTAAATACCATCCTGCAATCACGAGAGGGTGAATTGGAACTGTTGCAGCATGAATTGCTCTGCACATTGACAATAGCAGTGTAATAAAAGTTAATTGTAGCCAAAACATAAAGCATGCATATTGATTAATTTTAGTTTATGCACCCAAAAAGATTGGCAGCAATCATTTCATACCACTTTGAAACATCTTGGTTTAGAAAACTCCCCATAGATAATGATTCACTATATTTAGGTAAAATTGTATTCTAACTCCATAAAAAGAACGGAAGGGTGGGACATACGCATAACCAAGAGTTGCTCTACTGATTAAACCAAGTAGCAAGGAACCTTGAAACAGCGTGCTAGGAACTTGCACCAAATCTCCAGCTGCATCAGGATTTGATGAAAGAAGAAGACCAACGGCGAACATTGAAAATGATAGCACAGTACCCGCAAAGGGACCCGCAAGTGATATGTCTACTTGTGTACTTTTATCAGGAAGGATGGATTTAAACTACAACACACAACCATGGATCAGCATTTAGATGCATACTAAAACACATAAATGCACTTCAGTCTAACTAACATGTTTTAGCATGTGTCATTTAATAGGGAAAAATAGAAACTTCAAAGATACTACTGATGACTCATTTTGGACAGCAAACAAACATGTTGTGTTTACAGGTCCCATTATAGAAAAAATACTTCCAAATCTCTGTACAAATATTAGATAAATAGGTCCACAAATTACAGAAGCACGTGGTTGTGATTGCTTCAAGTTCAGACTGTAGTTGCAGGTTCAATGCAAAAGTGACTGGCTGGAGAAATTAGATAATCTAACCTGAGTAATAGCACCAAAGCTGCCAAGTGTGATATGGGGAATGAAGAAAGGAATGCCTAATTTTACTCGTTTGGGAAATGCAGCTAAAAAGTGTCCAACCTCCTGCACATAGCCATATCCATTAGGTATAAATTTAAATTTTAATGTACACAAAAGTTCGAGAAGCAAAAAAGGGAAGTTGACAGAATTGTGCAAAAAAGTTACACAATATAAATAAATAAATAAGTGAAGTGTGAATCTGAAAAAATCAGCCCATATGGCAGGTATTTCTACTTGTACAACATTAATTTTAGAGCAAAAACTATAAACAAACACAAAAAGAAACAGTACATATGAATTCTTACATGAAATAAAAGAACCCCTAAGACACCATATGCTACAGGTAACGCTGAGTCAACAAATGGATATAGCAGTCCCATATCCGGGGCTTCCGTAAAGTTAGGGTCTGTTAAGAATTTCACAAGTTCTGGGGGAAGTCTGCTGATCTGATTAATCAAAAACAAGGCATCAATAAAATATATAGACGTGGCAGAAGAAGATGGTAACTTGTAAAACATTGAAGCAATCAATGACATTTAGATAGACTATAGTTGTTTACAAACTGCCAAGAGTCCCACGTTGGATATCGTCTGAATAATGTGTTTTAAGTGAGGGCAGTCCTCCTCGCCTTACAAACCAGATTTGTAAGGTTGACACACAAATTCTAAGACAAACATTCGCCAATCACGACATGGTGTTCAAATAGTATTGATAACCAGCCTACCTGTGATGCAATTCCTATCTCCACCGAGGTACCAATGGTGAGAAAAAACAACAAAGATGCAATGACATATTGCCAAAGTGTTGTTGCCCTGGGCTGAAAAACCTCCTTCGGTGCCAAACCAAAGCTAACACGTGGCCCACCCCGTGGATCAGGACTGTCTGAATCAGGTTCCTCCAGCATAAAAAGGTTGTACTTATCACCGGTGACCTCAACTAGCCGTTTTTGGAGTATAGGAAAAACATCCTCTCTCTTTCCCCTTAAATTTCCGAAGAAAAGAACGCCTTCTTCAAAATCCCCAACAGGCTCCTCTTTGGTCACCCAAAAGGTCGAATAACCAAAAAGCTTATCCTTAATTAGCTTTACATCAGCAGGATCAACCTTTTCAGGTCCAAGGAGTTCCAAGAGTTTGAAAGAATCAAGTTGAAAATTGATTAATGAAGATTCAAGTGAGGACAGAGATGACTGAAAAGGTAAAACGATAGAAACATGAGCATCACAAATGACAACGGACAATTATCACACATAAAAATGCAACATAACACATTAATCAGTAGCTTTTCAATACACGTACATCATCAAAAGTTGTTGATCTGTTGGGTTTCTGCACATGTACAACATTAAAAGTTAGCTTAAAAAAAGAAGTTACCATAAGAAAAAACATATAGACAACAACATCGACAAAATTTGTGTAATTTCTTCTATGTAGCACAGACATTTAATATTTAAGATATGTCTAGTATCCCACACATGTCGGTGTCTGGCAAAACATCAATACATGCGGTTACATTCAATCACATCTATTTTTTTCAAATTACTATTTGCTTTGATGTCATATCTGGTACCTTCCATTACAAAACATAGATGATTTATCTCTCATGCCCTCCATTCATACCCCTCTCCTCCTTTGAACCAGCGTAGTCAATAGCGGCCAATAGCGGAGCAAAACGGAGGCCGGCCGCTAGGGGAAGAGTCTTAGTTAGGAGTGTTCACGGTGCGATTTGAGCGATTTTGACGTTAAAAATCATCCGAACTGCAAGATAAAAAAGCATGCCAATCGGTTTGGTTCAGTTGGCTTTTAGATATTGTTGAGAATGCAGCAAGTGTGAGTTGTGTGGGTAATAGTCTCACATTGGTTGGAAATGTGGAGACTTAAGCATTTATAAGTGAGAGAACTCACTCACCTATCACCTTAAGGTTTTGGGTGAATATGTGATGTGTCTCTCACAAAAGTGTTTTTTAAAGAGAAGTCTCACAATGTTCAATGCTCCCTTTTTGAAAAACTCCCCCAACACACGGTATCATGAGTCTTTAGTTCAAGGAAGGTACCGGCTTAAGGTTGTGAGTGAATATGTGATGTGTCTGCATTTATAAGTGACTAGTTGAAAAACTCCCCCAACACAATTTGGTAGAATAAGAGTTTGCCCTAACTCAACCCTACATAACCGGCTTGTAAGGTGATGATTGTCACTTTATATCCTTTGTGGGTTCTATCTTTAACCAATGTGAGACTTTAGTTTTTTCCAATACACCCCCCTCACGCCCAACACTATTGGGCTTGGTGCATGGATATAAATGGTGTGGGTGGCCTAAATTATCGATGTATGGGACTTGGTTTTTCCAATACACCCCCTTGCGCCCAGCTGGTAGAATAAAAGTTTGGCCTAACTCAATCATATAAAACTGGCTTATAAGGTGATAGTTGTCACTCTATATAAACCCTTAGTGGTTTACAATTTTCTTTTGGGTTGGTTCGATTTTGAACCGTCCTAGCTTGACGGTGCAGAATAACTAACATAAATAACTAAGTCTATAACAGTTTGTAACCCCAATGTATAAAGCAGCCAAATTTGAGCTACCAGCAATAAAGTTAAGAGAATCGAAACCACTTAAACATAAAACATTGGTAGCAACAAAAGCACAGAATAATAATCCAATGACTTAAAGAAAAAATAAACAAAAAGTACCCTTTGAGAAGTGGAAGGAGTAGTTGATTTATCATCAGGCGACGAGGTGGTTACATTGGATTTAGAATCATTATTATTACCGCTTTCCCCTTCACCATCAACACCGTCTTTATTGTTAATCGAAAAACACCTAAACCTATCGAAACTAACGTGCTTCAACTTCCCCCATTTGGAGACATGTGAATTGAGACGGTGGCACTGGATTGTGTTCCTGAAGGAGCGGCGAACCGGGTTGAAGCGGAACTCTGAGTTTAGAGGCAATAAAGCGCAACTAGATAGAGTCGCCATTTTTGGAGCGGAGAGAAAAAGAAGTAAACGACGTTGCGTTTCAGTGAAATGGGTTGGACACCATAAGAAGGTATGAATGGAACACAGACTCCAGACTGAGCCTCTAATGTTGGTTGGTTGGGATATCTAAAGAAGGGAACTGGTATTATTCATTTGGATATTTATTTTAATTTTAGTTTCACTCTTATTTCTACGGTTTTAATTTTCTTTTATCGATTTTTTTTTAAATAACTATTTTTTTAAAATTAAATATCATTTTTTTAAAATTATTACGTTCTTCAAATTAAATATCAAATTAAGCTATGTTTCAAATTTACTACAAAAATAATTGAATATCAAATTAAGCTATGTTTCAAATTTACTACAAAAATAATTGAATATCAAATTAAGCTATGTTTCAATTTTATTACAAAAATAATCATATTTCAAAACGAAAGAAAGAGAAGTAATCATTGTGATTGGCGCATACATTATCTATTAGCACATAGGCGTCATTAGCAATGCCTCATGATTGTATGCGTCATATGCAATAACGCACACATTCATGCATTAGTAATGCATGCGTCATCTCTAATGACACATTCTTTATTTTTCTTAATTTTAATAATTTTAATTAAAAATATAAATAAATAAAATTAAAATTAATTTATATTATTATTTTATAAAATTTAAGGATGCAACAATTGAATTGAAAATCAATGACTTGTCTGATTGAAACATCCATCGGTTCCACATCCCGACGCATTAGCCAGCCTTCGAGGTCTCCCACGATTTTTCTAAGGTGTTTGGTGTAACACATTTCTACCCCACAAGCATTCACGATAATTAAAAACAATTACATCAAAGTATATCACTACAAGGGTGCCACATTTCGTCATAAAATCACTATAATGTCTTATTCCGTAACACATATTTTATTCATCATTATTTCAATCAATTATTAGGCAACACAACGATTCAAAAACATCAGCATAATTTGTAATTCAAAGAGTTTTAAAAACAAGAACTCATAACTTCATGATGTCAACAACAAAAGAGCACAACAGTTCGACTCAAACGTCCCGACCCGATGTTACATATTAGAACAAGACCTTCTAATCAACAGAAATGACCAAATACTTCAAGGTTAATTCTTCAACACACCAAGAGAGCTAATCCTGATCACCTGCATGTTACCCACGTGGAGATAACATTCAAAAAGGTAGGGTGAGTAATCACAAATCATTATACAAGATATAAAGATAAGATATATTAAGATAGAATTCATCATACAAAAACAACATCATCATGAAATCCATGCATTATCATTTGTCAAGTATTATACTCATATTATCATATATACATCTTTATTCATAAAGTCATCAAATCAACAACTCATCACTAAAGCATCACTTAAGTCACAGCATCATCACACATCATTTTAAAATCACTTTATCAACAATAACAGTCATTCACATAGATGTAATGCCACATAACATGAAATACAATAACATAGGCTCGTGTGTGTGGTACCAAATCAACATGTTGATGGACACTGGGCCATCACCCTCCAAAGATCCCCGCCAATAGGATCGATTATACACAAGAACCGAAGTACAACATAAACACCTCAATCCACACAATAGAATTGAAGTCAACACTGGACCAAAGTCCTATCAACAACACTGGACTGAAGTCCTACTATGCTATGAATGTATGATGCACTACATCATAATCAACATCATCACAGGATCGTCAAGTTGCATCGTCATTCATGAAAATTCATCAAAACATCATGGTATTGTATCATCATTATGCATCACAAGTCTTCATATTATATCACAAACCAATATGTTATACTCATCAAAATGCAACACGTAAACCACTCAAGGCATACGAACGACAAGGCACAAGACAGCACAACAAAAGAAAAGAAAATTAAAATTATTGCTCCTGCTCTCCCAGTGCTCGCCCGTGGAAGCAACTCGCTCGCCTGGGTTTCGCCCGACGAAGCAGGGCCGAATTCCCTCCTTCATACAAAAATCAGGAGCATTCATTTTTCACCTCTCGTTCGCTCCTTCTTTCATCTGGCAGCCTCCAAACGAACCTGTTTCGCCCGACAAAACGTGTGCAACAGTAATTTCTACTTTTGCGTTTCTACATCAAACCAGACTCAAACCCCTTGCGATTTATATCACTCACAGTATGAAATTGCACAAAAATCACATAGTAATTATAATACAATAATAGTACATCATCATAGACTTCATATATATATCATCTTATGCATCTAGAAACTCCAATTTCATCACAATTCATCTCTCTTTCATCACAATCTCACTATTCCCCAAGACCCCAAAAACTAACTACATACATCTACACTCTATATCCATTATAATGAAAAGCAATACTCCTCATACATAGATAGTTCGATTCTGATCTTCCTCTTGAGTTCTTTAGAGTTTCTCTGAGCCCTAGCCTTTTTTCTCCTTCGTTCCTCAGAGCTCTCTTCCAAAACACGATCGTACAAAAGTGAATTTCTTACTCCTCTATTTTCCCTTTTTGTCCAACATATCCTTAGGACCCCTAATATGATTTCTCAACTTTATTCTCACTTATTTCACTCAACTTTACCATTTTGCCCTTAGTGTTCCAATTATTTATTTGAAATAATAATAATAAGATATTCATGTTATCCACTATTATTATTATTATCATAATAATTTATAATAAATCATATACTTCTAAATATCCCCAACACCCTCTTAACATCAACAATACTCTCCAACATAAATCATCAAACATCAAAATATTTCACCAAAAATCACGAAAATTTATAATAAATAAATTAAGTAAATATTCTAATTATTTTGGGGTGTTACAACTCTCCCTCATTCAAAGAATTTTCGTCCTCGAAAATTACCTGAAGGAAATAGAGTCGGATACGACTCCCTCATCTGATCTTCATGTTCCCAAGGCCAACTTTCACCAACTGGTCCACCCCATAACACCTTCACCAAAGCTATGTCTTTATCCCGCAGTTGCTTCATTTCTCGTCCAACAATCTGCACAGGTAATGCTTAAAAAGTCAAGTTATCCCCCACATGTATGTCATCCATCTGAATCACGTACGAAGGATCTGAAATGTATTTCCTCAACTGAGACTCATAAAACACATCATGCAAATTCGCAAGCAACAATAGTAAAGAAATTGGATAGGCTACCTCCCCTATCTTGTGCATAGTCTGATACGGACCAACAAAATGTGGAGTGAGCTTCCTAGACTTCAAAGCTCGTCCCACATCAGTCACCGACGTAACTCTCAAGTAGATAACATAAAACTTAGTCACTAACTTGAAGCTTAGAGAAACATAAACAACATCAAGTAGAAAGATATAGCAAGACAACACTAAAGACTTTAATATTCATCTTCTTCCATATCATCGTCATCATAATCTTGGGGTTGATTTGGTTTCCTAATTTCCTTAAAAAGGGCTTCACGGAGGTCATCAATGCGGGAATTAATTTGGCTCTTCATAGACCGCATATAGTGGTAGAGAAACTCATTAGTATAACCTCCTTCTGAAACTTCAAATGGAATCGGAGCTGGAGCAGGATTTGGAACTGAAGTGGGATTTTGCTCAATGTGCTTAAATGTGCCACTATGATCTTGATAAATCCCCATGTTCTTGTTCATAGCTTCGGAGCTAATTTCAAAAGTTTTGGGTAACATTTCCAGCCTTGGCTTTCTTTTCAAATCCACTTCATAGTGTTCCAAAATTTTTGAAATTGGGTATCCATATGGAAGACCACCTCTGAGATTCTTCTGGTGTGACATGTTGTGAGCAAACAAGTAGGCCCAATTCACCAGAATTTTATTCTTTAAGGCATATAACAATTGCATGTCAAGGTAACTTACTCGAGAATGGTTTGAATGCTTCAGCAATAGAATATAAGCTATCAATTTCAGTCACTAACTGAAAGAGTGGATGAGAAAATATGAACTCGGCTTGAGGCAGATGATTTGCTCAAGAACTCAGCTTTTGAAACTCGACTAATGTTATAGTAAAAATTCCATTTTTCATAATTCTTAAATTCAATAGCAGCACAATTAACATTGTGTTTCAAGATAACGCCTTCAGATGAAACACCTAAGCAATTTCCAAATTCTTCTAATGGCAAAAATATTTCTTTGTTTTTAACAAGTAAGGACACCATAAAATCACTAGTGAACACCAAATTTGCATAAAATTCTTTTACTAAATCTGGGTAAACAAAACCAGTATCTTCACTAAAGTTCTTAATATCTTGAAAAGCCAACAATGGATGAAACTTAAAACTGGCAGTGGGAAAGGATTCAAGATTACCATATTTAGGAGGAGTTAAGGGTCTTATACTGAAGTTGAACAATAATCTTCTTGACTTCAAACTTCTCTGAGCAATTTATGAGTCAGACTCAACATCTGGGTTTGAAGATCCTTCACCCACTACAGCTTTTCCTTTGTTTCTCTTGGGAGGAGCCATTAAAGGAGCTTTGATGATGAGAAACTAGGGTTTATGAAAGTATTTTCGTTATAGCTAGAATGGGAAAAAATAAGTGCTTTTGGAAATGACTTATTTCGTTAGCCCGCGTGGTATCCAGACCCCGACTTACGTTTTTCCCCAAGCGGCGTCGCCTGACTTCGGTTGGTGGTATTATCCTTTGCCCAAATGGTACCCAGACCATGGCGTTTCAGATTTGTCTGCCCGTTGAGTATTTAGACTCCGGTCAATCTCGTGGAGTATCCAGACTCCAGTAATGTGAAAAGTTATTCTTCTGCTCGTATGGTATCCAGACCACGGTAAATGTTGATTGATCAGCTGCTCGTATGGTATCCAGACCTTAGCAGCTAGTGATATGTTTTCTTTTAGCCTGTGTGGTATCCAGACCACGACTCATGTTATTCCTTGGCATGTATTTTCAGACTTCGGTTGGTGGTATTGTTGTGAACTCATGTGGTATCCAGACCTTGATGAGTATATTTGTGAGGTATTCCTTCGTCCGTTGAGTATCCAGGCTCCGGTCTATTTTCATTGAGCATCCAGGCTCCGGTTATTACGTTGAGTACTCAGACTCCGGATTTTACGTTGAGCATTCAGGATCCGGTTATCACGTTGAGTATTTAGACTCCGGCTTTTACGTTGAGCATCCAGGCTCCGATTTTTCGTTGAGTATCCAGACTCCGGAAAATTTCGTCGACTCATTTTGTTCGTTGAATATCCAAATTCCGACGATTTGAGATGTTACCCTTCAGCCCACATGGTATCTAGACCATGGTGCAATTTTTGATGGACGAGTTCATCCTATTATGTGTTCCTCAGCAGAGTTACTTAGTTAAGTTTCTCTTTATCCCAAAGCAGAGTTAATTGGTTAAGTTTCTCTTTTCTCCCTGCCAGAGTTGCTTGGTTAAGCTTCTCTCGTCCCCAGCGGAGTATTCTTGTGTTTATCAAGATGCTTATCAGCCTCGGTTGATCCGGACTTCGGGTTCGATGCTCGCTTTTATTTAGCGAATGCCTGCTGGTTAGCAGAAGATCAATCGTTATTGATCCGGCCTTCGGGTTCGATGCTCGCTTTTATTTAGCGAATGTCTACTGGTTAGCAGAAGATCAATCGTTATTGATCCGGCCTTCGGGTTTGATGCTCACTTTTATTTAGCGAATGCCTGCTGGTTAGCAGAAGATCAATCGTTATTGATTCGGCCTTAGGGTTTGATGCTTGCTTTTATTCAGCGAATGTATGACGGCGATGCCAGAGGACCGTGTCTTTAGATTCAATACATGTGTTATTCAGCAGATGTCTGACGGCGATGTCAGATGTTTCTTCTCAGCTGCGGTTGAGCCAGCCTTCAGGTTCATTGCTTATTGTGTTCAATAGTTCTGACGTTGATGTCAGATATTTACCGACTTAATGTCGATGCCTGACGGCGAGGTCAGATGCCTGACGATGATGTCAGATGTTTGTTCGACTTAGTATCGATGCCTGACGGTGATTTTAGATGATCTTCCCGACTTAGTGTCGATGATTTGAAAATTGGTAACCAATCCGATTTTTACCGTTGCACCTATCAGTTTAGTTACTTCTGGAGATCTTTGTTCTAATACATCAGAGTTTACAGTTCTGTTTTTGCGGTTGGCAAATTTTCGGGTTCTTTGGTATTTAACCGTCTTTTACCTTTGAATATTTGAAATTCATTCGCTATTCAACCCTTCAGGTCCAAATTGTTTGAATAGGGGCAGCTGTTGTACCCCAAAATTTGACCAACTGTTTCTCGTAATTTGGCTTATGTTTTGTTTCATTTGCATTTGCATCTGCATATCGTATACTGTGCATTTTTCAGTCGGATTGATTTTATCGGGATTACAGCCCTTTGCTCGCGTTTCAGGCGATTCAAACCAGTTCGAATAAGGAGTTTATTTTGGAGTTTGTGCTCCTCCCGGTGATTCAGTATACACTGTTATTTTTTAGGATATTTCGGTGACCGCCGTTTTACCATTTATTTCGTTGCGTTCTCGCATTTTTTCATTGATTTTTCCTTGTGGAATTATTTTGGTTTTATAGATTTTATTTCTTAATTTTCGGCATAGAATTTAGATTTTAGATGGTTTTTATCTTCTATTTTCTTTTTTTAGAATATTAATAGATTTTAAAATAGATTTTTAGGTTATTTTATCTATTTTAGATATTATTAGAGTTTAATATATTCTAAATAGCTTTTTCTATTTTTAAGAGTTTTTTAGAAATTAAATGTTTTTAGAATAGTTATAGATATTAACTCTTTTTAGACTTTTATTAGTTTTAATCTTTTAATAGTTTTAATATTAGGTTTTAATTAGATTTTATTAAGCTAGATTTAATTAGGATATTAATTGATTAGGTTTAATTAGTTTTATTTTAGTTAATTGTTTAGGTCTAAAAAGAAGTCATGTTGCATCTTTTGGTTTTAATCAGCTTCTTATATTAATCAGCTTTTATTAGTTTGTTTAATTCCCAATATTTTAATTGCTCAATCAGCTTTATTAATCTTTTAATTTCAGCTTGTATTAATTTTGTTTTAGCTTTATTCATTAATCATTAATCAGTCCACTAATCAGGATTTTGCAGGTCCAATTAGTCTAATCGCTGACATGTGTCAGGCTATAAATAGCCTGTACACTCTCTCTCATAGGTGGCACACGTTTTCCAAAAAACCCTAAATCTACTTCACCGGAGAAATCAAACACCACCACCCGCTGCCGGAAATACCGCCGGAATCTTCATCCACATTCATCGTGTTCATCCAATTTTCCAGATTTCATCATGAATGTTCATCATGTTCATCCATACACTTTCCAGTTTTTCTTCATGATATTCATCACGATCATCATGATTTTTCCAGATTTCTTCATGATCTTCATAACCTCATAATTTTTCTATGAACATTCAACAATTTTCCAGCAACTTCATGAACAATTATTCGAACCTTCATCCATCATTTTCCGGATTTTCCTCAAGATCTTCAAACCTTCATCCGTTCGTCAAGATCTTCCAGATTCTTCATACATTCATCCTTTTTCTAGAAGTTCTTCATGATCTTCATCATGTTCATGATCCATGTTCAAGCGCTTTCCAGTTCCCTTCAAGATCTTCATCCGTTTTTTTCCAGATTCTTCAAGATCTTCAAACATTCATCCACTTCTCCAGAAATTCATACAAATCTTCTTCAATATTCATCATGTTCATAACCGTTTTTTCCATATCTTCATCTGTGTTCACCATGTTCATCCGTATTTCCAAATCTTCTTCAATGTTCATAATGTTCATCATCTGTTCATCAAGATCTTCAAAGACCTTCATCGTACCTCCTTCAATTTTTCTTCAGAAACTCAACTGAACTTCACACGAACCAACAATTCAAGATCCAAACTCAACTCATCATAGATCCACCTTCATCATCCGCCATGAATAATCCATCAACGTCTTCAGGCAACTCCATATCTGAAACCGCGAACAAGCAACGATCCATACAAAACTTCTTCAAATCTCGCAACAACACATCCTTCAGATCTTCAGAAATCTTCATCAGCTTCATACACATTTTCATCACCAATCTTCACACTCATGAACAAATTTCCTTTAACAACCTCCAAATCGTTACCTATTCCATTTCCTCATACAAGTTATGGCCGAAATCAAGGAGGTAGATGTTGGATGTGTGAATTTGTTTGTGAAACAGAACAAGAATAGGTTGAGACGGACCAGGAAAAGAGTTTGGAGAGCAGATCGAGAAAGAGTTGAGATGAAGGAGAAGTGAAAAGGAATAGGTGCGTTTGGTAAGTTTGATGTTGAAGCAAAGTGGAGATGGTGAGGGACGACGAAGGTGGCCGACGAAGTAAGGGCGGCAGAAGTTTATCTCTGAACAAGGTGATAGTGAAGAAGAAGGACGACTAAGGTTTTGCCAAGGTGAATGAAAGAGACGATGAGACTTCTGTGGGTTCCTCAAGTGGGTTAGTGGGCCTCGGCCCGTTTGATTAATTTTCGGATTTGTACCCCCTATTTCCCTATTGCGCCCCCTTACTGCTGGTTATTGTTGTGTTGTTGGTGTGGGCCTAGCCCAACCGTGTGAACCCCTGTTTACTGTTGTTACACTCCTCTTTGCTGTATTTTATTTTTGTAAATACTTTATGTATTACATTTTTCATTTGTATACATGTATATACTTTTTTATTTTCTGTTAGGAAAATTTATTTTCTTTTAGAATATTATACATGTATTTTACATAGAATTTATATTCTATTTTTTAGATACTATTTTTCTTTTAGGAATTATAGTGTTATTTTCTTTTAGAATATTATACATGTATTTTACATAGAATTTATATTCTATTTTTTAGATACTATTTTTCTTTTAGGAATTATAGTGTTATTTTCTTTTAGAATATTATACATATATTTTACATAGAATTTTATATTCTATTTTCATACTTAATTTCCTTTTAAATTTCTTTAGAACCTTAATTTTTCTATTAGAGATTTATTTTCTATTAGAAGTTGAATTCTTGTTTCCAATTGTTATTGGACTTTTCATCTCATTTTCGTTTTGTAGGTCGATGACGACACTTCCGTAAACCATTATTAATCGACTTGTTGATGGATAATGTAGGATCCTAGACCACTCTTTCTCTCCTCATTTCTCTTCTTCTTCTGATTTTATTTTGACTTTCTTTTGTGCTGATCCGTGTGACACTATTCAATTGGAGAATGATTCGTAATATCATTTCTCTATCTTGTCTTTGACACAGATATCAACATGTTACCTTTAAGAGTTTGACTTCATTTATAAGTTGAACCATGACGGTTCAGCATCACATTGGTTCTGATTTGAAACGTCATCATCAAGGATCAAAAGAGGAAAGCTTGGAAATGGAGCTTGCATGCAAAAGTCAAGGGTCAATGAAACCACTCTGTTCGGTAACATTGTCTTTATTTCATTTCTTTTTATGCAACTGTCGAGTGTTGTGAGTTGTAGTGTTAGATACGTGGGAAATGATGATTGGGTGGTTGTCTCTCAATTGTCTAGAGTGTTAGTGTATGTCCTTTGGACAATATGCGACGCATTTGCTCCTACGTCTTAGGACTTCGTGTGTGCATCCCGTTCCGAACCTTTTCTCTCGCATTCTGGCAATTGAGACCCTTTTCTCTCGCATCCTGGCAATTGATACCTTTTCTCTCGCATCCTGGCGATTGAGACTCCTCTTTTCTCTTGCATCCTGGCGATTGAGTTCCCCTCTCTTGCCCCCGTGAAATTGAGAGCGTTTTTCCATAGTTGGTTGAACTACGGCTACTCTGATCTCTCATATCTGTTGAAAGTACGTAGGCATAGGATTGTGATGATCCTAGCGAGCACTCTTCCCTCTTTCCTATAGTTAGCTGAACTACAACTGCTCTGATTTCTTGTAACAAACGAGAATATGTAGGCACAAGACGCGATGTCTTGGCGAGCACACTAACAACTAACTTCTCCTTTCTCTCGCTTCCGTGTGATCAAGACTTTCCCGCTGGCGAATAATCTCCTTTCTCTTGCCCTAGTGCAATCGAGACTAGCCCTTAGTTTTAAACCCATAGATCCCCGTACCTTTAAACCAATGACATACTACGTCCGTTCTACTGCAAACAGGTAACGCCTAAGTCTCCAATGGTCGAGCTGCATGCACCTAACTGCTTGAATGCGTACGCTAGTATCGTCAAACTTTTGTCTCACCCCCGTGTGATCGAGAAAACCCTTTTCGTCCCGTAGTTAGCCTGAACTACGTTTTGCTCTGATTTCTCATGCCAGATGAGAATACGTAGGCACAAGACACGACGTCTTGGCGAGCAATTTCCCCCGTAGTTTTCCGAACTACGTTGACTCTGACTTTCCCATTGCACGAGGGAATATGTAGGCACAGAGCGGCGATGCTCTGCCGATCCATTTTTCTTTTCTTTTTTCCCTGAGACCTTTAGCTAGATAGTTTCAATTACCCTTTTAGATAGATGACAAGCGTGGATCCCGTCGAGTACGACGGACGTGAGGGGTGATAATACCTTCCCCTTGCGTAACCGACTCCCGAACCCAAGATTTGGTTACGATGACCAATCTTATCCCTTTTTCGTTAGGTTTTCTCTGATCGTTTCCTTTCCCTCTTTTGGGATAAATAACGAATGATGGCGACTCTTCTGTCTTTGCCGACCCTTTTTTCGCAGTAGCGACAGCTGGCGACTCTGCTGGGGATTATAGCTGCTGGGGACTTTTCCCATCCCCTCTGTCGGAGACTTTTCTCATCCCCTATGCGAGTCAATCCTAGCGCTTGTTTGCTTGTCTTTGGGTGTGTATATTTGTGTGTTGTATTTTGTATATTGCTGTATTTACATTTTCTGCACTATATTATTATCTGTTGTTATTATGCTGTTGGGTGGTTGTTCCTTTGAGAGATAAGTCAAAACCCAGGCTTGAGTACAAACATAGCATTAGAAGCGGAAAGTAGTGGTGAACCTGTATGTTAGGCATGCACTAGTTCCCACGAAATTCGCGCTAAGACGAGATTCTCTTTGATGATTTTCTTTCCAGCCCAGTGGGCCGATGAGAGGATTTCAAATTTGAGGGTTGTCAACTCTGGGGACCAATCATTTGGAAGTCAGTTAAGTGAGGCCGCTTCGTGAGGCTATGATGCTAAACCAGAAATGGTGAACGTATCATCGTTTCTCGAAAGTTTGTGACGCTGACGACCGCATAGGATGCCGAACCTTGTCAGATTAGGTCCATACCTGTGAGTGGGAGGGTTTTTGCAGGAAACTTGACTTCCAGCCAACCCGATATTTTGGTTTTCTCTTTAGAGCAAACTTATCCAGTCAGCAGCGCAGCAGTTGCTCAGAGCTTTGTGGGGGTTGTGATCCCGTGTTTGATGCATCTTGCATTGCATTTGCATAAGCATCTTTGCATCATTTTTGCATGTCATTTCTCCAGATGGCCAGAGCTCTTATCCTGCCTTTGTTTTGATTCAGAAGATGACTCTTTGGTGCCCGTTCTGAGCACGTGGTGATTATTGGAAAACGACCAAGGGGTTAGAGCAGAATCAATCAGTGAAGTCAGTTGAAAGTTGTTGGTAGCTATGTTAGGGAACGACTTCCAGAATGTTGATACCTTGTCTGGTTTTACTGTGATGACCAATCCTCTGTATGGTTCTCTACCCGATGAAGACTTTCTACAAGTGAACAACCTAGTTGAAGCTCAATCTGTGCAGCCTTTTGTTGAAGACCAGGATCTACATGAACAGTCTGTTGTCTGAAGTGAACGTTCTTCTTCTCTTGATACTTTAGATTATCATAATGATGTTTCCTCTGTGTTGATTTCCAGAAGAGACGTTCCGATAACGAAGACCGAGGACCCAAGAGCTCTTGAGTATGCTAAAAGGTTTCATGCATTGGATGAAAGATTCAAGGCCTTGGAAGTTAAAGATGTTGTTGGTCTCAATGCTTCAGACATGTGTCTGGTTTCTGGCCTAGTGTTACCTCCGAATTTCAAAGCACCGAGGTTTGAAAAGTACAAAGGGGATAGTTGCCCGAGGCAACATTTCGTGACGTTCTGCAGAAGAATGACTTCGTTTGTGTACAATGACAAGTTGATGATTCACTATTTTCAGGACAGTCTGATTGGGGAATCTCTGAGTTGGTATATGCAGTTGGAGAGTAATCAGATCTGATCATGGGTGGATTTAGCCAAGGCTTTTCTGAAGCAGTACAAGTATAATCTGAACATGGCTCCTAGTCGCATGCAGTTGCAAGAATTGTCTCAAGAGAACAATGAACCTTTCAGAAGGTATGCTCAGAGATGGAGAGAAATTGCTTCCAAAGTGCAACCTCCGCTTATAGACTAAGAGTTGGCAGACATGTTCGTAAACTCCTTGCAGAGCCCGTATTTTGAAAGAATGCTTGGAATTGCACCAAATTTCTCTGAATTGGTAATAGCAGGAGAATGCATTGAGAATGGCATAAAGACTGGAAAAATTCATAATGTTTCACGCAGTCAGGCCAGTGAAACTGAATCTCTCTGTAACTCCCAAACTGAAGAAGAAACTGTGGTTGATGCAATCATGGCAGATTTTGGGTATTCTCAAGATGAATCGATGAAATCTTTTGGTTCTTCATCTTCTCAGCGGTCATTATCTTTTGTGTCTCGTTATTCTGGACAGACAACTGTGCCTAGCGCACTACATCAGAAACTTTGGGTCGCTCCTTATGCAAATCAACGAGCCCGTGGCCGAGGTTATCCGAATCAGCATCAGAATCAGAACATGCCTCGTAACAACTTGGAAAGAAGGAATGCTCATTTTCATCAAGTTCCTGTGTCGTACAACCAGCTTCTTCCACATCTGATTTAGAACTCTTTGGTGGAGCCTAAGGCTCTTAAGCCTGTGCCAGAACCTTACCCTTCTGGGTACAATCCCCATGCTCAGTGTGGATATCATGGCGGATCCACGGGGCATTCGACCGAAGATTGCAAAGCTTTTCAAGCAAAAGTGCAGCAGTTGATCGACAAAGGGTGCATTTCATTTCCATAAGGAGTTTTGGTAGTTCATGTTAACCTGTCAGCTGTCTAAGCTCGCAGATTTAGAGGGTCATTTCCAGAAGCCAGTGGTCTAGACAGGCAGGCGTCCTCAACATTGGCAGTCCTTGGACCTTTTTATCATTTGCATTTGTAGTTTCTTTTCTGTTAGTTGTTATTTGCTTTTAAACATTGTTGTTTTGAATGGTAATATTAATGAAGTGACTATGCATTTTCTGAATTAATCATGTCGCTTTCGCTCATTTGTTGCACAACACATACACTTGCACTTTTTTATTCACTCCATTTATCACTATGTTTAGCAAAGATTGGAGGGAGGATGACGAAACTGAATACTCATAAATGATGATCGTATGCTTTCGGATAAAATCATGCCGATGATGTACATGCATTATTTCAAATCCCTAAACACCGGAGATATAAGGAGTTAGTCCCTAGTTAACCACTTCGAGTCGAGAAGTAGGAGTTTCTTTCATACTTTTAAACCCTCACATCTTAACTCGGGGCAGGGTAGTTGTCAATTAATTTGACCGAGCGTTCAAATGTTTCATAAATGAGTGTCCTCATTCGAGGACCAATCACATCTTATTCCTCTCAAGAGGTCGTACCTCATCAACCCTAATGGTTAAACCTCACCAATAAGGAGTGAGACAATTACAACCTTTCGAAGAAATCAAGACAACCAGTGTCACACGGCTTGTTCAAGAAAAGAAAAAAAGAAAAAAGAAAAGCCCGCTAAGTAAAAAGAAAAGCTGGAAAGCAAATACTTAGGAAAAATCATGGCATCCCACTGAACTTCAAAATCGAAAAGAACTCAAAAAGAGTCAGTCCAGGCAAAAATTAGGGAATGAAAAGAACAGAAAGAAAGGATTTCAAAGGAAAATCCTCAAACAAGGACAAAGTCGTGTGGATATAGACACCGAAAACGAAAAGGGGTAACTGTCACTCTGAAGACCTTGTGAGTTCCTTAACCATCACTCCTACCATTCAATAAAACTTTTGAAGAGGTGAGCGCTTGTTCCAGGTTAACTGAACATTAGGATTGGAGATCATCACGAAGAAGGGGTGGGTACAAATCATACTTTGAGCCTAATATCCTTTGTTTCATAAACCGTTAACCCGACCATGATACAACCCTTAAAAGACCTAATTGAGGCAAGGTTTCTTCTGAAAGAGTATTACAATGAGGTTTAGTAACCTGACTCCTACATGATTTGCTAATCATATCCTTTTAGTATCTTTCACTAATCAAATTAGCACTACGTTTGGACTTTTGGTTCATTCGTCACTCACACTCACGACACTGAGTAAGTGACATCTTTTTTAAAATCTGCATGAACACCACATTAAAATTACCATTCGTGAATAAACAATTTTAATTGTAGGTCATTAGTTGACATGAAGGAAATTCCAACAGGGAATAATCGAACATGATTTGAATCGTTTAGCAGTCTGGATCAGAATGGTGTATACTTGGAAACCCTGCGAATCTGGGGCATTGACATCCAGTGAGTGTGGAATCAGTCAGTCTGAGGACAAGTCCCGAAGCATCGGTTGATTATAAGGCAGATCATTCAAGAAGCAGTTGATCAAAGGTGAATCATATTGAGGCTCTACCAATCAGGGGCAATCGCCCAAAGTTTCTTCGAGTTGAGGGCAGATCCCTCAAGTATTCAATCAAATCAGGTTAAGTCGCTTCAACTCTCGTTCAGGGGCAAGCTACTTCAAGAGTATATTGAAGCCAATCATTCTAAGATTTGTTTAATCAAGGATGAATCCTGTCGTGGTACAGATTATGGGGCAAGCCATCTCGAGATCGTCTCATGGCAAGTTATTTTCTTTTTAAGATGAACTTTCCCAAAGATTGGACTGGGGAAAGTTGAATATCACTGGGGCAAGTTGTTCAAGCAAGTTTGTTCTCCTCAGTAAGAGTTGAGTGTTGAGGAATTGTGTCATTACCCCATCAAATAACCTTAACCTTATGAAAAGGCCTTGCTGTCATTGGATCATTATCCTACAGCCTAAACCTGTTACCTGTCAAAACCTTGTAACCTAAAAACCTCAAAAGCCCAGTTCTCTTCTGGAAAACCTTCAAACTGGTTCTCGTCTAGTCCATTCTTCTTAAAATACCAGTTTCTGTCTGGTACCTGTCATCTTTTAGCTAGTTCTCGTCTGGTTAACCTTCAGTAAACACCAGTTCTTGTTTGGTGCTTGTCAGCTTTTAAATCAGTTCCCGTCTAGTCACCCTCTCTTTAACCTATTGTTTAATCAGTTCTCGTCTGGCTAACACAATTCCAAAGTCCAGTTCTCGTCTGGCAAACCAGATATTAGTTCCCGTCTGATACCCAAACTAGATATCAATTCCCGTTTGATATCCAAACCAAAAATCAGTTCCCGTCTGATACCAAAACCAGAAGTCCAGTTCTTGTCTGGCAAACTAAAAATTAGTTCCCGTCTGATGCCAAAACTAGAAGTCCAGTTCTCGTCTAGCAAACCAGAAATCAGTTCACATCTGATACTTAAACCCAGAAGTCAGTTCTCGTCTGACAACTTAACCCTTTGCCACGAGTTCTCGTCTGATAGTCCACTCTCGAATGCTAGTTCTCGTCTAGTATTTTCCCTTTCAAATCCACTTTTGTCGGTAACCAGAAATAAATCTCTGTCACCATAAACCTATTCTCATTCCTAAACAAAAAAAGCCTAATTTTACCTGGCACGATAATTCCCAATGGCTCACATACTATCATGTTCCCTGACACGAGCTCGATTGATTTTAGTTCCCCATGATCGGTATTTTGCATTCCCCTTGTTGATGTTGTTAAATCAGAAGTATCTCGTCGGCAGAGATGTGCAGATTGAGATTGTTTCTCCTCCGCGGTTTAAGATTGCAGCAAGTTGAAATGGCATTTATCCCTTATCAGAGCAGGATCAAGATTATCCTCAGCGGGTCGAGATTGGTTATCCCTAGCAGATTGATTGTGTATTCCCAGTGGTTTGAGATTGAATTTTTCCCTGACAGGCAGATTTGGGTTTATCTCCCTAGCAGTGGGACAAGTGCAGTGTTGTATTCCCACAGAGTCCAAGCTTTTGGCTCATTTCCCCTCAGGGTTTAAATCTTTGAGTCATTCCCTAATCAGATGTCGATATTGTCGAGTTTATGTCTCATTTACCCCAAGTAGAGGTCGATGCTGATTCCCTCACTGATTAATCTCCAACAGAGTGGATTTTGATTTCAGACAGAGGAAGTTTATCTCTCAACAGTTTGCTTTGTACCCTAGAAGAACTTTGGTGTCCTTGGAGGCCGTTCAGGGCTGTTTTCCTCGGTGGTGCGAGATTTAATTTCAATGGTTGATTATGTTTCCCCTGTCGAGTCTTTGTTCCTCAGTAGAGTGGACATGTTTCCTCCAGCCGAGGTATTTGTTTCCCAGAAGAGTCGTATTTTGGTGGGACATCCAGAGCATTTTCCTCAGCAGGGTTTGATCTGATCCCCGACAGATTTGGCTTTCTTCTCTCCAACATTTATTTTGCTCGAGCGGTTCCTTTGCATTTTGCATCGTGCATATCATCCTCCAAACGTGTAGCATTTCCGTTTTGTATGGAGCATTATGCCATTTTCAAACATATGCATGTGAAACATAAGCCAAGTGGTTATCGCTTTGTTCTCAGGAGTATTTCCAACAAATGACTGATATTTTTTCCTGTATGGTATCCAGACCATGGAAGTTTTTGTTAGCCCGCGTGGTATCCAGACCCCGACTTACGTTTTTCCCCAAGCGGCGTCGCCTAACTTCGGTTGGTGGTATTATCCTTTGCCCGAATGGTACCCAGACCATGGCATTTCAGATTTGTCTGCCCATTGAGTATTCAAACTCCGGTCAATCTCGTGGAGTATCCAGACTCCAGTAATGTGAAAAGTTATTCTTCTGCTCGTATGGTATCCAGACCATGGTAAATGTTGATTGATCAGTTGCTCGTATGGTATCCAGACCTTAGCAGCTAGTGATGTGTTTTCTTTTAACCTGTGTGGTATCTAGACCACGACTCATGTTATTCCTTGGCAGGTATTGTCAGACTTCGGTTGGTGGTATTGTTGTGAACTCATGTGGTATCCAGACCTTGATGAGTATATTTGTGAGGTATTCCTTCGTCCATTGAGTATCCAGACTCCGGTCTATTTTCATTGAGCATCCAGGCTTCGGTTATTACGTTGAGTGTTCATACTCTGGCTTTTATGCTGAGCATTCAGGCTCTGGTTATCACATTAAGTATTCAAACTCCGACTTTTACGTTAAGCATCCAGGCTCCGGTTTTTCGTTGAGTATCCAGACTCCGGAAAAATTTGTCGACTCATTTTGTTCGTTGAATATCCGGATTCCAACGATTTGAGATGTTAACCCTTCAGCCCATATGGTATCCAGACCATGGTGCAATTTTTGATGGACGAGTTCATCCTATTATGTGTTCCTCAGCAGAGTTACTTGGTTAAGTTTCTCTTTATCCCAAAGCAGAGTTAATTGGTTAAGTTTCTCTTTTCTCCCTGCCAGAGTTGCTTGGTTAAGCTTCTCTCGTCCCCAGCAGAGTATTCTTGTGTTTATCAAGATGATTATCAGCCTCGGTTGATCCACACTTCGGGTTCGATACTCGCTTTTATTTAGCGAATGCCTGCTGGTTAGCAGAAGATCAATCGTTATTGATCCGGCCTTCAGGTTTGATGCTCACTTTAATTTAGCGAATGTCTGCTGGTTAGCAGAAGATCAATTGTTATTGATCCGACCTTCGGGTTTGATGCTCACTTTTATTTAGAGAATGCCTGCTGGTTAGAAGAAAATCAATCGTTATTGATTCGGCCTTAGGGTTCGATGCTTGCTTTTATTCAGCGAATACTTGGCGGCGATGTCAGAAGACCGTGTCTTTAGATTCAATACATGTGTTATTCAGCAGATGTCTGACAACGATGTTAGATGTTTCTTCTCAGTTGCGGTTGAGCCAGCCTTCAGTTTCATTGCTTATTGTGTTCAATAGTTCTAATATCGATGTCAGATGTTTACCGACTTAATGTCGATGCCTGACGGCGAGGTCAGATGCCTGACGATGATGTCAGATGTTTGTCCGACTTAGTATCGATGCCTGACGGTGATGTCAGATGATCTTCCCGACTTAGTGTCGATGGTTTGAAAATTGGTAACCAATCTGATTTTTACCGTTGCACCTATCAGTTCAGCTACTTTCGGAGATCTTTGTTCCAATACATCAGAGTTTACAGTTCTGTTTTTGCGGTTGGCAAATTTTCGGGTTCTTTGGTATTCAACCGTCTTTTACCTTTGAATGTTTGAAAGTCGTTCGCTATTCAACCATTCAGGTCCAAATCGTTTGAATAGGGGCAGCTGTTGTACCCCAAAATTTGACCAAATGTTTCTCGTAATTTGGCTTATGTTTCGTTTCATTTGTATTTGCATCTGCATATCGTATACTGTGCATTTTTCAGTCGGATTGATTTTATCAGGATTACAGCCTTTTGCTCGCGTTTCAGGCGATTCAAACCAGTTCGAATAAGGAGTTTATTTTGGAGTTTGTGCTCCTCCCGGCGATTCAATATACGCTGTTATTTTTGAGGATATTTCGGTGTCGGCCATTTTACTGTTTATTTCGTTGCATTCTCGCATTTTTTCATTGATTTTTCCTTGTGGAATTATTTTGGTTTTATAGATTTTATTTCTTAATTTTCGGCATAGAATTTAGATTTTAGATGGTTTTTATCTTCTATTTTCTTTTTTTAGAATATTAATAGATTTTTAGGTTATTTTCTCTATTTTAGATATTATTAGAGTTTAATAGATTTTAAATAGCTTTTTCTATTTTTAAGAGTTTTTTAGAAATTAAATGTTTTTAGAATAGTTATAGATATTAACTCTTTTTAGACTTTTATTAGTTTTAATCTTTTAATAGTTTTAATATTAGGTTTTAATTAGATTTTATTAAGCTAGATTTAATTAGGATATTAATTGATTAGGTTTAATTAGTTTTATTTTAGTTAATTGTTTAGGTCTAAAAAGAAGTCATGTTGCATCTTTTGGTTTTAATCAGCTTCTTATATTAATCAACTTTTATTAGTTTGTTTAATTTCCAACATTTTAATTGCTCAATCAACTTTATTAATCTTTTAATTTCAGCTTGTATTAATTTCGTTTTAGCTTTATTCATTAATCATTAATCAGTCCACTAATCAGGATTTTGCAGGTCCAATTAGTCTAATCGCTGACATGTGTCAGGCTATAAATAGCCTGTACACTCTCTCTCATAGGTGGCACACGTTCTCCAGAAAACCCTAAATCTACTTCACCGGAGAAATCAAACACCACCGCCCGCTGCCGGAAATACCGCCAGAATCTTCATCCATATTCATCGTATTCATCCAATTTTCCAGATTTCATCATGAATGTTCATCATGTTCATCCACACATTTTCCAGTTTTTCTTCATGATATTCATCACGATCATCATGATTTTTCCAGATTTCTTCATGATCTTCATAACCTTCATAATTTTTCTATGAACATTCAACAATTTTCCAGCAACTCCATGAACAATTCTTCGAACCTTCATCCAACATTTTTCGGATTTTCCTCAAGATCTTCAAACCTTCATCTGTTCGTCAAGATCTTCCAGATTCTTCATACATTCATCCCTTTTCCAGAAGTTCTTCATGATCTTCATCATGTTCATGATCCATGTTCAAGCATTTTCCAGTTCCCTTCAAGATCTTCATTCGTTTTTTCCAGATTCTTCAAGATCTTCAAACATTCATCCACTTCTCCAGAAATTCATACAAATCTTCTTCAACATTCATCATGTTCATAACTGTTTTTTCCAGATCATCATCTGTGTTCGCCACGTTCATCCATATTTCCATATTTTCTTCAATGTTCATAATGTTCATCATCTGTTCATCAAGATCTTCCAGATTCTTCACACATTCATCAAAATCTTTAAAGACCTTCATCGTACCTCCTTCAATTTTTATTCAGAAACTCAACTGAACTTCACACGAACCAACAATTCAAGATCCGAACTCAACCCATCATAGATCCACCTTCATCATCTGCCATGAATAATCCATCAACATATTCATGCAACTCCAGATCTGAAACAGCAAACAAGCAAAAATCCACACAAAACTTCTTCAAATCTCGCAACAACACATCCTTCAGATCTTCAGAAATCCTCATCAGCTTCATACACATTTTCATCACCAATCTTCACACTCATGAACAAATTTCCTTTAACAACCTCCAAGTCGTTACCTATTCCATTTCCTCATACAAGTTGTGGCCGAAATCGAAGAGGTAGATGTTGGATGTGTGAATTTGTTTTTGAAATAGAACAAGAATAGGTTGAGACGGACCAGGAAAAGAGTTTGGAGAGGAGATTGAGAAGGAGTTGAGATGAAGGAGAAGTGAAAAGGATGAGGTGTGTTTGGTAAGTTTGATGTTGAAGTGAAGTGGAGATGATGAGGGACGACGAAGGTGGCCGACGAAGTAAGGGCGACAGAAGTTTGTGTCTGAACAAGGTGATAGTGAAGAAGAAGGACGACTAGGGTTTTGCCAAGGTGAATGAAATAGACGATGAGACTTCTGTGGGTTCCTCAAGTGGGTTAGTGGGCTTCGGCCCGTGTGATTAATTTTCAGATTCGTACCCCCCGTTTCCCTATTACGCCCCCTTGCTGCTGGTTATTGTTGTGTTGTTGGTGTGGGCCTAGCCCAACCGTGTGAACCCCTGTTTACTGTTGTTACACTCCCATGTGCTGTATTTTATTTTTGTAAATACTTTATGTATTACATTTTTCATTTGTATACATGTATGTACTTTTTTATTTTCTGTTAGGAAATTTTATTTTCTTTTAGAATATTATACATGTATTTTACATAGAATTTATATTCTATTTTTTAGATACTATTTTTCTTTTAGGAATTATAGTGTTATTTTCTTTTAGAATATTATACATGTATTTTACATAGAATTTATATTCTATTTTTTAGATACTATTTTTCTTTTAGGAATTTTAGTGTTATTTTCTTTTAGAATATTATACATATATTTTATATAGAAACTTATATTCTACTTTCATACTTAATTTCCTTTTAAATTTCTTTAGAACCTTAACTTTTCTATTAGAGATTTATTTTCTATTAGAAGTTGAATTCTTGTATCCAATTGTTATTGGACTTTTCATCTCATTTTCGTTTTATACGTCGATGACGACACTTCCGTAAACCGTTATTAATCAACTTGTTAATGGATAATGTAGGATCTGAGACCATTCTTTCTCTCCTCATTTCTCTTCTTCTTCTTATTTTATTTTGACTTTCTTCTGTGCTGGTCCGTGTGACACTATTCAATTGGAGAATGATTCGTAATATCATTTCTCTATCTTGTCTTTGACACAGATATCAACACGTTACCTTTAAGAGTTTGACTTTATTTATAAGTTGAACCACGACGGTTCAGCGTCACATTGGTTCTGATTCGAAACGTCATCATCAAGGATCAAAAGAGGAAAGCTTGGAAATGGAGCTTGCATGCAAAAGTCAAGGGTCAACGAAACCACTCTGTTCGGTAACATTGTCTTTATTTCATTTCATTTTATGCAACTATCGAGTGTTGTGAGATGTAGCGTTAGATACGTGGGAAATGATTATTGGGTGGTTGCCTCTCAATTGTCTAGAGTGTTAGTGTATGTCCTTTGGACAATATGCGACGCATTCGCTCCTACGTCCTAGGACTTAGTGTGTGCATCCCGTTCCGAACCTTTTCTCTCGCATTCTTGAGATTGAGACCATTTTCTCTCGCATCCTGGGGATTGAGACCTTTTCTCTCGCATCCTGCCGATTGAGACTCCTCTTTTCTCTCGCATCCTGGCGATTGAGTTCCCTTCTCTTGCCCCCGTGCAATTGAGACTGTTTTTTCGTAGTTGGCCGAACTACGGCTGCTCTGATCTCTCATATCTATTGAGAGTATGTAGGCATAGGATTGCGATGATCTTAGCGAGCACTCTTCCCTCTTTCCTGTAGTTAGCTGAACTACAGCTACTCTGATTTCTTGTACTAGACGAGAATATGTAGGCACAAGACGTGATGTCTTGGCGAGCACACTAACAACTAACTTCTCATTTCTCTCGCTTCCGTGCAATCAAGACTTTCCTGCTGACGACTAATCTCCTTTCTCTTACCCTAGTGCAATCGAGACCAGCCCGTAGTTTTAAACCCGTAGGTCCCTGTACCTTTAAACCCGTAGGTCCCTGTACCTTTAAACCAATGACATACCACATCCGTTCTACCATAAACAGGTAACGCCTAAGTCTCCAATGGTCGAGCTGCATACACCTAACTGCTTGAATGCGTACGCTAGTATCGTCAAGCTTTTCTCTCACCTCGTGTGATCGAGAACATCCTTTTCGTCCCGTAGTTAGCTTGAACTACGTTTTGCTCTGATTTCTCATGCCAAATGAGAATACGTAGGCATAAGACACGACGCCTTGGCGAGCAATTTCCCCCGTAATTTTCCGAACTACGTTGATTATGACTTTCCCATTGTACGAGGGAATATGTAGGCACAGAGCGACGATGCTCAGCCGAGTCATTTTTCTTTTCTTTTGTCCTTGAGACCTTTAGCTATATAGTTTTAATCACCCTTTTAGATAGATGACAAGCGTGGATCCCGTCGAGTACGACAGACGTGAGGGGTTCCAATACCTTCCCCTTACGTAACCGACTCCCGAACCCGAGATTTGGTTGCGATGACCGATCTTATCCTTTTTTCATTAGGTTTTCTCTGATTGTTTCCTTTCCCTCTTTTGGGATAAATAGCGAACGGTGGCGACTCTTCTGTCTTTGTGGACCCTTTTTTCGCAGTAGCTACAATAGTAACTAGGTTTTAAAAAGATTAAATGACCAAGAAAGCATTTGGAAGAGTGTGGAATATTAACCAAAATTTAAGACTCATCAAATAAAAAATAAAATCACATGCACAATAATGTAATCAGTTACTTCAACAAATAGAAGCAAAACACGTTTTCTAGAAACCAAAAACGCAACTATGTAACCAATTACATAAGGATTTTTTTTTTGAAAAAGTGACCAAATAACTTGTGACTTGCATTTATTTTATCCCAAATACTACTATGACATAATTATATATATTATAAAACAAGATTATATTAAACAAACAAGTCAAACAAATATTAAAAGAAATAAAAACAACTTATATTTTATGAAAATTTTACATAAAAAAAATTTAAAATGAAAATATAAGTGTACCTTATGTTCATTATTAATTATAATGAATACAAATTAAATAATTACATGTCACCTTCATAGAGAATACCAAGGTCTCGCCGAATCTTGAAAAATTGTTCTTTAGCGAGCAGTTTCATGAAGATGTCTGCTAGTTAGTTGTGTGTATCCATAAAGGTGACTTCAACATCCTATTGAAGTACATGATCACGAAAAAATGATGTTGTATGTCGATGTGCTTTGTTATTGAATGCATAATCATATTCTTTGTTATGTTGATCACACTTGTATTATCACATCATAAAGGAACACATTCAAGATTGAGTTTATAGTCACGTAGTTGTTGCTTGAGCCATAAAATCTGAGCACAACAACTTCCTGTTGTTATATATTCTGCTCCGTCCGTGCTAAATGCGACACAAGCTTATTTCTTGCAAGACCATGTGTTGCACCCTAAAATTTGCCCACCCGTTTTCTAGCTTTGACTGGCTTTTGCTTCGTTTTTCATCTGCATATCATTTTCGCATTTTGCCCGTATTATCGGCCGGATTGAATTTATTAGGATTTTAGCCGCTTTCCTCGCGTTTCAGGCGATTCAAATAATTCAAATAAGAAGTTCAGTGTCAAAATCGAGCGAAAGTCGCTCTCCTCTTGATAATTCAATCCATGTTGATAATATCGGCACATTTCGGTGCTCGCCCGTTTTTCCATGGCATTTTGCATTTATTTATTATTTTTTTGCTTTATTTAATCATTTAGAATAGCTATTTATTTCTTTCTTTAGAATAGATTTTATTTTTATAGTTTTTAAATAGAAGTTTAATTTATTTGAATTTTTATTAGAAATAGTTTTTTCTTATTTAGAATAGAAATAGATTATTTTTATAGTATAGAATTAATTTGTTTTAAAGGCATTTTAGGATTTTAAAATTAAATTAGTATTTGTTAGAGATATTTTAGAATATTAAATAGTTTTGAATAGATTTTTATTTTCATATAGAAATTATTTTATTTTATTTTAGTATTTTTTTTAAATAGTTTTGTTTAGATTTATGTATTAAATAGATTTTTGTTAATATTAGGATTTATTTGTAATTAATTTTATTTAATAGTTTTTGTTAGAATTTTTCTTTTTTTAAAAGTTATTATCATTTTATTATTTATTACATTAGAATTAGTTTTAGCATAGAATATATATTAGTTATTATTATTGTTCATTTATTAATTAGTTTAAAATAGTATTTATTAATTAATTTTATTTTTTTTAATGTTCATGTAATATATGTTTCTTTGTGCGTAAATATTAATGAAAATATAATTGTCTTAGCGGATGGACTAGCTTGTGTTATACTGAAGGCATGGGGGTTTGAATCCCAGCCCCAGCATTTTCTGTTGTTTTTCCGTTTTATTATTTTGTTTTGTACATATATTTATTTATGCGATTTCACTAATGAATGTATATATCTGCCCCAGCGGTAAGGCGTGTTTGTTATTTACCTGAAGGATGGGGGTTCGAATTTCACCCCAGTCTTTTTATTTTTAGTTTTTTTTTTATTATTTTATTTTAACTTGTAGATAGTTTAGGATTATTTTATTTTATTTTATATTATTATTATTATAAATATTTTAGTATATATTTTTTATTATTTTTTCAGTTTTTATTATTTTTGTTATTATAGATTTTTAGTTTAATTATGATTTAGTATGTATATATTTTTTTTCTTTTAATAGGATTTTATTATTATTATTTTTCTTTCACCACCCTTGTCCACATGTCAACCTTCTGGCATATATAAAGGTCCTGTTCACCTTTCCCTTACAGAGGACAACCCTAATCTGAAACCCTAGCCTCCAAGGATAACCCTAAAAACATAACAGCAGCTCCAAACCCTAGGGATAACCCTAGCCTCCAAAGACCAAAAAGTTCAGCCTCCACTCCAAACCCTACCGCAGCCAACTTCAAACCAGTGTCCAAAAACCTTCAACATCTTGTTCTTCATGACTCACCAAAACCACCATTGATGAGCTCCCATACAACCCAGATTCACCTTCAAAAACCCAGAATCGACATACCTTCTTCACACAACCCGTTTTTTTTTATCCAAACCCTCACGTAACAGAACCAACAGCCTCACGACCCATTTTCCATTTTTCTGCAAGACCTTCTTCAACCAACAACATCCAACCCAGAAATTTCATCTGTTCAAACCCTTCGTCCTTTCAACAACAACTTCAACACAAAACCCGTTCCGAATTTGTAAACCCATTTTCCATTAGACATGAACAACAAACAACCTCAATCAAACTGAAAACCCGCACGAAATTCCAAACCTATTTCCTCCAAGCAACAACCTTCAAATCTAAACTCAGAACAGAGGATTTTCAGGTGTTGAACAAATGGAGAAGAGAAGTCTGAAACGAAATGGTCAAATCAAAGACGGATTAGAGAGGGTCATCTTTGAACAATGAGCAAGGAATAGAGAAGGGTCAAGATCGATGGGAAGTGAGAAGAAGAGTACCGTTTGGGGTCTACGTATTTTTATATTTTTTGATGTTCTTGTTATTTTTATTTTATTGCTGATTGATTGTTGTTGTTGGTTCGTACAGCCCATTTGGCTTTTGGTGCACCCACCGTGTTTTCATCATCCCCCTCCCTTGTTTCCTTTTTATTTTTTATATATAATTGTTATTTTGTGAATTGTTTTATAAAGCAGATTGTGATATGTAAATATTATTGTTAGTTTTTATGTATATTTTATACGAAACAGATTGTAAAATATATATTATTTTTATTATTATATTTTCTTGTAATTTTATATTCTTTTCATTTAGGATTTTACAAATATATATTTCTTTTAGAAGATTTTTATATATTTAGATTTTCAATTCATATTTTCTTTTAGAGCTTTATAAAATATATTATAGTTTTAGAATTCATTTTTTAAGAAGTTGGATCTTATTTCCCATTTCTTATTGAGTTTTTTTTTTTAATCCAATTTTCATTTGTTTTGGTCGATGAAGAAGTATCCTTTCGTTTATCCGTCAAATTATTGATGAGAAATGAAAGATCCGAGACCGACTTTCTCTTCTTTCTCACTTTTCGACTTTATTTTCATTTCACCCCTTTTGGGTCGATGACAAGACCTCCATAATCCGTTATTAGTCAAAATATTGATGGATAACGTTGGATCTGAGACCATTTCTTTTCAACGCTTTTTCTCCTAAAAACCTCGGTCCCGTGCCGAGTGTATCTTCGAAGACAATATTTTTAAAATAATTTCTTCGTATTGAATTAAAAATAGAGGATTGGGTGTAGACCCCTTCTTCTTCAAGTGTTGGGATGCCCACTGTAGTGAGGGTGGTCTCGACACTCGTCTTTCAATACAAAGACGCTTTTCATCCAATTTCTTTCCTAAAAAAAAAAAAACCTCGGCTCCGTGTCGAGTGCATTTTCCAAAACCTCGGTCATGTACCGAGTCCATTTTCAAACTATCTTTCGATAAATCATTATTTTCTCTTCGTATTGAATTAAAGAGAGGGGATTAAGTGTAGTCTTCTTCCTCTCCGAGTGTTGGGATGCCCACTGTAGTGAGGGTGGTCTCGACACTCGTCTTTCAATACGAAGACGCGACCTTTATCCACCACCTATCACTTTCATAACTTCCTTCCGTAACTTTTCTCACCTAAAACCTCGGTCTCGCGCCGAGTGCATTTTCAAATCATTTTCACAACAAAAATTGAATGGTCGTGGAGTGGTTAGGCGTAGGCCTTCTCCTATCCCGAGTGTTGACGTTTACCGTAGGGTTCTCTGTCGCAAGGCACTTACCATTCAAAACCAAAAACATTCTAATAAGAGAACGAAGCTCTCTTTGCATTGAATTAAAGAGAGAGGATTGGGTGTAGACCTCTTCTTCTCCGAGCGTAGGGATGCCCACTGTAGTGAGGGTGGTTTCGACGCTCGTCTTTCAATATGAAGACGCCTCGTTCGCCACACCCTTTTATAACAAAAACTTTGAGATGGCGAATTGGGTACTACCCGTAGGGGTTACTATCCGAGGACTTGTCTCGCCCCCTAAAAAACAATCCAATCAATCAAACGTGACTTCTTGCCCCGCGTGGCGAAAACTAATCAATCTTTCAAAAGGATATGTTACGTTCGTTCTACCGCAAACAGGTACGCATAAGTCTCCTCACATGCGAGCAGCAAAACACCTAAACTGCTAGAATGCTCACGATAACGTCATCCACAAAAACACCAGTTACCCGTAGTAGCACGAACTACGTTGCTCTGATTTCTCTTGCATGTTGAGAATACGTAGGCATAGGATTGCAATATCCTAGCGAGCACCCTTTTTCTTTTTCACCCTTTCCCAGAAAGGCATGCTACGTCCGTTCTACCGCAAACAGGTAATGCCTAAGTCTCCAACGAGCGAGCAGCAATACACCTAACTGCTAGAATGCGCACGATAGCAGCGTCTACCAAGACTTCCCCGCACACCGTAGGCCGAACTACGGCTGCTCTGATTCTTTACTTCTTTTAAGTAAAGATACGTAGGCACAAGGGCCACAATCCTTGCCGAGCACCATTCCCCCCATATCTGTAGTTCCCCGAACTACGTCGACTCTGATTTTCTCACATCTGTTGAGAATACGTAGGCCTAGGACCGCGAAGTCCTATCGAGTCCTTTCTTTCCCCCGTCACCCCCTTTTCCCGTTTCTAAACCTTTCTCTTTCTCCCTTGGAACACTTTTTATAGCATAATATTTAAGCAGATATAATCACACATCGACAAACAAAAGGTTCCCATCGAGTACGATGGATGCGAGGGGTGCTAATACCTTCCCTTCGCATAACCGGCTTCCGAACCCGTTCTTGGTTGCAAGACCATCTTATCCATTTATTTCTTAAGGTTTTCTCGATATTTTCCTTTCCCCTCATGGGATAAATAAAGTTCGGTGGCGACTCTTCTGTCTATCTTTTTCGCCTCCCCGTCGTTGCGCGATGCATTTTTCGAGTAGCGACACCATGATACTAACTCATTCCCTAATATGTGACACTACCATTTGTGCTCTTGCGATTGGTTTTGCAACCTGCATAATCTGAGTCACAATATCCTACTAAATCATATATACTACCTTTTGGATACCATAAGTCGACGTTTGTTGTTACTTTCAATTACTTCATAACTCTTTTCACCGAGGCAAGATATAATTCCTTTGGATTGGCTTGAAACTATGCACAAAGACAAACACTAAACATAATGTCAGGATGACTTGCCGTTAAATATAATAGTGAACCAATTATACCTCGATATTTTGTAATATCAACTGAAACATCTGATTCATCTTGATCCACATAAGTTCTGGATACCATAGGTGTAGACATAGCTTTGCAACTATCCATGTCAAATATTTTCAACAACTCTTTGCAATACTTGGCTTGGTTGATGAAAATGCCATCCTTCGGTTGCTTGATTTATAATCCAAGAAAATAGTTCATCTTACTCATCATAGACATCTCTAATTCTCCTTGCATAATCCATGATAATTCTTCACAAAGATATTTATTTGTTGAACTAAATATGATGTCGTCAATATATAATTTAACCAATAAAGTGTTATCCTTAATTCTCTTAATAAACAAGGTCTTATCTACTTTACCTTTTTAAAATCCTCATTCGCAAAGAAAGTTACTAAGTCGATCATACCATGCCATTGGTGCTTGCTTTAAGCCATAAAGAGCTTTCCTTAACTTAAAGACATGTGAAGGATTCTTGGAGTCTTCAAAGTCAGGGGGTTGTTTGACGTAGACTTCTTCATTGATGTAGCAATTCAAGAATGCGCTCTTGAAATCCATTTGGTTTAACTGAACATTTAATGAACATGCATAAGCAAGTAATAAACGGATAGCTTCTAACCTTGCAACCGGAGCGAATGTTTCTTCAAAATCAATTCCTTCCTCTTGATTATATCCTTGGGCCACCAATCTTGCTTTTTTTAAAACAATTATTCCATTCTCATCAAGCTTGTTCTTAAACACACATTTGGTACCTATGATGTGTTTACCACTTAGCCTAGGAACAAGTTCCCAAACTTGATTCGTTTCAAATTTATTTAACTCTTCTTGCATACAAATTATCTATTGGTCGTCTCCTAAGGCTTCATCAACTTTGGAAGGTTCAATTTGTGAGACAAACGCCATATTCAAGCATGCATCTTTGAGATTTAGTCTAGTTGTAACGCCTTGACTAATATCACCAATGACTTTATTAATTGGATGATTTCTATGAGTTCTCCATTCCTTAGGTAGATCATTATTTGAATCTTGTTGAATAAGTTCCTCTTAATGCTTTGGTTGATCATAAATGTTTGCTTTGGAAGTATCTTCTTTAGGAACATTTATAATATCATCATCATCACACAAAATAATTTCCTCTCTCGAGGGGTTAGATTCATCAAATGAAACATGCATAGATTCTTCAATAGTTAAAGCTCATTTGTTATATATTTTATAAGCTTTACTATTAAGAGAATAACCAAGAAAAATACCTTCATCGGATTTCTCATCAAACTTACCAAGATTGTCTTTGTCACTGTTTAAGACAAAGCACTTGCATCCAAAAATGTGAAAGTAAGTAATATTTGGTTTCCTTCCTTTGAAGATTCCATAAGAAGTCTTCTTTAAGATAGGTCTTATATTTACTCTATTACTTACAAAACATGTCGTGCTCACTGCATTCGCCCAAAAATACTTTGGAAGTTTTGAGTCACTTAGCATTGTTCTTGCAAGTTCCACATGTGACTTGTTCTTTCTTTCCACCATTCCATTTTGTTGTGGAGTTCTTGGTGCTGAAAATTATGATTGATTCCTTGTTCTTCACAAAAATCTTCAAAATATGCATTTTGAAATTCTCTGCCATGGTCGCTTCTTATGGAGGCAATTTTTAGTGACTTCTCATTTTGAATTTGCTTTGCAAACTTCTTGAATACTTTGAAAGTGTCCCTTTTCTGCACTAAAAAGAATGTCTAACAAAATCTAGAAAAATAATCAATAATAACCAATGCATAAACATGACCTTTGAAGCTTCTTGTTCTTGATGGATCAAATAAGTCCATATGCAATAGTTATGGTGGCCTTGTAGTGGACACCGTATTTTTATACTTGAAAGTTGATTTGATTTGTTTTCCCTTTTGACAAGCCTCACATAATCTATCTTTGATGAATTTTATCTTTGGTAAACCAATAACAAGATCATGCTTGATTAACTTATTCAAATGTTCCATGTGAATGTGAGCAAATCTTTTATGCCATAGCCATGAATCATTATTGTTCACCATAAGACATTTTACCTTCAAAGACAAATCATAAAGGGAAATCATGAATTTTTTTTCTTTTACCTTTGAGTTTTACCTCATTAGCGACTTTGTCTTCTATCAACCATTCATCCTTAATGAGCTTGATTTTGAAGCTTTTCTCACAAAGTTAGCTTATGCTTAGAAGATTGTGATTTAGTCCTTTAACATAAAGAACATCTTCAATGGATGTGAAAGGTGGTGCTCCAACTTTGCCTACGCCAAGAATCTTTCCTTTGTTGTTATCTCCATAAGCAATATAACCTTTGGCCTTAAGCACTAGATTTGAAACTTTATGAATATCTCCTGTCATATGCTTCGAACAATCACTATCAAGATACCATAAATTATAAGTGGTCTTCAAGCATACCTACAAAACAAATTAAGTTTTATTAGGTACTCAAACTGCCTTGGATCCTTCATAATTAGTACCTTTCTTTATCCACACATAATGCCCACTTACAACACTAAAGTTTCTAACACAACAAACATTAGGTGTATCGCCAACAATACCATAATAAAAATAAGTAGGAAAAAAATTTCTCTTATATCTAGGAACATATGATTTCTTTTAGGATAAGGATGCATAATCATTGGTTTGTTCACTTTCTCTTTGGAAGATTGGTCACTAGCTTTAACAAAAATAGTTTTACTAGAACTTGGTTTGAAAAACTTTGAATAACCAAGTCCACTTTTATCATTTGAATATATTTATTGACTAAGGACATCTTCCAACCTAATTTTTCCTTTCTCATATCTTTCAAAAACTCTTTTTAATTGAACAATATTCACAATTTTTACATACAAAGTTTTGTTTTTCTTCACTAGTAATCTTTTGCATCTTTTTTTATAGTCTCTATTTTTTCTTCTAAAGGTGTAATTTGTTTCTTTTATGAAGATATTCTTTTGTAAAATACTTTGAATTCATTTAAGAGTTCATTTATGGCATCTTGAGCATCATTATCATAAAGAGAAAATACATTACTAACCTCATCATCTTTATCATCAGAATTGTGTGAGGCCATTAAAGCTAAATTTGCACTTTTGTTGCTTTCCAAGTCGGATGATGAACTTATGTCATTGTCTTCCCATGCAATATATTCCTTTTTATTCTTTGTCTCCCTTTTGCCTTTGAATTCACCTTTCTTGGAGAGTTTTGGACAATTGGGCTTTATGTCACAACTGCAAAAAAGGTCGGCGAAAACAAACAAAAGAGTCGCTACCAAATGTTATTTATCCCAATGCAGAGAAATGAAATGATTGAAGAAAACCCGAAGAACGGGAGAAGACAAGGTCATTGCAACCAAATATTGGGTTTGGGAGTCGGTTACGCAAGGGGAAGATATGAGCATCCTTCATGTCCATTGTATTCAATAGGATCCACATTTTTTGTCTAATCAAAGAGTGTGTTATCTAAAAGCTACTGATAAATGGAGGAGGGAAAAGAAAAAGGAGACTCGATAGGATATCGTCGCCCTATGCCTACGTATTCCCTAGTGCAATAGGAAAGTCAGAGTCAACGTAGTTCAGAAAACTATGAGTGATGGGGGAAGGTTGCTCGCAAAGACATTGTCGTCTTGTGCCTACGTATCCTCATATGGTATGAGAAATTAGAGCAAATGTAGTTTGGAAAACTAGATCACTGGTTGGTTAAGTGTTTTTTTATAAGCGACGTTAAATCCTCATTCTAGAAGTTAGAGTAGATGCCTGTTTGCGGTAGAACGGAAAAATAACGTACTCTTTTCTGAGAATGATTTTGAAGAACAATCCCGAAGGATAAAAAGATTTGAATTTGATTTAAGATTTATAATGAAGTGAATTGAATTTGTTTGAGATTCATGTTACACTAAAGACTATGATATAGGAGCGAATGTGTCGCATATCGCCCAAAGGGCATACACTAAACACTCTAGACAAGTGAGGAGAAACCTCTCACTCATCATTTCTCATATACTTAAGGCTCGTGGCACACAACTTTCATCATTCTTTATTAAGTGTCTTAGAGTTGTTTGAGATTAGAAGAGAAGACACAAAATAAAACACTAAAGGGAAACAAAAAACCCTAATTTTATCATACAAAATGATCATAAGTTTAGGATAAAAGGGAAGTCTACCTAATGTTATCATACAAATGATGGACCTAAGGTTGAGGTCAAGAAGGGACTATCCTAATTATTATCATGCAAATGATTGAAAGTCTACTGTCTCTCATACTCCCACCTTAATCAGTAGTTAAGTGAGGCTAGGAATATTAAGGGATCATGTGAGAAAACACAAGTAAGCATCATTCAATTAAATCACAAATGAAAATAAAGGTGAAACTTAAACAAGTTCTAAAAAAAGAAGAAAGAAGAACAAGAACAAGAAATGCAAGATGAAGAACATACGTGAAAGTTTAAAGGCAACGCATCAAGCAAGCATCAATCAATGGCCACACATATCAACAACATGTCAGAGTAATAAGAATGGGCTCACATGCCAAAATAAACTCAAGGATAGAGAGTCAAAACAAAATGGCAAAACAAAGTGCTAAAACACACACAAGTGACTCAAAATCCAACAAGAGGTATTATCAATCATCAAACAAGGTGGAATGAAGTCAAATGAGATGGAAAACAAGGTGGGATAGTAGTAGCATCATATCATGTCAACTCTATTCAAAAATCAAAGAAGAAACACAAAGAGTGTCAAGCATGCATCTCATCAATATCCAAACAACTAGCTCACACCAAACACAAATCAAATTATCAAACATGTGAAATTAGGGTGTAGAACCAAGTAGGGGCAAAAACACAAACATGAACATCATTTTAAATATAAACTCATGAATATCATGAAGAAACAACAAGGATCAAGTTCAAGACATGCATCAAAACTAGGTAAGCATTCCTTATGAACAACTCCAAAAGAAAACAAGTGTTCATGCAAGATACAAAGCAAAAATGGTAAAGTAATGTATACCATATCAGCAAGGTCAGAAGCATACTCAAATGATCCATATCACATTCATATCCAATACATTAACCAATTTCAAGAAGGATCATGTTCAACATGTGTTTAAAAAGTCATTCAAAACACTCATTCAATGGAAACACAAGATCAAGTGAAGAAATATATGAGAAATGATCATGCAATGGATACCATGTCAAGAAAATCAAACACTCAAACATGTCATTAAAAACCTATAAGAGTCCACAATTATCCATTAGACCATACAAGAAAGCATCCCAAAGAAATAGGTCAAGAACACCAAAGAAGCATGGTTAAAACATCAACAACTTAGAAAAGTAAGAACAAATTGAAAATGATAAAATGAATATGAGACCAAAGCTTAAACCAACTTAAAGCAGTCAAGATTCATCATGAAAAAGATCTCAAAGAGATTGCTCAAATATATCACCAAATCAAACCAAACAAAATCATGTGTGCAACTAATTAGGCATGAATCAAAAGTCAAATGAAACCACATGAAAAGTAATCAATACATGACCACCAAAACATAAAAAATACACTCAAACAGTCATCAAACAAATTTCAAAACATGGTAAAAATATTGGGCCAAGAAGTGTCTCAAAGGTCATCAAACAACAAACTCTAATTCAAGGGTAAACAGGTAAAAGCACTTGTCAAATTAATTAAAAATAAAATAGTAAAATTAATTTAAAAATAAAATAAAAAAGGTCAAAAAATAAATAACACATCAAAGATTAAGAATCATATTTTTGTGAACTTTTATCATATTTTTGTCAATTAAAATAAAATGCAAACCAAAAGAAAAGAAAACAAAATAAATAAATAAAAGAACAAGAGTAAGGGGGTGTAGCAGCAAGTCTGAAATGAACACGAAATTGGGCCTAAAAAACTGGGATGCATAAAGTAAAAAGGTACTAGGCCCAGGTTTGTTTAATGTTGTGACAAAAATTAAATAAATAAAATAGAAAGAAAAGTAACATTTTAATATGTCAACATATTATCAATTGGACATGTTCAATTAAGTGACTAAAGACAAAAAAAGGACAAAAATGCACTTCATTTTCCTCAAAAGGAAGCAACGATTAGACCCCCCTCCCCCATGCACAAAAGCTCGCCAGAAAACACCATAGCCACCACGGGCTCCGCGTGGTGGCCAAGGTGGTCGGATCCGCCCCTAATGAAGGGCCTAGTCCACTCAAAAAATCATGTACATTCCAAAAATGGCCTTGAAAATCTCTAAAAACTCACTCCAGAACAAGAAAACAAGCCACGAAAGCAAAACACATAAATTGCAACTTTAACAAATCAAGACAACATGGGTACTAAGTTCAAGGATTTTTCATGTAGATTTCAAATATACTACTAGTTTCTAAAAACAACCATTAAAAACTCTAGAAATCAAGCAAGAAAGTGTGCATCCAAAAATGAAAAATCACATATTCATGCATAAAAAGAGCCTACAGAAAGCAGGACTTCATCCCATGTTCTAACATGCTTCTAGCAATCAAATGAGCCTAAAATGATGCTTAATAGTATTGATATGAGTTTAAGTTGTTATCTAACAGAAAAACTTCGGCGGCTCTTTGAATCTTGAACAACTTGAGCAAAGCTTGAAGGAAATTGTTTATTCCTCATCTAAAGGCCTCGATAATAGTAGATAACTCAAAAGAAGTAAGGAAACTTGCGGGAAAAACTCAAAACAAAAATAGATGCTCATTAGAGAAAGAGAGATATTTTTCCCTAAAAATCTGAATAATGTATACGGTTGAGGTATTTATATGATGGTTGAGGTGATTTTGTGGCCCAAACCCAAGGAATAAGGTTGTTTTGAAATTTTGCCAAAAAACATGAGTGAATAATGTATGCGGGGTTGCCTTGCATGGGGTAGTTTTTTTATGGTCTTGGTAGGTGGAAAAGAGAAAAGAGAAATATCAGAATGAATGGGTGGAGGTAGCACACTTGTTGTGCAAGTTTATAATTTTTCTCATTATGGTAATATGGTGAAAAAGTATGCATGGTAGGTACATGGTTTGTTTGGTTCTTTTAGGAAATGCTTTTGTGAGCAAAAGAGATGTATCATGTGTGTGTGAATTGGTAGCAAACCATGCTGCAAGAAATGTTCAAGTTTCATACAAGAAAAGTTCAAGAATAATGCATGAAAACCAAACTCATATAGTCATCTTTGAAACATAATATCTTGATGAAATTTGGCTCTATTGGTGAGTTTTTGTATTCAATGTAAAGCTAAGACCATGATGAACAATTTTCATGTTGATGGAAGGATGAAACAAGCCTTGGAAGTTTGAGAAAAATGGAGTGCAAGTCATGTCAAAAATTCTGCCTAAGATAACTTAGAAAAAATCTAAGTTATGAAACTTTTGACATTATTGACACTTTGGCTTTAAAAGCACATAACTTGAATTGTACACATTCAATGGATGAGTTATAGTACTCAAAAGAAAACTTTGAGGATGCCTTATAACTTTTATGTCGGAGGAAAATTCATTTGCAGTTTGTATCACCACAAAAGATAGGCTTGAAAACATGTAGCTCAAACTGAATTTCTATACTTAGAAAAAATTTATAAGTGTTGAAATGACAAAACCTCCATTTTCTCAACGTTAGCTCTCCATATCTTTCAAACTATGGATCTTTTGGACTTGATTTCTTCTATAAGCTTGTATTTCATGATGTCCTCTTTAATTTGATAGCAAGTTTGCTTCCATTGGGTCAAGGATGAGAATGTTATGTGAAATTCTAGGTACCAACAGTGGATGTTATCACGAATGTTATAACATCCACAATAACATAGATTATTGAACTACTGAAACAAACTGTAAATAGAAAGCAGTAAATAACACAAGTAATTGTTCACCCAGTTCAGTGTCAACCACACTTACATCTGGGGGCTACCAAGCCAGGGAGGAAATTCACTATTAGTAGAATTAATTCAGAGTCAAACAACCCGTTTGCACTCTTCGCTTAAGACCTACCCAATGGCAATTCAGCCTAGAGACCACTGGACCTGAGTTTCCCACTCACTCCCCCTCAATCACCTCAGTGATATAAACCAATACACAATAACATTGGAGATACGAAGTCACACTTCAAACACACCTTGATCTTGCTTCACAGCTTTAATCAAGAAACACACACTCTTGCTTAACAGCTTTGAGTGACACAATAAACACACCTGTTTATACACACTAAACCAATGCAATTGTACAACAGACAATTGCTTGGAACACAAGTCCTAAAACACACGTGAAGAACCAAACTTCTTCACTCACATAATCCATGTGAAGAGTAAACTCTTCACTCATAAGACACACTCTATGATCTCTCACTAGAAGCTCCGCCCATTAGGAATGAACCTTCTGCTATTTATAGTATCAGACTTGCTTTGAGCCTTGATAGAGAATTTAGGTTTACCCAAGATAAACCTCTCTTCATGAAGTTGCGCCTTTCCAATTAGGCCAGGGGTCTTATATGCCCTGCCTGACATGTAGCCTAAGATAACTAAGCTTCCTAGAAAGTTTCCTGAAGTATAGCCTGAGCTAATAACAGAAAAACTAATTTTGTGATCCCTGATGTCATATGCTTGATGTCATAACATCCAGCATGACATTCAGCTTCACTTACACTTAGCTCTCCCTACAAAACACTTTTCATGTATGTCATAACATCAGTTATGACATTCATACACACTTTAATATTTTGCCACGAAATGTAGCCAATCAAAAGCATCTACAAACTCCCCCTTTGGCAAATTTTTGGTTAAAACACCCTGTTACCATATCAGAGTTTACAAGTAGCAGAAGTCATACCATATAACCTATTATGCAGGTAAGCTACTAACACACTATTAGAGTTGTCTATACTCACACAGTTACCTCTCAGCTTCTTAGGATCAACCTGTTCACACATAACCATCTGTTAGTCAGCACTACAGATGTCACACAGTTTTGAGTAACATTCTGGGTTACTCTCCCTCAACTGATGCATATTACATCAGCTGGGCACAACCTGCACAGCTTGCAGTCACACATACATCATCTAGGATTTTTTGGATGTCATGACATTCAGGATGACATCCTGAGTCACATCACTTCCACAACATTACACTCTATCACCTGTTAGCCTATACTACAGATGTTACACTCTCTGTGGACCATCCTGTGCTACTCCCCCTGAAGAGATGCACAACACATTCTGCATTCAACCTGAAAATGCATACAATACTAGCAGCTTATGCAAATTCAGCTAGGTTCCATCAAGGAACACACATTTTGCTAACATACACACACTCCTATTCAGCAGCTAGGAGCTCACACAAGGTTCTAAGAAACATTCCTACATATCTTAGGAATTCACATAATACTAACAACATCAGCTGTTATCACACAACACATTTGCAGCAGCACCTGTATCACACCTGTTAAGACATTTGCAGCAACACCTTGGTTATTCAACCAAGTCTTCCACCTGCATCATCTTTAACTAGTTGTTCCTGCTGTTTACCTAACACTCTCTCCCTCTTTTAGTCACAAATTAAGATCAAACTAATAAAATAGTATAGATCATAATGAGTAACATTATACATGTTTGGGGTCATTACAAAACAAAACTGCCCATGAAGAGCATCACAAATTCATGAGAAAACACAAAGTCTAACCAAAAACAACAAAGATATTCAATACAATAGCACATCTTCCTCATCAGCTCAGCAACCATCCACCTGAGCCACACCACAGTCCATCATCACACTAATCTTTCTCCTCTTCAGAGCTTGAACTCTCCTCCTCAGCATCTTTGGAGGCATTTTCGTCACTGTCCTCTTCTTTAGCAGAGTTTTCCTCAGAGCTGGCAACAACTTCTTCTAACTCAGCTGCCTGGCCATCATCCTCTTCTGACCCATCATTTTCCCTATCCTCATCAGTAAACTCATAATCTTCATTTTGCTCAAGAGTTTTGATCAATGCTTCATGATTTTTCTTCCGTGCATCTATCTCCTTACATGTTTTCTCTAGTATGGCAATCACTTCAGCTTTTCTTGATTTTGACTTTCCCTTGGATGTCTCAGCTGATGTTACAACAATGTCAGGGACATGAGTTCCCTTAAACAACTTGTAATGGAAGGACAAAGGGTTTTCTCTCTTGTAAGTAGTATCACTCTCCTTGAGGATGTTGGGATGCTGATCACAAATGATCCCACAGATGAGTGAAGGGAATGCAATAGGGCCTTTGACATTGTAGCTACCAGCATGTTTCATGGTTTGTTCATGAATGTAGGTCCCATAATTGAGTTTAGATTTTGTCCCTACAACATACATGAATTTCCCCAGAATGGTTGCAACAGTTGTCTTATGATTGGTGGGCACCCAATTCGCAACACCAATTTTGTGAAGCATAGCATATTTCACACTTAATTTTCTTGCAACCAGCTTTCCTTTGGATGGCCAGCTCTTGACCTGATTTGCAGTTATTACTTGAAACACTTGATGGTCAGAGACAGTTAGTTCATTCTGACCTTCATTTGGTTTCCCTAAGTAGCTGTTGATGATGGTTGTTGAGAAATTGATACATTTTCCTCTCAGAAACACTTTACCAAATTAACTTGATTTCCTATCAGCACAGTCTTCTGACAGGTTAACTATGAATTCTTTGACAATAGTCTCATAGCATGGTGGAAATTGAGAGACAGTTTTTATCAAGCCTGCATCCTGAATAAGATCCATGACTTCTTTGTTTTCAAGAGCATTCTGAGCTAGCTCTCTCTCCAATGCCAGCCTCCTCTAGAATACATATTTCCATCTATTGACACATGATGGATAGTGAAATGATATGTTGTCAATAGGCACATCTGGGACACTAGCAGCAAGCTTGCTAGTGGTTGGTTTCTTCTTTACTGGACTGGTAGATACCTCATCAGCATCATCTGAGCTGGATTCAGATTCAGTACTTGATTTAGCCTTCCTCTTTTGTGGAACCACTTTGCTCCATGCTTTGGTAGGCCTAAGACGAGTACTTTTTGTCACAACCTTCTTCTCAGGAGGACTTTGATCAGCAGCCTTCTTCCCCTTCCTAGTCATAAGCCTTTTGGCTATACTAGGATTGATCTTGGCTATCAGATAATTGTCAGAGTACTCATCAAGGTCTACCAAATCAACATTTTTGTCAGCTTGCATGTTACCATCCATTTTACTTGAACCTTGACCCTTGTTCTTATCCTCTGGTGAAGTGTCTTTCAATGTTTCAACATTGTGAGTGATATCATCTTGATCATTCAGATTAGGGACAAACCTCTGATTGCTAGGTGGAATGGGTATATTTAGTGCACTGGCTACCATATTCGTAATGGTGATGTGAGTTTGCCTAGCTTCTTCCTCATTGATATCATCATGAGGAACAAACGTTGTAGAAGGAGGAGCTTGACCTAAGACAAGTTCTTTAGGCCTTTTTGCATGTGGGATTCTTGGTTTCTTTACCAGAAGTCCTTCTGGGGTCATCATATGCAAGGGGTTATCTCAAGCACCTCGTTAGGGTTGCTAGACCTAGTTCTAACATCAGAGTCATTGGTGGACATTTTCTTGGCAGGAGTTGACTTTGAATGTTGAGACATTGTTAAGGACTTTGATCGTGAGGGATATGGTGTTATGTGCTTGTTGGTAGAGGTATGGAAGACGAAAAGTTTAGATAGATAACAAATAAAGTGAGAGTAAGTGCTAAAGGGGTAATATTGCACTGGAGGAGGGAACTTAAGATTTTGACCAATCAACAACTGATTAATATTCAAAATACAATTCCCTATTGCCATTAATTGCTATAATTCCTCATGAATGGAGGTCCTCAACTTGCTTTGTGAGTTTTCAAATTGAGTATCCTTGCGACCTCTTGTACCCATGTTAGCACTATGTAGGTCAGAATCACCAAGTTTTACACAAGCTTTTTGAATTTGATACATGTTATCCCTGTGCACGACTCTCTTGAACTGAGCTGAGTTCACATTGATGTTACTCTTAATGTCAAAGAACAAAGTTATGACATCCTGAGTGACATTGCTTCCTTTATGCTGGCCATTTTTCATGGACTCCGTCAAATTCCAATATAGCAGGTCTAAGTTTCTATGATGACCATCTTTTGGATGTCTTTTCTTGGCTTGCCTACCAGCCTCACATTTACCATAGCCCGTTCTTCTATCTAGAGGAATCTTAGAAGTTCCTCTTACTGATTCCTTGGTTATGGTCTTCTTCATCCTTTGAGGATGTCTACCTTGTTCCAACCATATTTGATCCTTCTTTTCTTCATTGATCAAGCTAGTTAGGTTACTTCTGGGCTCCCATAAGTAACAATTATTCTTGGATCTATATCCCTTCATGACTTCCTCACCTTCTCCGTTGGTGACAATACATTTACCTTTGGTAAATTTGACATTTAAGCCTTGATCACAAAGCTGACTTATACTTATCAAATTTACAGTCAGTCCTTTAACCAACATGACATCATCCAGTTTTGGAGCACCAGGGTAATCTAGTTTTTCAGCACCTTTGATTTCTCCTCTAGCTCCATCACCAAATGTTACATGACTTGAGGAGTGAGGTTTGATGTTTACCATAAGGTTCTCCATTCTTGTCATGTGTCTATAGCAACCACTGTCAAAATATCAATCTTCTTTGGTAGGCATCCTTAGAGAAGTGTGAGCTACTAGAGCCACATTCTTAGCAACCCATTGTCTCTTCTTGATAGGAGCATTCTTCTTAAGTTTAGTATGATGTTGCTTCTTGACATGAGCACCTTGTTTGAATTTTTCTTGATGAGGATGACTAGGGAACCCATGTAGCCAGAAACAAACAGATTTAATATGTCCAAGTTTTCCACAGTGGTAACACCTATACCCTTGGAATTTACTCTTGACTTGGTTCCAGATTTTTTCCCTCTAATGTTGTGACATTGGTCGTGACATCCCCTTTGACCTCTGAGTTTTAGGTTTTGGCCTCTTGAGCTTCAAGATGGGATTCTATTTGCCAACAAATCCCAGTCAGACCTATTTCCTGATGTTTGACCACTCTGTAGGATTTCTTCTAGAGTGTCAGTCCCAGGGTTTAACATCCTTATGGATTTTGCCATCTGCTTCAATTTAGATTCCAATAAATTGACCTCACTTCCGAGTGAGTTTATTGTTGCTAGATGCTCTATCTTCTCAGCCTCTAGTTTTATTATGAGTCTCTTATGTTGCTCCCCCTGCTGATATAATTTTGTACTTCTCATGTGTAGATTTTTGTATGAATCTGCAAGTTCATCATAAGTCAGTTCATCTTCACTTGAGTCATCATCAGATATACAAACATTGTTAAGAACAGTGACATGTTTGACAGACTCTTCTTCTGATCCACTATCAGAATCTCCATCAGACCAAGTGACTGCTAGACCCTTCTTCTGCTTCTTGAGATAGGTAGGGCATTTAGCTCTAATATGTCCATACCCTTCACATTCATGGCATTGTACTCCTTTGCTTTGGCTGGAATTTTCTTCAGACTTATCCCTTCTGCTGATGTCAGAAGACATGTTCTTGGCATAAGGTTTAGACATATGGTTTATTCTCTTGACTATTAAATTGTCTTCTAAGCAATGTTATTGCTTCTGACAATTTTTCTTCTTTTTCACCATTGTCTTCTTATGAATCATCTGTAGTGTTTGAAACAAGAGCTATGCTTCTGTTATTTTTCTCCACAGTCTGATCACACATCCCCTTCTGAAAGGTTTGGAGAGAACCAATGAGTTCATTCACCTTCATATTGCATATGTCTTAGGCTTCTTCAATGGCAGTGACCTTCATGGCAAACCTTCTAGGCAAAGACCTGAGAATCTTCCTCACAAGCTTTTCTTCAGACATCTTTTCTCCCAAGCCTCCTGAGGTGTTTGCAATTTCAAGAATATTCATGTAGAACTCATTAATAGTCTCATCCTCCTTCATTCTTAGACTTTAAAATTTGGTGGTCAACATTTGTAGTCTTGACATCTTGACTTTTGAGGTTCCCTCATGAGTAGTTTTGAGAGTGTCCCAAACCTCCTTAGCCAATTCATAATGGTGTACCAGTCTGAAGATGTTTTTGTCTATACCATTGAAGAGTGCATTCAATGCCTTAGAGTTCCCAAGAGCCAAAGCCTCTTGCTCCTTATTCCATTCCTCTTCAGGAATTAACACAGATACTCCATCCTTGTCAGTCTTCATTGGATGCTCCTATCCTGAGTTTGCAGCTCTCCATGCCTTGCTGTCTAAAGACTTTAAGAAGGCAATCATCCTAGGTTTCCAGTAGTCATAATTTGAACCATCCAGAATTGGTGGTCTATTAGTGAATCCTATGTCTTTATCCATAGTACTAGAATTTTACTTCTCTAGATCTCACCCAGAAATAAACAAGCAAGGTGCCTGCTCTGATGCCAATTGAAATTCTAGGTACCAACAATGGATGTTATCACGAATGTTATAACATCCACAATAACATAGACTACTGAACTACTGAAACAAACTGTAAATGGAAAGCAATAAATAACACAAGTAATTGTTCACCCATTTTAGTGTCAACCATACTTGCGTCTGGGGGCTACCAAGCCAGGGAGGAAATTCAATATTGGTAGAATTAATTCAGAGTCAAACAACTTGTTTGCACTCTTCACTTAAGACCTACCCAATGACACTTCAGCCTAGAGACCACTAGACCTGAGTTTCCCACTCACTCCCCCTCAATCACCTCAGTGATATAAACCAATACACAATAACAATGGAGATATGAAGTCACACTTCAAACATACCTTGATCTTGCTTCACATCTTTGATTAAGAAACACACACTCTTGCTTAACAGCTTTGAATGACACAATGAACACACCTGTCCATACACACTAAACCAATCCAATTGTACAACAGACAATTGCTTGGCACACAAGTCCTAAGACACACGTGAAGAACCAAACTTCTTTACTCACATAATCCACGTGAAGAGTAAACTCTTCACTCACAAGACACACTCTATGATCTCTCACTAAAAGCTCTGCCCATTAGGAATGAACATTATGCTATTTATAGTAGCAGACTTGCTTTAGGCCTTGATAGAGAATTTAGGTTTACCCAAGATAAACCCCTCTTCATGAAGTTGCGCCTTTCTAATTAGGTCAGGGGTCTTATATGCCTTGTCTGACATGTAGCCTAAGATAACTAAGCTTCCTATAAAGTTTCCTGAAGTATAGCCTGAGCTAATAACAAAAAAACTAATTATGTGCTCCCTGATGTCATACGCTTGAAGTCATAACATCCAGCATGACATTCAGTTTCACTTACACTTAGTTCTCCCTGCAGAACAGTCTTCATGCATGTCATAACATCAGTTATGACATTCATACACACTTCAATGTTTTGCCACAAAATGCAGCCAATCAAAAGCATCTACATTATGTATGTTGCAAAATGGCTAAAATTAGGGTTTTTTACACTTAGAAAATATTTCAACAAAACTCTAATTCAATCAAACTCTTGATTTTATGTTTCTCCTTGACTTTTCTTGTTACAAACACATGAAATCACTCGAAAACCCTAGGATTATTTCCACTAATTGAAGCTCTTGTGATGGTCTGTGATGAAACATAATCCATGTAGAGGATCCTCAAGGTGTGTCTTGTGCTTAAGAATCATGTCTTGCCCAAAGAATTAGCCATAAATCTCCTTTGAACCAAAACTTTAACCAGTTATCCTCAAGATATGAGAAGGAGATCAATGCATGAATCCTTGATTCAAATGGTTGTGGGACATGTCTTAATGATGGTGAAAACCTTGTGACTTAAGATTGCCACAAGGTTGAGTCTGAACCCCTTGTTTGAGCTTTGCAGATGAAGCTTTTCTCTTGAGTGTTGAATAAGATACCTTGATCCCCTGTCTAAGACCAATGTTATGCATAAATGCCAATGAAAAATGATATGAAACATAATCCAAGATAAGAAAAGGGATGGGCAAACTTTAGGGTGTAATACTTTATATGACCTTGCTTACCATATTCATAACATGTGACATATTGTGTTGAAGTGGAAGTCTCCTTTTTCTTGAAATGTTTATTTCTTTTTGAATAATTAAAGGATTTGTCATTTTTACCAAGAAATTTACCAAGTCTCTTTACAAGGAGCATAAAGTTTTCATCTTCCTGAGGTGCATCATCATCTTGATATTCTTTTAAATCTACTTTCAACATGATACCCTTGGATTTCCTTTCTTGATGTTCATGTTTTTTAAGTCGTCCAAGTTCTAATTCGTGTTCTTGGAGTTTTCCAAATAATGATGCGGAAGTCATTGTCGTGGTGAAATTTGGATGTCAAGCTATTGATTAACTTGAATCTTAATTTATTTACCATCGGTCTTTGATTTGTACAAAGGAAGGGGAAAAGATCGAAATATCCATAATGCAATGCATATGCAAAGGTTAGAGAGTTATAGGTTCGGGGGTTGGTTAAACTTAGGGAAGGTGCTTGCATCCTAAGTTTCTATAGTACTCTACAGGAACCTCTTGTTTTATGTTGTTTATTGCTATTGGATTTCCTTTCTTGATGTTCATGTTTTTTAAGTCGTCCAAGTTCTAATTCGTGTTCTTGGAGTTTTCCAAATAATGATGCGGAAGTCATTGTCGCGGTGAAATTTGGATGTCAAGCTATTGATTAACTTGAATCTTAATTCATTTACCATCGGTCTTTGATTTGTCCAAAGGAAGGGAAAAAGATCGAAATATCCATAATGCAATGCATATGCAAAGGTTAGAGAGTTATAGGTTCGGGGGTTGGTTAAACTTAGGGAAGGTGCTTGCATCCTAAGTTTCTATAGTACTCTACAGGAACCTCTTGTTTTATGTTGTTTATTGCTATAGATTATCTGCTTAAGGATAAAAGACCTAGGGGTTTATTTCTAAGTATACTCGATAAAATATCGCATCTTATGCCTACATATCCTGACGGGAATGGAATCAGAGTATCTGTAGTTCCCCTAAAGGGTTTAAGGAGTTCTTTGACTATGGTCAAAGTTCCTAAAGGGATAAGGGTAGTTGATTGATTGATTCTAGGAGAAAAGATGAGTTGTCATTTTAAGGGAGATTACTTAACTAGGCCACCACGAATTGTAGAAATATATTGATGTGGGGCAGAAGTTGTACCTCACTTAAGATGATTAACATCTTATTCTCTAGTGTTTTTGAATAATTTTGAATTGAATTGTTTTTGCTAAGTTGTAAAAGAAAAGACAAAGGTCCTTTCTATGGGGTAGGATCTATCTTAAAAAGATCGACTTGAATGAGATTAAGGATTAAGGGGGTTTATGATGCAAATGCATACGCACAATTGTTTAAGTCATGCACAGATTCTTCCTTTGGACGTTTATGCAATGCGATAAAAGATAAATTGCGATAAATAAAAGTTGCGGATAATGTAAAACATACACAAACGCATGAAAGCGCTAAGTGAGTGAGAGTGAATAATGTGAGCGGAGTAGGGACGCAAGCGTGCACAATTGATTAAGTCGGGAGATTGATTAGAGGAAGGTTGAATCGATTAATTTTAGTTGATTGATTTGAAGAAAAAGTTGAATTTATTTAGTGAGATTTATTTTAAAGGAAATGTTGAATTAATTTTAATTATGGACTTAAATTATAAGTTAATTAGTTTTTAAATAAAAATAAGTTTTAGTTATTTGAATGAATGGTTAATTTAAACAAAAGGTTATTATTATTAATAAATAAAACAAATTAAAATAGATTATTATGAAAACGAGTTTTTGGATAATAAGATTAAGGATCAAAGTTAATAAAGTTATATTAAATGAAATAGTTGCTATTGCTATTTGAATTAAGAAAAGGGATTTTTGGTAATATATAAAAAAAGTGATGATTAAAATTATTATTGATGAAAGTTATTAAATAGATAAAAGATTAACTAGTTAAAAGTTTATTAATTAGAAAAATAAAATTAATAAAAGAAAAGGGGTTTACTAATTCATTTTAGTTAAAAAGATGGCTGATTAAAAAGAAATAATTAATTAAAATAAAAAAGTTGATGATTATGGCAGATTAGGTTTAATTAATTAAAATTAGTATTTAAGTTATAATTAGGTTGATTAAAGTAGATTAAATGGTTAATTGAGTTTAAATTGGTTAATTAAAAGATAATGGTGGGATCAACGGTTAAGGGAAAATTAAGAGACGGATCTCATGTGGCTGCGCAGGAGAGGGTTTAGCGTGAGGGCATGCGTGGTGCGTGTGATTTGTGTGATAAGTGGAGTGTGTGGCAGCAAGTGATTACAACCATTAAAAAACACAATTGAAAAACCTTAATCCCAATTTGATTTTCCCCTTTCTCTGATCGGCTTCCTCATCTTCTCCCTCTTCAATCCTCATCTTCCTCATTCTTTCTCTTTTCTTCGTTCTCATCCGCCTCCACTATTTTTTTCTTCATCCTCATCTATTTCTCCCTCTATTTTCCTTCACCGATCTTTCACCTTCTTCGTTTTCAAATGGAGTCTGAAACACAAAAGAAATTATCAGTAAAAAAACAACGCTTACGGTGTAATGGTTTGCCTGCAGGGGTCTCAAAATACAGATTCGCAAACGGAGGTGCAAAGGTTCTGACGGTTGGCCGGTGGTTGCGACAAGTCCGACGACGATGGTGATTTTAAGGTCGTTTCGCGGTGGGATTAAAAGATAAGTTTCTCCTCTTTTCGGATTTAGGGTTTCGATTTAGGGATTCAGAGAATTGGGGTTTTTTGTTGAATTTGGGATTTTGGGGTTTTCGTGATGAACTGTTGTGAATTCTGTGATCGGGGATTTTGTAAGATTTGTTTGTGAACTACTTTCTGTTCTGTGTTTTCGATTTTGGGGTTTCTGGATTTGTTTTGGACGTTGTGTTTTTTTGTGGATTTCTCATCTGTATCCCTTCATCTCAAACTCTTCCTTCTTTATAGTAATTCAGAAAAACATTTGAATTGAATGGAGTAATGTTGTCGGACTCCTGCTTTAGAAAGTTTATGATTGTTGAGAACATGTTAGGGATCTGTCGGATGTATTTCCATTTTTGTTTGATATGATAGTAAATTATTTGATTGCTCTTAATCCTCTTCTTACCTTTTGGTTCAAACTGATATTTCTTGCCATTTTGTATACCTCGGGCTACTTGTGTTGTTTCCAAATTGGTTTGAACGTGTCTGCAGCGTTTTGTGTTTTAAACGGAAATTTCCCTTTTTAAATTCTTTCCACTTTCATCTTCTATTGATTATTGACCTTAAAACAATGGTAAAAAAAGTGCAGGAACTCTAAGAACGAGAAAAGTTGTGAGTTGGGATGGTTTCCTTGGTTTATGCTGGATTGGTGCAGTTTGAATTCCATAAAGTGGCTTGTAAAGGATCTCATACCAGAAGCCCAACTACACTTCGCGTTGCGGTGTTGGTACAATGGCATAATTTCGATGGAACGGTGTCTTTGAATGAAGTCAGAAGGCATCTTAGCTACAAACTTATCAGAAGCTGCTTGTAGGGTAATATGATCTCCCATTCTCCAGATTTAACCATTTTCTTGTAGTATCGTTTGTACTTCATAGCATTAATATAGGGAACGGTTATCTATGAGTTGTTTTACAGTATCTTGTCGTAACTGGACGATTCTGACTTGAACCTTTATGCAGGGAAAGTCGATACTGTCAAATTCTGTCTTGCAGTTCTTGTCTCTGATGACTTAGTATATGCTGAAAGGGGTTGCTAGTTATTGTTCAAGTTAATGCGGATTTGGAACCTGACAGGAAGTTATGAATTCGACACAACCTTCTTCCTTTGTTACCATCTTACTGATGCTAATGCTCTCACTTTTCTCCTTTTATTCATGATGATTAACCGTGTGTGTGGCCTTGGTTGCAGGCTGCTGAAATGGTTCTTGATGAGAAATTACACGGTTGTCCGCATGGCGCAAGCAGTCCTCCATTTTCATTCATCATTTTTGCCGTCGGTCGCCATTCTGAGAAGTCATGCCAGGCTGAACCTCAACACAACAATGAGGGTTATTTAACAAATGTTGCTTTTGCTTCAACGTTTTTGGCTGCTATGCATTAGTGTTCTTGGCTGCTATGCATTAGTAACTGGTAAGACATCTTAGAACTAAAAAAAATCATCCCTTCTGAATCTTTGATTGCTAACGTTTCCTTTGAGTTGGATATCATTTGGAGACCACCACTTCGCGAATTTTGTATACCATTACCGCAGTTATTGAAGCATTAGATAAACCATCAAAAATATATTCATGTACTGTACAAAGCAAATTAGTAACTAGTTCGAACTCCTCCTGATATGATTTTACCAAATTATGCAGGTCGAAACCAAGCGAAAATTCCAGGCGGACAGAGCCCACCGGGTGATTCGGGAGCACTTTCTGTTATCTCCTTTGTATTACGCCGACGAAGCATCATTTTGGCTTTTGACGGAAACTGCTTGAACACCAACAGCCTTGGGAATTGCTTTGGACTGGAGATGATACATGTGATAGAGCGACATATATTATAAGTTTTTCCATGAACCCAAGATCAGCGTACAAGTCGAATTTAAAACTTCTTGTAATTGTAAATTGCGGCTTATAATTTATGTGAAACCGCTACATAACCAACTGTAACTATGTTTGATACAATGTTATAGTTGCAAGAAGTGGTTGTATGACATCATCCACCGCTTTTATTTTCTCCTATAAACCGCTAGTTATCTCTTTGCTAGTTACATTTTTGTTTTGGTTCCATGCTGAATACTTAAGAGGCCTTGTTTCCATAAGCAATGATGCTCTCAAAAGATAGAGACACTTTGTCCAACTCATTACTTTAATTTGTATCATGCCCTTTCTGAATGACACTTATGAACCCATCCTGAACTTGAATATGGAGAACTCTTTCCATCTTAATGAGCATAGTTTGAAACTAATCTAACATGAGCTTAAATCAATGTTTGAAATCAAATGGACCAGTTTATTATCTTTAATAATTTTGACCTCTTGGCTTGAACCCAATTTGTCTGAATTCTAGGGCTAACTTGAATCACGTCTTGAAGTGTTAAATTAAGGGAATGAACGTTATCTCCACTTGAAATTACTGCATCTGCCCAAATTGGTTAGTCGCAATAAACATGTACGCAAAAGTATAAAGATAAAGAAAAAACAATAAAAAAAACAAAGAGGTGGAATCTTAAGGTCAAAAATTAGGGTGTGACGGTCATTGTAGAAAGACTTTTCTTTTCCGATATTACCGTTAATTTTGGTTGCCATTCTCTAGTCAAAGATCTTAGTACTTTAAGGTTCAATTCATCATTAAAAAATGTTTTACCAAGTACAGTCGAGTGATTTGTTAAATGAACGAATCTCTTTTGTAATGCAATGATGGATTCTCCGGGCTGCATTAGGAATATTTCATATTCTTGACTTAATGTATTCAATCTTGATCTTTTAAATTTTGCGGTTCCTTCATGATTCTCCATCAAAGTGTCCCAAATTTCTTTTGCAGATTTACATTGTGATATACGGAAGAACTCATCCATACTTAACGCACTTTGAAGAATGTTGATAGCCTTCTTTTCATTGAGAACTCTGTTTTTATCATCTTCATCCCAAAAGCCTTGAATCTTTGGAGTACCAACACCATTTACGACACTAGTTAGTATATAAGGACTAGTTTCAATGGTTTCCCATATTCCTTTTCCTTGTGCTTCTAGGCGAGCCTACATACAGATTTTCTAGAAGTCAAAATATTCTCTAGAGAATAGAGGGGGTTTGTTGCTACTACCACCATCTTTGAAAATTGGGTTAACGCTAGTGGAAGCCATACTGGATCTTTAGGAACAGGTTACCTATAACCTTCTCTGGTGTCAATTGTTATTTAAGATTGCACCTAAGAGGGGGTGAATTAGGTACTTAGAAAATTTTTCAGATTTTTGACGGTTTTATGTTTTACTTTCCTAATGATTACTATGTGATAAAACTATAAATGCAGAAAGTAAATGACACAAGGATATATCCTAGTTTCCCTCACAGTCCGAGAGTACTTCAGTCCCCTTTCAGCATAAAAGAGATTTTTAATATTGTAGTGACCTATACAAGATTAATCCTAGTCTTCCTATCACTAACGAACCAAGAACAATCCTCTTGGATTTTTTTCACTAAGTTCAAATGAGAACAATCCTCTCCGAATGAACCTCTTACTTTCAACAATCCTGAATGGCAAGGATAACAACAAAACAATCTTATAACCAACAATCCTAGAAAAATAAGATGTAATACAATAATTCTGATTTTTACAAGTATTTGATATGAAGATTACAATACATCAATCCTTATATTGATATTCTTTTCCAAAGAAGCAATCTACAATGATATATTAGTGCTCAAGTGTTTCTTAATAAGGAATAATTTTTCTGACTTAATATGAGAACAATGTGCAGAAAATTTTCAATGAAAGTTTAAGTATCAAAACACTTTGCTTGAAAATATGAGTGAGTAAAATTATGTTTTTTTGCAATGGAAAAGGTGAGAAATGAAATCTAAAATTGATAGCGTTTATAAGTGAATTACACCTGTTGAAATGAGTAAAAAGACTAAACAATGTGTCGCTACTGCGAAAATCAGCGCCGGCTGAACAGAAGAGTCGCCACCGTGCGTTATTTATCCCACGGGAGGGAAAGGAAACGCTCAGAGTAAACCTCGCACAACACGGGAAAGGTATGGTCGTCGCAACCAAAACCTGGATTCGGGAGTCGGTTACGCAAGGGGAAGGTATTAGCACCCCTCACGTCTGTCGTACTCGACGGGATCCACGCTTGTTTTCGGGTATGGATTGTTATTCTATCTACTCTACAGGTCAGGGGTTGAAAAGAAAAGAAAATGACTCGGCAAAGTATCGCACTTTATGCCTACGTATTCCCGTCTGGAACGAGAAATCAGAGTCAACGTAGTTCGCCTACCTACGGGAAAGGAGGGGAAGGTTGCTCGCTAGGATATCGCATCCTATGCCTACGTACTTTCATACAGCATGAAAGATCAGAGCAAACGTAGTTCGGGCCACGTACGACACAAGCTTGTCTTGGTTGATTTTATTCCTTCTGAAAAAGGTTTTTCTGATTAACAGTCCCGGCGGACAAAATGACGTCTTGATGAGTTCATATTCTTTTACGGAAGAAGTGTCTTTTATTGTGTTTGAAATATTTATGGTGTTTTTCTGTTTGTTTTGAGAAAGAAGAGACAGAACTCTAACCTACGGCTGCGAAGGGAATCAAACTAACCTAATGTTATCATGCATGGGTTAAGACCTAGTGTCTATCATGCTCCTCTCTTGCACAGAGAGAAACAGAGATCCTAAGGGAACAGACGAAAACAGAAACAATATCAGATATATACAGTAAAACAGTAAAATGCATGGATGCAACAATACAAGCGAGGCAAGGGAGTCCCACTCAACCTCGAACCTAGAAAACAATAGGCAAAAGTGAACAGACTTCACTTTCAACCCAACAGGGTAAACAGCAAACAATACAGCCAGGAAAACCAATCAATACATCAGAAATGAATTACAGCAGAAAAGTAAACAGCATCAGCAGCTCTGAAACAACATCTGACTTCAAGCTTCAGCAAGCATCAATCTCCATCTCCGCAGCCTTCAAACAAGGTCTTTGTCATCAATCTTCAGTCTACAATGGCTTTTCTTCAAATCTCAAAACTCCCGGGTGAGGGATCAATCACAAGAGTGAATTGGGTGTTAAGCAATTAGTTGACTACCAAGGGTGGCAAACCAACTGCTACTAACACATAAGACATTTTCTCTCAAGAGTTTTATCCCTTAGACAGTAGCACCAAGCCTTCCAAAGGAAGGGGGTGAGTGTCTTAGAGAGACTCTGTATCACAGAGAGGAATGGAGGCAGTCAAAACCTTCCATGTTTGAGAATCAGGCTTTCTAATCTAGAGCTTTGCCTAGCTCCTAAACCCTAATCTCCTCAACAGCTGCTAGCAGGAATCTCCTCATCAACTCTGGAAGTTGGTCTTCAAGCTCTGGATCTCCAATGGCTTCATCATCACAAGTCTTCAGATCCCCCAATCCCCAAGCAATCCCAATACCCACACAAGCAAACAATAATCCCCAGAGGGCACACCACACCAATCAATCAGATATAGACAGTAATATACTAATAGCAGTAGGGGAATCCTAGTGATTTCTGAGGGATCTAATAACTATCCATAGTCCCTATAGTCCCATACCCCAAACTTTCAATCTCTAAATCCTTAAGGGAAAAGAACTACTTCACCTATGTTGTCACTTAAACCCTAATTTTGTTCATGTTATTCACACCTAAACTAATCACCTGAAATTAATTTCTAAAAATGGGAACTAAATTGTATGTACAAGTTGAATGTCTAAACTAAACAACCTAAAAAGAATGGATAAAAAATGTTAAAGCAACTATTAGAACAAAAATGATCAAATTCATGCATCAAACTAGACTTAACTAAATGCTATTTACAAGAAAAATACATGAAAAATATTAAACAAAAATAAAATTCCAATTTTATTATTTCCTATTTTTCTAGACAGAATAATGAACCTATAGCAAAAAGAAGGAATTAAAAATCTCCATTTTCCTATTTTTTATGATTTTTTAAAGATGAGAAAATATTAAAGAAATTAAAATAACAAAAATAGGAAATAAAAGGAGAGGGGGGTGAGAACAGCATTTGCGCCCAGTTGTTTTCCAGGTGGGCTCATATCAGGGGGGCGTGAAAAGTAATCAGGCTAAGCCCACTAACATTCAGAAAAAACAAAAACAGACAAAATTGCGCTGGGGGTGTGGAACTCAAAGATTTCACGCGTGTTTTAGTTTGGGCCTAGCATGAGGGTGTATGCATAACAATCAGACTTAAGCCCAAGGGTTTCTACTAATTGAAACGGTGCGTTGCACCTTGAAACTTCCCTCCGTTTTCTGAAATTAAATGGGGACCGTGCGATCAGATGAAGAAGTCAAGTATCTGGGACGATCTAACGGTGGGAGTTCATCGTCCCCAAGTGAGCTAGGGTTTGCAGAAAAAGCAGCTCCCATGCACAACCTTCGAGCTTCTCATTCTCCCTCAATACACCATGAAAACGAAACTTGTAAAGACCGAAATCACTCCATTTCTTCCCCTCTACAAGTCTATGCTCTTAGTTTTCTCTAAAACCCTCTCTATGATTAAACCCGATAGGTGGAACTTCATATCATACCTATTGCACTCACCAGTGGAGCCTCACAATTCTCCAATCCAACTGTCCCATCTTGTTCATTATTTTACCCTGATCTCATCAAGCCAATACATGCTCATTAATACTCAAAATACCACCTATCCTCGATCATCCAAGTTAATACACACCTGCTATGGAACTTCACAGAATTCTCTCTATTTCTCAAAAATCAATCACCTAGGGTCTCTAAACATGCTGATCCTAACCATATGATCTAGAAATGCATAAACAGAGAGTTTCGAATGGTTTTGCATACCTGCAAATTGATGATGGCAGGTGTAGTTGTGCTGCACTTCAAGACTTGTTAACCTCCAATATTGATCTCCAATGGATGCTGATTCTTCTGTTTGCAATGGTTGTGGCTCAAACTTCTTGAATCACCTTATCCCCTTCTTCATGCAACTTGGAGTGAAAACTTGGATCACACAAACCAGCCACGAGTTCCTCTCAATTTTCTTTGCCAATTACTCTATGATGATGGTGGATGATGATGATAACAGAAATTAAGATGATTGATGAAGTTTCAATGGCGTTTGAAGAGAAAATGCAAATGGGAGTGAAGGAATCAAAATGGGGTTTGCAAGCTCAAAGAATCACCAACCCATGCACAAGTGGCTTCATTTCCTTATATAGATGATGATTAACAGAATGAGAAGCTTCTAGATTGGTCCTAGAGGGATCTAGAAACTTGTGGAAATTTCATGAACTTATCATTTGATGGTATTTTGAATTCTCTTATCTCATGCTTGTACCTTTGTAAACTTGAGTTAAAATCTCCTTTCATGAGATATTGGGAGTGTATGTATGAAAAACCAAGCTTTTCCTTGCCTTGTGTTAAGTTTTACCAAGTTGCCTTATGATGCAAGAAACAAATTTACAAAGGAAGTCCAATTTGTAAGCCTAAACTCAAAAATGTGGCTGAACCAATGTCTCTAAAATGATGTTAGGAATCAATTTGTTATATTGGATGACCCATATTGGATTTGTAGATCTCTCAAACCAATTTTTTATTTCAACTTTTTCAACTTATATGCCTTTTTTAGGTCATTTTTCACCAACTTTGGTCAAGTCTCATTCTATGCATTTCCAAGATTTCATGACTTCTTTTCTAGATTTAAAATGGCATTTTGAGAAACTTTGATGTTGGGAAGTTTTTCATTTGAAGCTTCCTTGTATGAGTTTTAGGCATAGGCTAAGAATGACCTGTAATCCTCAGATGACCAAAATACCCTTTGCTTGCCAAGACCATAAGTAGAGTTCCACAAATCCTATGAAGGCATACCATACCATTATAGAAAGCTAAGACAATGAGGAACAATTCTTATGTTTACCAGAAATTAATTTGAAATCTCCTTGAGGGGTAAAAATAGCTTGGAAGTCAAGTCACTTTCATAGACAAAATTTCAGATACCTCAGATGACCTGTAACTTGCAAGGACCATAACTTGAGTTCTATAAATCTCCTTGATGTCTTCCACCACTCAAATTAAAGGTATTGAGATCCTCTACAAGTTTCATGTTGGCCAAGGATCCATTTGAAGCTTGCATCTTGACTTATCTTGCTTGGAAATTTGACCTAGACTAGGGGATTTTACACAGAAACCCTAATTTAGAGACTCCTCTTCTCCTTGATTTCTCTTGATTTCTTATTGGCATATCACCATATCCTCTTCTACATGTCAAATGATGAACCCCACATCTCTCCGATAGACCTTAATGCCTTTCAATCAATCCTTTGACCTAGGGTTGACCTAGAGTTGACCCCAGATGAAACCCTAGTTGGCTGTCTTCAACTGCAATTCTTGTGACCATACCAATGACTTGTCTCCTTCTCCAAATGACTTTCTAAGTCCTCCAAGATGTCTAGATACTCCCCATGCTCAGCCCACAACTCACAATTTCTTTGTTGATCCTCAGAGACCCTCAGATAGGAGATGGATGCACTTGCTTGATCCATTGACTTCCCAGCTTTCAAATTCTTTCTGATGACTTGAATGATATTGAATTTGGATAATAACCTCTTGATAGGTCTCTAGAGATGAGAATAATGAGTGGTCCCTGTTGGATGACTTGCCATGCTTATGTTATGCAGATGGTTAGGCTATGTACATGACTCTATATGCAAATGCTAATGATATTGAAACCTAAACCAAGTGAATAAGGTTGAGCAAATTTTAGGGTGCAACAGCTGCCCTTATTCAAACGACTTGGACCCGATTGGGTGAAGAGCCTGGAGTCTTCAGACATTCGCGGTACGAGGCGGTTGAATACTAAGAACCCAGAAATTTGCCAATCGCAGAAATAAACTGCGCCACTGCTCGAGGAACGACATTCATCAGCTGAATCTGACTGTTACGGCAACCCACTGATCTCGTGCGACCGTGCTGGGGGTGACTTGTCTTCATTTCATCAGGAATAAATCGTCCATGTTAGGAGCAAACTCTTGTCCACGTTAGGCATAACATTGTCCCCGTTAGGACTCACCCTTCCACGTAAGGAATCTCATTCTTTCCACGTTAGGAAACCATCTTCTTTCCACGTAAGGAAACCTGTCCATGTTAGGACTAAACCTTTCCACGTAAGGAATGCAACTCATCTTGATTTGTCCATGTCAGGACTAACTTCTCCACGTAAGGAAACAATTTCTCTTTCCACGTAAGGAATCAACTTCTTTTTTTTCACGTTAGGAATCAAACTTTTTCCATGTTAGGAATGCCTCTATCTTTCCACGTCAGGAATCAATCTTGATATGTCCGCGTAAGGACTCAATCTTTCCACGTAAGGAATCATCATCTTTCCACGTAAGGAAACCACTTCTTTTCCACGTTAGGGATCTCATCTTTGATCTGTCCGCGTAAGGACTCCAATCTTTCCACGTAAAGAATCAATCTTGATATGTCCGCGTCAGGACTAAACTTTTCCACGTAAGGAATAAACTCGTCTTTCCACGTAAGGAAACCATTTTTCTTCCACGTAAGGAATGCTCTTGATATGTCCACGTAAGGACTCTAATCTTTCCACGTGAGGAATACTATATCAATCTTTCTTTCCACGTTAGGAATGTCATCTTTCCACGTAAGGAACACCTCTTTTCCACGTTAGGAATGCAACTTTCTTTCCACGTAAGGAATCATTTTTCTTTCGATTTGTCCACGTAAGGACTCACATGTCGACTTGCTGAAGAATTGTCCACGTCAGGACTCATGCACCTTCGACCCGCTGGGGAAATAACTTGTCCATGTTAGGACTCACATCTTCATCTGATGAAATAATAGAACCTGTCCATGTTAGGACTTGCACGTCTTCTACTTGCTAGGGAAATACGACTGTGTCCACGTCAGGACTCATACTTTGCCAACAACACGAAGAAGGATAAATTTGTCCACGTCGGGACTCTCGCATCTTGTCATCACAAAGAACTACAAACTTGCCCTTGTTAGGACGCACATTTCACCATCACGAATAAAGCTACCTGCTGGAAATAGATGGTCCACGTCAAGACACCAACACGAAGAATAACCAACTTTGTCCACGTCAGGACTCCACCTTCGATCAATACCAAGAAATCAAATCCGTCCACATATCGTCAAACTGAGGAAATGTCCATGTCAGGACCCCCCACTTCTCTTAGCCTAAAAAACCTGTCAATAAACCCGTCCACGTTAGGACTCATCCTTCCATTGGTCCGCCAACTTCTTATCACTGACGTTACAGCACCTTTGAGGCTGACTCTGCTGGGGATATCTGGAAACCAAACTACCGGATGCCTGTTCTGATGACCGGAGGTAGCCTCTGAAACTCTGGTTCGTGAAACCTTTTAATGCTGACGTAACAACAACTTTGAAGGAAACAATCCGCTGGTCGGACTAGAGAAACTTCAACAAGAAACCCTGGCGGGGAAATAAGTAACTCTGCTTGGGGACAAAGAGAAACTTATCCTGCTGACTCTGCGGGGAGTAGTGCCAAAGCTGACACTTCGTTGACTGTCTCACGCCGAGACTTCAAATGTTTATTGATTCACCTGAGCGAGGGCTCTCTCTACCTGCAAGAGAAACAATACTTGAAACAAAAGGTTAGCCATCCTGGTTTATGCTTCTAAAATGCGTATATTTGATACTGACGCAATGCTTCAATCGTCATGGAAATGCTACGCGTGTTTATTTGGTGAATGCAAGTGTGACACTATATGCCAATGCAATTGTAGACTCGAACTACTGGGTGCAGAAATTGCTTCAGCAAAATAAACGCTGAAGATAATGCCAACTTCGCTGGGGATAGCCAGATGCTACAGAATTATTCCGGCAAAATAAATGCCGGAAGAGGGAAGTCGACTCAGCTGGGAAATTAGGAACTCGAACCAAACACCTTACTGAAGTAACACCCTGCTGGGAATATAAGAATGGCAGATGCGCCTGGTATGATCGAACTTCTGCTGGAAAGTGAACGGATATCACACGGTATTCTGACAAAATAAATGCCAATGCGCCACACCAACTCTGCCGGGGAGAGTCTCAATCTTTGAATTCCACTGGGAGGAATGAAGACACTGGTTGGAAAGAGAACTCCGCTGGGAATGGGATGATTCTCTTGGGGAAAATCCGCTGATTCCGCTAGGGGAGAGTAAATGACCCTGCGGGGAAAGATGAACTTGTCTGAATACAGCCCACAGATTATTAATCTTCTGAGGCTAAACCAACTCTGCTTGAGATAAGGAATCCTTCGGGGGACACCACACTGTCTGAACACAGCCTACAATCATGGAATCGCCAACTCGGCTAAGAATAAATGGCCTTGTTGGAGCATGCCTTCTGGATATGCTACGACTAGCTAGGGAATCCGATACTTCTTCAGGAGGCACATGCATGACATGCGTGGGGGTCGAGTCTTTCGTTATTGCAATCTTTTGATCATCTTCCTCGTACGGCTATGAAACCTGCAACAACACAACAAGACAGGACAAGCCTATGCAACCAAATCAATTCAGGTTAGTGACGTTATTTTCAGTTAATTCAAAGCTTTAGCAATTGTTGGCAAGGGCCAGTGATGTTATACACCTGCTAGTTTCAATAAACTTAGGCGTTTTATCATGCACAAAACAGTAAAGAACCAGCATTAAGTACTGAATAACATATTTTATTGATTGGGCCCCTGAATGGGCGGAGTTTTGTACACGGGATGTAACTCCTGAAAAGAGGAAGCTACGCAAAGCAAATACACAAGTATGCACAAGAAGCATAAATATACTGACAAGTTAAATTTGTACACATGTCGGCAACAGGATGCAGACGAACACCACAAACTGATCCTCCTATGACTCGCCTGACTCTAATGCTTTCCCCGACATTCACACTTCCGAAGAGATTGTATCTGATAATCGATCCCTCGGGTATATTCTCCCGCACCAATGGTCAAATGCAGTATCAAATTCGAACCGCAATCATTTGCTTTTCAAATCCCTAACTTTTGCGTGAACCGCCCTTTACGGGTTTTCAGTTCACCGGGATACCCTTTTTTGCCGAAGCCGCCCAGTGTAGGTTTTCAACTTCGCGGGTGTACATTTTTTCCAATTTTATCCCTAACTTTTGCCCGAACCTTTCCTTCTGTTTTTGGTTCGCCAGGATGCCCCATTTTTGCCTGGACTCTCTTTTTTCTGTCCAACGGGTCTATTTTAAGCAAAGTATTTTTTAACTGCGTCCGAATTTACAGGCGACGTGAAGTCTTCACTGTCCATAGTGGACAACAACAAAGCTCCTCCTGAAAAGACTTTCCTGACAATGTATGGCCCTTCGTAGTTGGGGGTCCACTTTCCCCTGTGATCTGCTTGTGGCGGGAGAATTCTTTTCAGCACAAGGTCGCCCGTCTGAAAGCTTCGCGGATGTATCTTCTTGTCATATGCTTTCTTCATTCGGCTCTGGTACAAACGACCGTATGCTAGAGAAGCTAGCCTCTTCTCATCCATCAAACTTAATTGGTTCAACCTGTCTTTCACCCATTCTGCCTCGTCTAGCTGAACGTCTCGCAATACCCTCAGAGAAGGGATCTCAACTTCCAATGGTAGCACTGCTTCCATTCCGTATACTAACGAGAACGGGGTTGCCCCGGTTGATGTGCGTACCGTCGTACGATAACCGTGCAAAGCGAAAGGTAGCATCTCATGCCAATCCTTATAGGTCACCACCATCTTCTGAACGATCTTCTTGATATTCTTATTGGCCGCCTCGACAGCGCCATTCATCTTGGGTCGGTAAGGGGAGGAGTTGTGATGTTCGAGCTTGAAATTCTGACAGAGCTCCTTCATCATTTTGTTGTTCAGGTTTGAACCGTTGTCCGTGATTATTCGCTCGGGAATCCCATATCGGCAGATGATATCTCTCTTGATGAATCTGGCCACCACTTGCTTCGTTACATTTGCGTATGACGCCGCTTCTACCCACTTGGTGAAATAATCGATTGCTACTAGGATGAACCGATGCCCGTTAGAAGCTGTCGGCTCGATCTTTCCAATCATATCGATTCCCCACATCGAGAATGGCCATGGCGATGACATTACATTCAGAGGACTCAGAGGCACATGGATCTTATCAGCATAGATTTGGCACTTGTGGCACTTCCTTGCGAACTTGAAATAGTCAGTTTCCATGGTCAGCCAAAAATATCCTGCCCGCAGCAGCTTTCTCGTCATAGCATGCCCACCAGCATGCGTACCAAAGGTACCTTCGTGTATTTCCTCCATGAGCAGCTTTGCCTCTCTTTCGTCTACGCAACGCAACAACACCAAATCGTGGTTTCTTCTGTATAAGACACCGTCTGGATTCAAATAGAAATTACCCGCTAATCTCCTGAGAGTCTTCTGATCTTGACTGGATGCCCCAGCCGGATACTCTTTGTTCTTCAGGAAATTAAGGATATCAAAATACCACGGTTTATCATCGGATGCCTCGTCAATAGCAAATACGAAAGCTGGTCTGTCAAGCCGAGAGATAACGATTCTGGGGGCCTCGTTCCAGAAGTTGACTTTGTACATGGAAGACAAAGTGGCCAGGGCGTCAACCATTTGATTTTCTGCTCTCGGTGCGTGATGCAATTCAACTTTGTCGAAGAAAGGCAACAATCTCCTTGCATAATTCATGTAGTGTATCAAGTTGGGCTGACGCGTCTCCCACTCTCCTTTGATCTGATTCACCACCAGAGCTGAGTCTCCGTATACGTCCATATTCTTGATTCGCAAATCAATGGCTTCTTCAAGCCCCATTATACAAGCTTCGTATTCGGCTTCATTATTGGTAACTGGAAAGGTCAATCGGGCAGTAAACGGGATGTGCGACCCGTGTGGAGTAGTGATGATTGCCCCTATTCCGCTACCGTAAGCGTTCACAGCTCCGTCAAATATCATCTTCCATTTGGAACCCAACTCTGGCCCTTCGTCTGGCAACGACTCTCCACAATCTTTCATCTTTAGGTACATGATATCCTCGTCAGGAAAATCAAACCTCATGGTAATCTTCAATAGGCTGCTCCGCCAGATACTCAGACAACACACTCCCCTTTATAGCCTTTTGCGAGACATATTGGATGTCATATTCAGTCAAGACCATCTGCCAACGGGCAATTCTCCCTGACAACGCCTGCTTTTCGAATACATATTTGATAGGATCCATCTTCGAGATGAGCATGGTTGTATGATTCAGCATGTATTGCCTCAAACGCTTGGCGGCCCAGGCTAGCGCGCAACAAGTTTTCTCAAGCATTGAGTATCGAGATTCACAATCTGTAAATTTCTTACTCAAGTAATAAATTGCATGCTCTTTTCTTCCTGTCTCGTCATGTTGACCGAGAACACAACCCATGCTTCCCTCAAGGACTGTCAAATACATAATCAAGGGTCTACCTGCCACCGGGGGTATCAAAATAGGAGGCTCCTGCAAATACTATTTTATTTTATCGAACGCCTTTTGACAATTTTCGTTCCATGTTACAGCTTGATCTTTCTTCAACAGCTTAAATAATGGTTCACACGTGGCCGTTAGATGAGATATGAACCGAGCGATGTAGTTCAACCTCCCTAAAAACCCGCGCACCTCTTTCTCTGTTTTAGGCGTCGGCATTTCTTGTATCACTTTTATTTTAGAAGGATCGACCTCTATTCCTCTTTCGCTTACGATAAACCCCAGCAGTCTACCTGATCTCACCCCGAAGGTGCACTTGTTAGGGTTCAGTCTCAGCCTGAACTTCCTAAGCCTTTTGAATAACTTCAGCAGATTCACCAGATGCTCTTCCTCCGTCTGGGATTTGGCAATCATATCGTCAACATAAACTTCAATCTCTTTATGCATCATATCATGGAAAAGAGTCGTCATCGCACGCTGATATGTTGCCCCAGCATTTTTCAAACCAAAGGGCATCACTTTGTAGCAAAATGTTTCCCAAGGCGTTATGAAAGTAGTCTTCTCCATATCCTCTGGCGCCATTTTAATCTGATTATATCCTGAAAAGCCATCCATGAAGGAGAATATGGAATATTGAGCAGTATTATCAACTAGCACGTCAATATGAGGAAGTGGAAAATCGTCTTTTGGGCTTGCTTTATTCAAATCCCTATAATCCACACACATCCGAACCTTGCCATCTTTCTTTGGCACTGGTACGATGTTAGCAACCCAGGAAGGATATTTTGTCACAGCCAGGAAACCAGCGTCCCACTGTTTTTGAACTTCCTCTTTGATCTTCACTGCCATATCTGGTCGAGTTCTGCGAAGCTTTTGTTTGACCGGCGAGCATTCTTCTTTCAGTGGCAGACGGTGCACAACCATATCTGTATCGAGCCCTGGCATATCTTCATACGACCAAGCGAATACATCACTATACTCTAAGAGCATTTCAACCAGTCTTCGCTTGATATCGCTCTGCAGCGCGGCTCCGATACGAATATTCTTCTCAACCCCTTCCGACCCCAAGTTGATAATTTCGATGACCTCTTCATGAGGCAGAATGACACGCTCATCTTGTTTCACCAACCAAGACAGTTCTTCAGGAACGTCGCTATCTTCGACAACCTCTTCTTCGGCCTGAAATACTGGGTGCTCGAAGTCGGGACGAGTCATAGGTGGTTCAAGGATGTCATCTGAAAATGTTATCCTGCAAAAGGAATGGTTAGGTGCTTCAAAATGCGTATAAAGCGAATAACCACGTTGCCATTTTATTGAAAAATACAAAACAGGAAAGACAGAGATTACAGTATTTGCACATGAAAAACGCCATTTATTTAATGATTAACACGCAATGTTCATAACAACACAGCCCTAAGCAAATCACGATGCCCCGGGCAAGACATCAGATTATTCAACAATTAATATAGCAAAGCATTACTGTTTAAGAGTCACAGGAACAAACTCCTGAATAGACCAGTTGCACAGTGTTGCACCCCAAAATTTGCCCTCACAATACAAGACTTTGTGTTCCAAGAAGGTTCACAAGGTTCACAAAATTCATAATTGGTCAGAAGAGTTGACAATTCCCTCAGACAATGCACCTCCTAAGCAGTGCATCCAAAACTAGGGTTTTGACTTTAATCAGGCTAAATGGACTTCCAAGACTTCAAGTGAGCTTCATAACATCTTATATGTGTATAAGAACCCCCATGTCAAGTTTCAAGACTTTTCTCAAAAGTTTGCTCAGTCAGATGATCAGATAAGTCAAAAGCAGTCAACGCAGTTAAAAAGTCAAACTGAGGTCAACTAGGTCAGAAGGTTTTCTTCAGAAAAGAAGAGAGAGAGGGAGAAACAAAGGAGATCCCCAGAGAAGAAAGGCGGTCGTTCCCACAACTCGTTAGAAGGGTTGGAGCTCTCCAGTGTTCCCTTATTCAAACCTTTTTCACATTTACCGAAGCAAACCTCCGCTTCGTAGGTTAAATTACTAAACCTTTTGCCTTTTCATGTTTATGTGCATATTTTGCCATGTTAATGTGTTTAGGTCCGTTAAATTACTAAATCCTTTGCATTTTTCATATTTATTTGCATCCTTGCCATGTTAACCTTCATTGTTGTTTAGATCCGTAGATTTTGATCTGTATGAACCATGATTGTGTCGTATAGGATTGTTTGCATGTCCATTAATTGTCTGTTTGCATTTGCAATTCTATTGTTATTTTTTTTTATCAAAACCTTTTTCAAAATCAAAACCTTTTTTTTTATTAAAACTAAAACATTTTTTTCCAAAAAAAGCTTTTTTTTTGTTCCCGTAAACATTTTTTCCCCAAAAAAAAAACCTTTTTTGTTCCCGTAAACATTTTTTTCCAAAAAAACCTTTTTGTTCCCAAAAACATTTTTTTTTATATATATAATTTAAACTTAACATTTTTTTTATAATTTAAACTTAAATTTTTTTAACTAAGTAATTCCATTTTAAAATTAAAACCTTTTTTTTATATATATAATTAAAATATTAAAAAAAATTAAAACATTTTTTTACATAATTAAAATATTAAAAAATTAAAACCTTTTCGTAAGGAACTCCTTATGTTTGCCGTGTCATTTTGTGTACCTTTTATTTTCTTTATTCCTGCATTTCATTTGCATGCTTGAGGTTGAGATGTGCTTGTGGTGGCCACAGCCCCACACTATTTTCCTCCCTCACTTCATTCTAAGTGTCATTACATATTTTCATATTCTTCATGTTTTCAGAAATGTTTCTTTGTTTCTTTATACCCTCTGCCTTTATTACTTTTCTTATTTCTGTACCTTAATTATTCCTCCATATAATGATTTGTCATATTTTCACATTTTTACAGTTTTATCTTTCCGAAGGATTAGGTCCAGCCTTTTGGCCGCCGAGTCAATAGCCTTACCCCTTTAATGGATCAAACCCTGTTTAGCCTAGGTGTCCCGCCGTGGGCAAAATTGCTTTTATCCTAGTGTTAGGTCAAGGAGTCGCCGCACTCATTTTAGGGTTTCCCGCCGCGGAATCCCTAACCTAACCCTAATTCACTTAACAATTTACAACGTAGATATTGGAGTTTCTACACTCCGCGTAAGCGTGTCCCTAAGATACGTTTATTCCCCATTGAAACCTTGGCCACAGTCAAGACGTTTCTAACCTCCCTTTTGAGGGGAACTACGATTACTCTGATTCCACTCCCGTAAGGATACGTAGGCACAAGATGCGATGTCTTGCCGAGTAAACTTAGAATTAACCCCCATTATTATTTATTATTGCTTATTTATATTTTATTTATCTTTGCTATTTAATTATTTTGCTTATTATTTTGTAATTGTTTCTTGGATGTAAAGTTGTTTAATTATTTAATTATTATTATGGTTAGTAATTAGGGAGTGTAACAACATGTATGTAATATTAAAATAAATTTAGATCACTTTTAAATAAAGATAATTAAAATAAACACGTCACACACGTAAGTCGATTTTAATCGCCGTCTCACTTCCTAAGGATATCCCTCAAGTTGCCTACGAATAATGGTTAAGTGGGGTGTATAAAGCAAGTCCCTCAAATGGAAAAATCATCAAAGTCCCTTATGGTTGCCTTTACGAATCGAGTCCCTTTCGAAAAATGATGATGGTCCCTTATATGTGCTTATTACATCCCACAATGGCCTTCAAAGTCAAATTGTCCCTCACATGTCCCTTAACATCCAAAGTAAGGACTACCTACTCCATTATAGTAGGGATAGTCTTACTAAGGAAAGGATAAAGAATAAGAAAGACCTTAAAACATTAGGGTAGACTACTCCTAGATACTTGCTCATTTCAAAACTTTTTCACACTTAAACAAATTTCCAACAAAATTTTCAAACAAGTTTTTGTCACATCCATACACGGATTATTATTAAACTATTCTGAAATTTTTTGCCATTCACACACTACACTTTCAAAACAATTCAAAAGTGAGCTTAAGTACCTAAGAGCCCATGGATAACCATGGATGAAAAGGGTGCTAACACCTTCCCTTTTCATAACCTACCCCCCGGACCCAAAATATTCTCTAAGGTCTTTCCTGTTCTTTTATAACCTTTCCTTATGGATAAAATAAAAGTCGGTGGCGACTCTTGCTATCCGCAACATTGTTTAAAGTCAGTTCTCCCACCGTGTTACAGAACTGGCGACTCTGCTGGGGATCTATTTAAGAGGGGTACCCTTAGGAATTAAGATCACTTTAAATTGTTTGCCTTGTTTGCTTTATTATTATATTGTTGGGGTGCTCTTATGTGTGAAAGGTCCTAACCCGGATCTAGTGTACCTTAGGGAAATGGCAATAGACCAAGGAAACTGTACGACGTATATCGATACGGTTGATCTGGTGGCCATAGTTAGTGCGACTTCTTGGTTGGTGCTTATATTCCTTAAGTCAAGTTGAGGATAATATTGAGGCTGCCATATGTTGTCAATGCACTAACTGACTTTTAGAACCCTAGTTAACTCATCTTGGCCTTTAGAAAGTAGTGAGGTAACCGGCTTTGGTGCAGACTGAAGTTGGTTGACACTCGATACTACGCTCGTTGAGATCTTAAACTTGGAGGGTTTTGGTTGGCAAGTAAGTTGCCTTCTGAACAACCACCCTTGTGAAGGATCAATGATATTGAGATCCCTTAGAACCTGGTTACTTTTGTAGGACAGGATGAACCATCTAACTTCAGGGGAGGGTACTTGCCTTTGAACCTCATGCAAGCCTTTAAACCTAGGGCTATGGTGTGACTTGTTTGTGTGTGCCACATGTTTGTGATTGAGCATGACATCATGACATCATCATGCATCATAAGCATATCATTTTCCCTAACCATTTCAAGGACCAAAGGATTTATCTTTGTTCTTTGTTGCAGGTCATGGCTTCTGCTCGTAGAAACACCATCAGGATCAACTTTGTAGGGATACCTGCTAAGCTCAAGGAGTTGGTTTCCCTAGTGCCTGATCATTCCCAGTTCAACAAGAGACATGGTCACTTATTGGATCTAGTTACTTCAGGGTTCAGTGAAGACATGATGAGTGTGCTGTTTCAGTTCTTTGACCCTAAGCACCATTGTTTTACATTTCCTGATTATCAGCTGGTTCCAACCATGGAGGAATTCTCTAAACTTCTGGGTATACCTGTTCTTGATCAGAAGCCATTCACAGGCTTAGAGAAGGAGCTTAAACCAGAAGTTATTGCTGCAGCTCTACATCTAAAGAAGTCTGACATTGTTCTAGAGACGAGAAATGGAGTTAAAGGTATTCTTGCCAAGGTATTAGTGGATAAAGCTCAAATGTTCTTGAAGGCTATGAGCTACGATGCTTTTGAGGAGATCTTAGCCTTATTGATTTATGGCTTAGTGTTGTTCCCCAATCCTGATCAGTTCATAGACGTTCATGCCATCAACATATTCCTGAGTCACAATCCAGTGCCTACCTTACTTGGAGACATCCTACATTCTCTTCACACCCGTACTACAAGGGCAAGAGGAACTTTGATGTGCTGCATACCTTTACTTTCTAGGTGGTTTATTTCTCACCTTCCTCGCTCAGTAATGAAGAATGAGCAAGGGTTCAGATGGTCCAAGAGGATCATGTCACTTTCTCACTCAGACATCCATTGGTGCTCCAGATCTATGGAGAATGTCACCATCATTGACCGTTGTGGGGAGTTTCCTAATGTGCCACTTCTAGGCATAAGAGGAGGCATCACCTACAACCCATCTCTAGCTTTACGACAGTTTGGTTACACCCGGAGCGATGGTCCACATGACATGTTGATTCAGGGCATTGTGTTTGATTACGACAACGATCTTCAGGGTTACCGTCAGAGATTCATCCGAGCTTGGGGAAAGGTAAACAGGATTGACAGCAAGACACTGGAGCCTAAGTACACTATTCCTATGGAGGCTTATCTCAGATGGGTACGATCTCGTGCTCAGACACTCATGATGCCATATCCTGCCGTCCTACCAGTTACCATGGAACCTGTTGCTGAAGGAGACACAGCTTATACCATCCTTCACCCAGACATGCCTACTGATATGGAAGACTTGCAGAGATCATGGATCCAACTGAAAGAGCAAAGGGATACTTTCGAGGCTCATTACAAAGCAAGCCAAGCAAGGATCCTAGAGCTAACAAAGCTACTTCATGAGGAACGAAACCTCAACTCATACCTCAACACAAAGAGGAAACGTCCATGGGAGACTTAAAACCCCATCTTTTGTACTTATTTCGTTTTCATTTTTTGTAAGCCTAAAAGGCAAAACAAGTTATTACTAATAAAAAGTTACTTTCTTGTTTGTTTAAGCAAATTTAAATCCTGCGGTCCTTGAAAACATTGCATATGCATTCCCATATCATTGCATCACAGGTTTATAATTGTGCACAGGTTTCTCATCTTCTCGCTGATTATTTCAGCAATGGCTCTTGAACAATCAGTTAAGGATCTTCAGGCACAGAATGCACAGTTCCAAGAGCTGATCTTGAACCTATCCAAGGGGCAAGATGATTTGAAGGCACTGCTGGCCAAGAAGACAAAGAAGACTAGAAGGTCTGCTGGGTTGCTCAACATGGGAAGAAGGTTCAAAGGTCCTGTCAAGACCAAGGAACATGTTGAAGACTATGAATCTGAAGAATCTGAGCAGGAGAGAGGCAGTCTCCACAACACTATGGGGGACTCTGATTCTGAGGCTAACTACTACCATGAGCCTAACGAAGACAAATTCAAGATGCTGGTGGATAGAATGGATGCTATGGAATTACAGAAATCATCTGGGCTGGATTTTGAGGATTTGAGCTTGATATCTGGGGTGGTCATACCCATTGGGTTCAAAGTTCCTACATTTGTTGTCTATGATGGGGTCTCTTGTCCCAAATTGCATCTGAGGTCTTATGTCAGAAGAATTCAACCCCACACTGCTGATAAAAAGTTGTGGATCCATTTCTTTCAAGAGAGTTTATCTGGAGCTCAGCTAGAGTGGTATTATCAGTTGGAGAGTGTCAACATCAGAGATTGGAATGACCTTGCTGAAGCTTTCTACAAGCAGTATCAATACAATGCTGACTTAGCCCCCACTCGCATGCAGCTTCAGAGCATGTCTATGGGTGCCAAAGAAAGCTTTAAGGAGTATGCTCAGAAGTGGAGAGACTTAGCTGGAAGAGTTCAACCCCCTTTGACTGATAGGGAGTTGGTTGATATGTTCATGTGTACGCTGAATGGTCCGTTTTACAGTCATCTCATTGGAAGCTCATCATCTGGCTTCACTGAGTTGATCATGACAGGAGAGCGAGTAGAGAATGGTATCAAGAGTGGTAAGATCCAAGTGGGCACTTCTTCATCAGGTGCTGCAAAGAAGCCTCCCACTGGGAAGAAAGAATCTAATGCTGTGTATGGTCAGCCTGATCGTAACAGAAGGCATCAGTCTGTTAGTGCAGTTCATATTTCAAATCCAACTCCTGCAACAACAGAGCAGCCTCAAGGCAACCAACAGAGGGCTAGAAGACAGTTCACGAAGATCAACATGTCAATGGCTCAGGCATTGCAACACTTGTTGAAAGCTGAACTTATTACCCTGAGGGAGGCCCCTCAGAATCCCAATGTTACCTCTCCCAAGTACAATCCCAATGCACGATGTGCATATCATTCAAACTGTCCAGGACATGATACTAATAACTGCTGGGTCTTGAAGAACAAAATTCAGGATATGATTGATGCTGGAGAAATTGAGTTTGATCCACCAGGTACTCCAAATGTGATTACAGCTCCAATGCCAAATCACGAGAAGACTGTCAACGCCATTGATGAAGATATTGATGAGGATCTGCATGTCTATTCGGTTATGGAGTTGAGCACACCATTGTCTGTTATCAAAAAGAGGTTAGTACAAGCTGGGATCTTTCCAGGTTGTCGTGAAGATTGTTTGTATTGTACCTATAAGCCGGATAGTTGCTTCATTTTGAGAGATGGGATTCAACGTCTCATGGATAAGTATACTATAGTGTTTGAAAGAAGACCAGCATCTGTAGAAAGTATGGTAGACCATCTGACTCAGGGTAAGAAGATTGAAGAGGTTGATATGGTTGACAAAGTACCACTAAGAATCACTTCAAAGGGTCCCATTAAAATCACTCATCAGGGCCCAATCAAGATTACTGCTGAAGGTCCTGTGAAAGTTGTTGCTGAAGCCAGAGTAGCTCCTCTGATCATTACCACTCCTGGTCCTATTCCTTATACATCTGACAAAGCTGTGCCATGGCACTATGGGTCTGATGTTTACATCCATGGTGTCAAGCAGGAGCCTTTACCTGATATGCCTGTTGACATTGATAATATTGCTGGATCTAGCAAGATCACTCGTAGTGGAAGAGTCTTCTCTCCTCCAGTTGCTTCTAAGAGTGCAGTTACTCCTGCTGTTACTTCCACCACTGATGCTCGGGGCAAGGGTCCTGTTATTGAGCCTGTATCTACTGATGTGCCAGCTGCTGATGACCTCTCTAAGCAGATGGAAGAAGTATTGAAAATCATTCGCAAGAGTGATTATGATATTATTGATCAGCTGGGGCATACTCCCTCAAAGATTTCTATGCTCTCCCTGTTATTATGTTCTGAGGCTCATGCCAAGTCATTGATCAAGTTTCTAAAGATGGCTCATGTACCCAGTGCAATTTCTGTGGACCAGTTTGAGAATTGTGTTGCTCACCTGACCTATGACAACGGGTTAGGATTTTCTGATGCTGACTTGACCCCTGCCAAGAGGGATCATAACAGGGCCTTGCATATTTCAATTGAATGCAGGGGCACTACCCTGTCTCATGTGCTAATAGACAATGGTTCCTCTCTGAATGTGTTGCCTAAGGAAGTCCTGAACAAGCTGAGTCCTGAAGATACGGTATTGAAGCCCAGTAATATTGTGGTAAAGGCTTTTGATGGTTCTAGAAGAGTAGTGCATGGGGAAATTGATCTTCCAATCAAGGTTGGCTCTCAGGTGTTCACTGCTACATTCTATGTGATGGATATTCGTCCTTCGTACTCATGTCTGCTTGGTCGTCCCTGGATCCATGGGGCAGGTGCTGTGACCTCCACATTACATCAAAAGTTGAGATATCCGGTGAATGGAAAAGTTGTTACTGTCTTTGGAGAGGAAGAATACTTTGTCAGCCATGTAAACACTTTCAAGTATCTGGAAGTAGAAGGTGAATACATTGAAACTCCATGTCAGTCATTTGAAGTGGTTCCCTGGGCTGTTAAGGATTGTGTGACTCCTCCTGCTGTGAAGAAGGTTCCTGTAGTCATCAGAAACCCTCCAACAATGGCAATGGCCTCCCTCAATGATGCAAAAGCTATGGTGGAAGAAGGTGGTTGTGCTATTTGGGGTCAGCTTCCTGATATTCCATACAAGTCTGACAAGTTTGGTTTGGGTTTCACTGCAGAGTCCCAGAAGGCTGTCCGTCGTGCCTGTGCTGTTCGTATCACCAATCAAGGGGTTATCAATGCTGTGGGAGATCAAGATGAAGACTACAACCTGGAGGCATGGATTTTTCTTACTGTGGGTGCTGGACTCAATAATTGGACAGCTGAAGATGTTATCCCTATCTCCTTTAGTCAGGAGTAAATACTATTACTATGTTATGTTTTTAAATTTATAATTTCTGGAACAATTAAAACTTTCAAGCCCTGTGCCTTACCCGGGGCACAATGGTGTGCTTGTTACGGGTTGTCATTTCATTTGCATACTTCATTCAATAAAATCAGTGGACGTTTCGTTTTCGTAAATATTGTGCTCCTTGTCTTTCTTTTTCTTTTATTTTTGCTTTATCAGCTATGTGTTCTTACACACACCCACGTCACTAAAATGCAGATCCTCATCCACTCTGGATCCAGTTGATAACAGTTCTACTATTGCCAATTACAATTTCGAGAATCCGATCTATCAAACTGAAGACGGAAACGAGGACGATTGTGAAATACCTGTAGGGCTTGCTAGGTTGTTACAACAAGAAGAGAAAGCTATACAGCCACATGAAGAGCCAGTCGAAGTTGTGAATCTGGGAACTGAAGAAAACAGAAAAGAGGTCCAGATAGGGGCTAATTTAGACAACACTGCTCAGCATAAGGTATTCTCTTTTATGGATGGTTTCTCTGGTTACAATCAAATCAAGATGGCACCTGAAGATATGGAGAAGACTACATTTGTGACACAGTGGGGCACCTTTTGCTATAAGGTAATGCCATTTGGTTTGAAGAATGCAGGGGCAACATATCAGCGTGCCATGGTGGCTTTGTTTCATGATATGATTCATCATGAGATAGAGGTATATGTGGATGATATGATAGCCAGGTCTCGGAATGAAGAACAACATCTTGATCATCTGCACAAGTTGTTTGAGAGGTTGAAGAAATACAGGTTGAGATTAAATCCAAACAAGTTTACTTTTGGAGTTAGATCTGGAAAGCTCCTGGGTTTCATTGTCAGTGGAAAAGGTATTGAAGTGGATCCTGCAAAAGTGAAAGCTATACGAGAGATGCCAGCTCCCCGTACTGAGAAGGAGGTTAGAGGTTTCTTGGGACGATTGAACTACATTGCAAGATTTATTTCCCAATTAACTACCATCTGTGAGCCAATCTTCAAGTTGTTGAAGAAAGATCAGGTGATGGAATGGAATGATGAGTGCCAGACTGCCTTTGATGAAATCAAGAGATATTTGCTAGAACCTCCAATTTTAATGCCACCAGTTGATGGAAGACCCTTGATTATGTATTTAACAGTATTAGACAACTCAATGGGGTGTGTATTGGGGCAACATGACGAGTCTGGTCGAAAAGAGCAGGCAATATACTACCTTAGCAAAAAGTTTACCGACTGTGAAACAAAATACTCACTGCTCGAGAAAACTTGCTGCGCTTTGGCACGGGCTGCTCGCCGACTAAGACAGTATATGTTGACCCATACTACCTTGTTGATTTCAAAGATGAATGGGGCAGTTGAAGCTGCTAATAAGAACATTAAGAAGATTGTACAGAAGATAACTGTTACTTACAAGGATTGGCACGAGATGTTACCATTTGCTCTGCATGGTTATCGTACTACAATACGTACTTCAACCGGGGCAACCCCATTCTCCTTGGTCTATGGTATGGAAGCAGTTCTGCCTATTGAAGTTCAGATCCCCTCCTTGAGAATTATGAAGGATGCAGGCTTGGATGAAGATGAGTGGATTCAGACTCGACTTGACCAGATAAATTTGATTGATGAGAAAAGGTTAGCAGCAGTTTGTCATGGCCAGATGTACCAGAAACGGATGATCAAAGCTTTTAACAAGAAGGTTAAGCCAAAGGTATATCAGGCTGGTGACTTGGTAATCAAGCGTATCATATTACCACAGGGTGATCCTAGGGGCAAGTGGACTCCAACATATGAGGGACCATTTGTAGTCAAGACAGTGTTCTCAGGAGGTGCCATGATATTGACTACAATGGATGGTGAAGACTTCCCACAACCTGTAAACGCAGACATAGTTAAAAAATACTACGCATAAAAAGAGACCCGCTAGGTTGACAGGCCTAGGCAAAAATAAGGGCATCCCGGCAAACCAAAAGGGTTTGGGCAAAAATTAGGGATATATATATAAAAAGATGTACACCCGGCAAGTCGAAAACCTGAAAAGGCGGCTTGGGCAAAAAAGGGTATCCCGGTGGATTGAAAACCTGAAAGGGCAATCCAGGCAAAAGTTAGGGATTAAAGCGTATGACTATGTCTCGTTTGGATCACTCATGAAACTGCAACCAGTTGTACTACTTACTCAAGCTCAAACAGATAAAGCTCAATCCAATCGTTTCCGTCTCAACAGCAAGAAGATGAGATACTTGAGGGGCAATAGTAGAATTGAAACTCAATAGGATTATTTCCCACATAGCTGATTCTTTTTGTAAAACTTCATGACAAAATTCTCTTACTAGGGTTTATGTCTCCTTGTACAAACTTACCCGTGTATGGGTCACTTTTGATATAAATAAATTCCATCTTTTGAATCCAGATTTACTTTTACCCTATTTACATAAGCGAAACGTCCATTGGTTGTGTTTGAATGTATGTATGCCTTTGAATATGATTGATGTTTACCAGAAATGCATGTATGCTTTTAATATGATTGATGTTTACCAGAAATGCATGAAAATGCAGTAATAGTATTTACTAAGGACGAACGAGGGAAGGATTTCAACGAAGCTTCGTCGGTTCATCTTTACAAGGCAGTTACAAACCATCAGTAGGACTAATCCATTTTCACAAAGTCTAATCTCCCCTGGAATTTATATCCATCTCTTTTATCCTCATACGGATATACGGGAAATTACTTCCCAATAAGGGCACGATGAACGAAGACTGGATGTTATACTTATCCTACTATCAAACGAAAACGAAGGTTATCTATACCCTACTGTCCCCAACAACGGGAGGTTATCTATACCTTGTTATCCCCAACAATGGGAGGTTATCTATACCTTGTTATCCCCAGCAGACGGAGGGTTATGTATTCTTCAACAACGAATCGGGATTTATTTTCCTTGGCCAGCAGTTGTTATACAAGGATATCCAGACACTTCCAGCAGTGTCATATCATACATGCATCATTTACATCATACCATAACATATATGTCTATAGTACATTACCTAAGTGCATCATGTCATACATGCATACATAAAGCATAAACTAATGTTGTTATACAGAATGCTACCTTGTTTTCAGGTTAATTATCCAACAAACAAGCTTATGATCTTTGGGACTGCTTTATTGTAACCTCAGGGTTACTTTATCCTCCTGATGAGCTTCTTATTACTTTGGGACTGCTTTATTGTAACCTCAGGGTTATTTTATCCTCCTGATAGCCTCTCATGACTTCAAGACTGCTTTAGAGCTACTGATTGCTCTATCCTCCTGAAATCATCCTATTACTTCAAGACTGCTTTAGAGCTATTCATTGCTCTATCCTCATGAGGTCATATTACTACTTCAAGACTGCTTTAGAGCTATTGATTGCTCTATCCTCCTGAAGCCATCTAATTATTTCAAGACTGCTTTAGAGTTATCCATTGCTCTATCCTCCTGAAATTACATTATTATTTCAAGAATTACTTCAAGACTGCTTTAGAGCTATTGATTGCTCTATCCTCCTGAAGACATATCACGTTATTATTTCAAGACTGCTTTAGAGCTATTCATTGCTCTATCCTCCTGAAATCATTACTTCAAGACTGCTTTAGAGTATTCATTGCTCTATCCTCCTGAAATTACATTATTATTTCAAGACTGCTTTAGAGCTATTCATTGCTCTATCCTCCTGAAATCATTACTTCAAGACTGCTTTAGAGCTATTGATTGCTCTATCCTCCTGAAGACATATCACGTTATTATTTCAAGACTGCTTTAGAGCTATTCATTGCTCTATCCTCCTGAAATCATTACTTCAAGACTACTTTAGAGCTGTTGATTGCTCTATCCTCCTGAAGCCATTCTATTACTTCAAGACTGCTTTAGAGCTATTGATTGCTCTATCCTCCTGAAGCCATTATTACTTCAAGACTGCTTTAGAGCTATTGATTGCTCTATCCTCCTGAGGTCCGATTTATCACTTCAAGACTGCTTTAGGGTTATCATTATTGATCGCTCTATCCTCATGAAGACATGCTGTTACATCAGTATTACTCCAGACTCCTGACAGCTCTCATTATACTACTGAAGAACTTTCCCCTAGTGGCATCTTTAAGCCCACTCAATCATGTTCAACCAACCATCAATATCACTCCATGCACTGGTGAGTGCAAATTTTTGGGCTTTTGTGTTCAATCCCCTTCAACCTTCCAGGTTACGACTGGCAAATATACCAATCTAACCCCTCAGGTTTCAGAAAATTGAACAGGGGCAGCTGTTGCACCCCAAAATTTGCCCTCACAATACAAGACTTTGTGTTCCAAGAAGGTTCACAAGGTTCACAAAATTCATAATTGGTCAGAAGAGTTGACAATTCCCTCAGACAATGCACCTCCTAAGCAGTGCATCCAAAACTAGGGTTTTGACTTTAATCAGGCTAAATGGACTTCCAAGACTTCAAGTGAGCTTCATAACATCTTATATGTGTATAAGAACCCCCATGTCAAGTTTCAAGACTTTTCTCAAAAGTTTGCTCAGTCAGATGATCAGATAAGTCAAAAGCAGTCAACGCAGTTAAAAAGTCAAACTGAGGTCAACTAGGTCAGAAGGTTTTCTTCAGAAAAGAAGAGAGAGAGGGAGAAACAAAGGAGATCCCCAGAGAAGAAAGGCGGTCGTTCCCACAACTCGTTAGAAGGGTTGGAGCTCTCCAGTGTTCCCTTATTCAAACCTTTTTCACATTTACCGAAGCAAACCTCCGCTTCGTAGGTTAAATTACTAAACCTTTTGCCTTTTCATGTTTATGTGCATATTTTGCCATGTTAATGTGTTTAGGTCCGTTAAATTACTAAATCCTTTGCATTTTTCATATTTATTTGCATCCTTGCCATGTTAACCTTCATTGTTGTTTAGATCCGTAGATTTTGATCTGTATGAACCATGATTGTGTCGTATAGGATTGTTTGCATGTCCATTAATTGTCTGTTTGCATTTGCAATTCTATTGTTATTTTTTTTTATCAAAACCTTTTTCAAAATCAAAACCTTTTTTTTTATTAAAACTAAAACATTTTTTTCCAAAAAAAGCTTTTTTTTTGTTCCCGTAAACATTTTTTCCCCAAAAAAAAAACCTTTTTTGTTCCCGTAAACATTTTTTTCCAAAAAAACCTTTTTGTTCCCAAAAACATTTTTTTTTATATATATAATTTAAACTTAACATTTTTTTTATAATTTAAACTTAAATTTTTTTAACTAAGTAATTCCATTTTAAAATTAAAACCTTTTTTTTATATATATAATTAAAATATTAAAAAAAATTAAAACATTTTTTTACATAATTAAAATATTAAAAAATTAAAACCTTTTCGTAAGGAACTCCTTATGTTTGCCGTGTCATTTTGTGTACCTTTTATTTTCTTTATTCCTGCATTTCATTTGCATGCTTGAGGTTGAGATGTGCTTGTGGTGGCCACAGCCCCACACTATTTTCCTCCCTCACTTCATTCTAAGTGTCATTACATATTTTCATATTCTTCATGTTTTCAGAAATGTTTCTTTGTTTCTTTATACCCTCTGCCTTTATTACTTTTCTTATTTCTGTACCTTAATTATTCCTCCATATAATGATTTGTCATATTTTCACATTTTTACAGTTTTATCTTTCCGAAGGATTAGGTCCAGCCTTTTGGCCGCCGAGTCAATAGCCTTACCCCTTTAATGGATCAAACCCTGTTTAGCCTAGGTGTCCCGCCGTGGGCAAAATTGCTTTTATCCTAGTGTTAGGTCAAGGAGTCGCCGCACTCATTTTAGGGTTTCCCGCCGCGGAATCCCTAACCTAACCCTAATTCACTTAACAATTTACAACGTAGATATTGGAGTTTCTACACTCCGCGTAAGCGTGTCCCTAAGATACGTTTATTCCCCATTGAAACCTTGGCCACAGTCAAGACGTTTCTAACCTCCCTTTTGAGGGGAACTACGATTACTCTGATTCCACTCCCGTAAGGATACGTAGGCACAAGATGCGATGTCTTGCCGAGTAAACTTAGAATTAACCCCCATTATTATTTATTATTGCTTATTTATATTTTATTTATCTTTGCTATTTAATTATTTTGCTTATTATTTTGTAATTGTTTCTTGGATGTAAAGTTGTTTAATTATTTAATTATTATTATGGTTAGTAATTAGGGAGTGTAACAACATGTATGTAATATTAAAATAAATTTAGATCACTTTTAAATAAAGATAATTAAAATAAACACGTCACACACGTAAGTCGATTTTAATCGCCGTCTCACTTCCTAAGGATATCCCTCAAGTTGCCTACGAATAATGGTTAAGTGGGGTGTATAAAGCAAGTCCCTCAAATGGAAAAATCATCAAAGTCCCTTATGGTTGCCTTTACGAATCGAGTCCCTTTCGAAAAATGATGATGGTCCCTTATATGTGCTTATTACATCCCACAATGGCCTTCAAAGTCAAATTGTCCCTCACATGTCCCTTAACATCCAAAGTAAGGACTACCTACTCCATTATAGTAGGGATAGTCTTACTAAGGAAAGGATAAAGAATAAGAAAGACCTTAAAACATTAGGGTAGACTACTCCTAGATACTTGCTCATTTCAAAACTTTTTCACACTTAAACAAATTTCCAACAAAATTTTCAAACAAGTTTTTGTCACATCCATACACGGATTATTATTAAACTATTCTGAAATTTTTTGCCATTCACACACTACACTTTCAAAACAATTCAAAAGTGAGCTTAAGTACCTAAGAGCCCATGGATAACCATGGATGAAAAGGGTGCTAACACCTTCCCTTTTCATAACCTACCCCCCGGACCCAAAATATTCTCTAAGGTCTTTCCTGTTCTTTTATAACCTTTCCTTATGGATAAAATAAAAGTCGGTGGCGACTCTTGCTATCCGCAACATTGTTTAAAGTCATTTCTCCCACCGTGTTACACACAGTCCCTGTCCTGGCGTGCTTGGCTGAATCCAGGCATCCATATCACAGTCACTGTCTCCTTCGTTAGGCTCCGAAGCAGCGTTGATGGTTTCATGACATACTCCACTGGCAGAGATGGTTATTGGCCCTCTGAAACGGGGTGCTCCCACAGCAGGTGTTGATGACGACGGTTGGTATCCTAGCCCGAACCGGTCCATCTTTACAGGAATATCTAGCACTTTGCCCCAGCCCTTTGCTTCTCCTGCCTCCACCAGAGCTTGAGCTTCTTTATACGACGAGACGGCTATCTCCGACACTTTGCTCGGCCCGGGACCTTTGTCCTTGATACGCAAACCTTCAAATGCCTGGCAGGGTGTTTCGTGGATCTCTCCGTCGACCTCCACATATTTAAATGACGACAGGTGGCTGACTAGGATGTCTTCTTCTCCGCATACGGTGACTACACTGTCTCCGACCATATATTTCAACTTCTGGTGCAGGGTAGACGTGACTGCCCCAGCCCCATGAATCCAGGGTCTTCCGAGCAGGCAGCTATACGCAGGTTGTATACCCATGATATAAAATTCAGTCGCAAATACCTCCGGCCCCACCTGTAGAGGCAATGTTATCGATCCAAAGACTGTTCTTCGCGTGCCATCAAACGCTCTGACTACCAAGTCACTGGGCGTGCACAGGATTCCTCTGACATCTAGCTTCATCATCGCCTTCTTGGGCAGCACATTCAAAGACGATCCGGTGTCGACCAATACATGCGACATTACTGATCCTCTACATTCGACAGATATGTGCAGCGCCATATTATGATCTGTCCCTTTCGGGGTCAAATCGAAGTCGGTAAAGCCCAAGCTGTGGCCTGCATTCACATGTGCCAACACTCCTTCTAGCTGATTCACGGAGACGTCTTGGGGTACGAAGGAAGTATCCAAGACTTTCAACAAAGCATTTATGTGAGCTTCAGAACATAGTAGCAATGACAGGATAGATATCTTGGACGGCGTCTGTTGCAGATGCTCCACAATCTTATAATCACTTTTTCGAATCAAGCGCATGAACTCTTCTACATCCTTCGACGCTGCTTCTTTGTCGCTTGCCTGTACTGGGACATTCTCAACCATCTTTCCTTTCCCTTTCGCTAGTCTTTCGGCCTCCACCTCAGGCGATATGAAGATCCTACCACTCCTTGTCATACCTCCTGACCCAACAACGTTATCTACAGTCTCGGCTGGCTGCTTATTAACATCAATCTTTATCCCGTCACAATACACCTCCAACCCATATGACCATGGGACTGCTTTCGTGTTCTCGTACGGGATTGGTCCGGCCTTAGTTATGGTGATCGGTGGTCGCTGAACCGGTGCTGCAATAGTGATTGTCTTCCGAGGAATCGTTACAGTGGCCACATCACTCTGATCATCTGCTACCGCCCCTGCAGGCTCTTCAGTTGCTGCTCGGTCAAACTGCAATGTGCCTTCATCAATTAAAGCCTGAATGCCTTTCTTCAAATCATCACACCCCCCAGCTAGGGTCCAGCATTCTAAGCAATACTCGTCACATCCTAGATAAACACCCCCCTGCAACAATCTGCTTTTTATCTCGCTCAACGGCGTCTTTAAATCGTCGATACTCATAATCAGATTCAACCCTTCCTCAGTCAGAATGGCGTTTGCCCCATGATTAGGCATGGGTTTCTGCACTATATTCGGACCTGCCGTTCCGAAATTGATAGTCTTATTGTCCAAAAGATCCTGCACAACGTGCTTAAAAGCATGGCAACCCTCTATATCATGGCCCGGCGCCCCAGAATGAAAATCACAGTGCCTGCTTGCATCATAACCATACAGAGGAGTTCCCGTTATCGGTGCCATAGTTCTCTTCTCTACCAAATTTAGACCCAACAGCGTCTGCAACAAATCTACATAGGTTGAGGGAGGCTTCTCAAACACTCTTCTTAGTTTACCACCCTGAAATCTTCGCTGAGCCTGCTGTGCCCCCTGCTGAGGCGGCTGCTACTGCTGCTGTTGCTGTTGCATTGGCTGCTGCTGAAACGGTTGTTGTTGATATGGAATAGTAACACTCGCCACCTGCTGCGGCTGATGATATTGGTTTCGGCCTCTGCCTCGGCCTCGGCCTCGGCCTCCAAACACTGTGCTTGCCTCGCCCTGACGGCGCCCACCAAAAGCCTTCCTATTACTGCCAGATGCAGTTGATTCCTCAGCCTGGAATTTCCCTTGCTTAATGTTACGTTCAATCTTTTCTCCCATCAGAATTAAGTCTGAGAAACTGGCCAGAGATGTGTGAAACAACATGTCATGAAACAAGCCTGTGAATGTGCCGACGAACATGTCATTCATTTCCTTGTCTTCTAAAGGAGGACGGACCCTGGCAGCCATATCGCGCCACCTTTGCGCGTACTCTTTAAAGCTCTCACCCTTCTTCTGCGACAGCCCTGTCAATTGGACCCGATTGGGCGCCAAGTCGCTGTTATACTTGTAGTGAGCTACAAATGCCTCTGCCAATTGCTTCCAGGTCTTGATATTAGTTGGCTCCAACCCCATGTACCACTCTAGGGAAGGGCCTGACAAACTATCTTGAAAGAAATGCATTAGCATTCTCTCATCAGTTGAATATGCAGACATCTTTCTGTAATAAGCCCGTACATGCACTTTCGGACAGGTGTCCCCTTTATACTTATCAAACGTAGGAGCTTTGAATTTGATTGGCACCCTCAAGCCAGGTACCAGACCCATTGTTGCCATGTCCAAGCCCACAACACTTTGGTTCAGGACTCCCCTCATCTGCTATTCTAGCATTCTGATCTTCTGGGAGTTATCCATCGGCCCTTCGAAACCTCCGCCGGAGAAAGCGTCCTCCTGCTGATCTTCTTGCCACATACCATTCCCAGCTTCGTACGCATCATATTCATTATTGCGGCCAGCTCTAATCTGATTCATCACCGGACCTCGGCCTCTGTTGCCGTACCCTTGAACACCTCCAGCAGGCCCAAAAGCCATTAACCCAGCGCCGTTTCCATTTCCGAAACCTCCGTAACCCTGATTGGCCACACCATAACCATCTTGCCCAAAGCCTTGAGCATTGAAACAATATTTCCCAGCATTATCGAATCCCTGATCATTGAACCCGAATCCAGCATTGCCAAAGCCGTTGCCTCCCATATTATCACCCACGTTGATATCACCAAGCCCAACGTTATGGACAGCAGTCTCGTTCCCAACTCCGACGTTACCGTTCCCAGCAGCGGTAGCGTTGTTGACATTAGCAGCAGGTATATTGACTACAGGTGGAGCCACTGGCGTGGGAGTGCCATCTCCATGAGCAGTATCGACTCGTACAGACTGATGATCCTCGTTACCGTGACCGGCGTTTCTGACCAACAGAGGCTGCACCATGGCTTGCAAATTCTCCTGACCTTTTGCAATAGCTTCCATGGTCTGCATAAAGAGAGCTAGCTTCTCGCGCACATCCTGCATCTCGTTCTGTATTTGATCCATGATTCTTCGACAATTGGTGCGAGTAGAATAGCGGTGCGGGTGCTGATCTGCAATCCTGAAAATACCTGGTACAGAGCAGAAAATAAGGTACCATCCAATGATTACCTGTAATGCAATATGAATATAAATGCAATGCAATGCGTGTGTCTATGCATTAGGAAAATTCATTCCCCGATTCTAGTGTGAAGGTGCCAGTGCTAGCAATACAACGATCGGAGTTGAATCATAGAAAGCCTCATATATTGCAAAGAAACCAGTAAGTCCGGAATACAATATCACTGAGAGTACAATAAGAAGGCATGACCTCAACCAACAATCCTGGTGATGGTCAGCGCTATGCAAATAAAGCATACAAGTTACTACATGAAATGATCAAACAATCCCATAAGTCTGGTATTCTTCTAGCAACTTCTTGGTCTCCGGATGACTTGGTTGGGTAAGCAGCCCTTCAACAAGTTGGTTTCTTCTCTTAAGAACACGCCGCACGTCTTCAGCAGTTTCTTCCCATGCCCCCTCTCCGAAGCGATCCTCTAGTTTACGCTTCTGAGACACAGCTTCATCTCTGCCTTTGATGGCTTTGTTTAGCGCATTCTGGAGACTATACCGGGTCATCACTTCTTCTTCACACTTCTTGATGTTGGACTTCAACTGCTCTTCGAGGTCGGAAATTTGCTGCTTCAACTTGTCCTCCCTCTTCTTATTGTTGGTGAGCGTAGCATTCCAAGTCTTATTGCAAGAAGAGATCTCTCGGTGTGCTGCGTCGAGCGCTTTCTTTTTGGATTCGAGCATGTCGTGGGAGCTTCTGAACTCTTGCCCCAGACGTTCGCGCTTCCTCTTCTCCTCAGTCAACTCAGCTCCTAGTCTGTTCATTAGCTCAATCTGCTGTTGGAAAGCATGGACGGCCTTGTTTTTCTCACTGCGTATCTGGGCTAGCTCCTGCTCTAACCCTTCGTTGATCTTCATTAAAGCTTCTTTTTCTTTCACAACTTACTCGTAGGCCTCCCTAGAAACAGTAGTTGGCTCTGCTACCGGAATGGGAACAAGAACTGGTGCATCTGGAAATGGCATCCGCAGCTGACTTGCTCTCTCCTGGATCCAAACCCTGTAAGGTGCATAGGCCTGACAGTCACTCTTCCCTAACAACGGCTTCCCTCTTCGGTTAATACGCGTCCAGGCATGCTGCAGCTTGGCTAGTAACTCCCCCTTCAAATCACTGGTAAAGTACAGAGATTCCTGTACTTCTTCCTCCTTGGGCGGGTTCTTCAGCGCATATCCGAACTGACGGACCAACAGGGATGGGTTGTAGTTGATACACCCTTTCCTTCCTATCAGCGGGACATTAGGGTAACCAGAACAACTGAAGATAAGCTCGGATCCCAGCAGATCTTTATCAAACCATTCAACGTCTTCGGAAGATAGCCTCATCAGGCGCTCTGACCAGCTAGCTGTGGTTGCACTCTTCACAAAAGATCCCTTCATGGGAAGATGGCCTTTAAACCACATATCCAGCAATGGTACACATAAATGAACATTCTTTCCTCTTCCATTCTCATTCTTGTAATGCAGTGAGTGGTAGAAATCTCCGAGCAAGGTCGGTACAGGATTACCAGCGGCAAACAAGTAGAAGGCATCGAAGTACATAAAATCCGGTACATTGGGAAACAATATTATGCCGTAAATGCACAGAGCCAGCACAGCATTGAAGGCAATCCAACACCCGTTCTTAGCGTACTCCTGGGCTTTACCAATCAAGAACTGGAGCGAGAAGCCTGGCACTCCACGGGAAACAGTAGTCAACAGTTCAGAAGCATCCACATGCAAAGCTTTTGCCAAGTCTTCCGGCTTGGGCTTAACGCTAGAATGAATGAATGGAACCTGGTTCTGCACGGGTAGCTCAGTAAACTCCACATACTCCTCAATGGTAGGCCCTATAATGAAATCAGCAAACGTAAAACATCTCAATGCGGGATCATAGAATTGCATCAAAGCGTACAACCCATCTAGCTCTATCTTCGTGGGTTTGCGCACCAATCTCAATAGTCTTCCATAGCTCATTCTGAAGCTCCTACGAACATCCTCATCAGCCAGAGAGATCAATCCAAGCAGGGGAACAACATCAGGAGTAGGCAATTTGTAAGCAACTGTCCTCCTTAAGCTGGCCATGACCAATCACTCAGAAATCCGGACACTAGAACTAGGGAAATGCAAATGCACCTGCAGCACAGACACACATTAGTGGGATGCAATGATGATGGGTATGCAGACAAATGCAATGCAAGTGACATGCAACAGGGACCAACTGCCGTAGCTGAATAGCCTGAACCATATCAAGAGGTCTCAAACAGACTCTTTAGAAGGCCTCAAACCCTGGTCTCAGATAGACCTAAAACAAAACTCCAACAATGGTCTCTGACAGACCTCAGAACAAGAACTCCCACTGGTCTCTGGTAGACCTCAAATCATATCTCGAACTGGGCTCTGCCAGACCTCAGAACTCTCAAAATGGTCTCTGACAGACCTCATAACTCTCCATAAATACCCAGGATCTCTGATCAAGAAATAACCGGTATCTGAAGGTCTAGTTACCTGCATAACCCCAAACCCTCTCACAGGTGGATGTCCTAGTAACTGACAAAGGTATGGCATCCTATGCGGTCGTCGGCGTCACAGACTTTCAGGATTGACGATACGATTCCCAGAAGGAGTGGCATCATCAAATCCTGAAGAGGCCTCACTTAGCCAACTTCCAAATGATCGGTCCCCAGAGTCGACAATTCAACTAACCAGCAACCCACGCCAACCAAAGGAAGGGGCAGGAGGCCAACCAGAGGAACCTCGTCTGAGTGTAGATTTCGCGGGACACCAAGGCAAGCAAAGCAAGCGGGCGCCAACTAATCTCTACTCTAATTCTAGGTGCACTCAAGCCCAGGTCCGGCTTCTCACTCAATATCAGAACACCCGTCACACCCCAATACAACAATAATAATCAATATATATAATGCTGAAAATAAAGGTCATAAATATAAATCCATACAAAATCCTCGACGGGAAAACAAGCGTTAGGATTGAATCTCTTAAGGGACGTTGGATCCCAAATGCATAAGAACTATTGCAGTCCTTAGCAGCCAGGGGACGTTGGATCCCCAACAGAGTCGCCAGCTGTCGCTACTGCGAAAATCGGCGCCGGCTGAACAGAAGAGTCGCCACCGTGCGTTATTTATCCCACGGGAGGGAAAGGAAACGCTCAGAGTAAACCTCGCACAACACGAGAAAGGTATGGTCGTCGCAACCAAAACCTGGATTCGGGAGTCGGTTACGCAAGGGGAAGGTATTAGCACCCCTCACGTCTGTCGTACTCGACGGGATCCACGCTTGTTTTCGGGTATGGATTGTTATTCTATCTACTCTACAGGTCAGGGGTTGAAAAGAAAAGAAAATGACTCGGAAAAGTATCGCACTTTATGCCTACGTATTCCCGTCTGGAACGAGAAATCAGAGTCAACGTAGTTCGCCTACCTACGGGAAAGGAGGGGAAGGTTGCTCGCTAGGATATCGCATCCTATGCCTACGTACTTTCATACAGCATGAAAGATCAGAGCAAACGTAGTTCGGGCCACGTACGGCACAAGCTTGTCTTGGTTGATTTTATTCCTTCTGAAAAAGGTTTTTCTGATTAACAGTCCCGGCGGACAAAATGACGTCTTGATGAGTTCACATTCTTTTACGGAAGAAGTGTCTTTTATTGTGTTTGAAATATTTATGGTGTTTTTCTGTTTGTTTTGAGAAAGAAGAGACAGAACTCTAACCTACGGTTGCAAAGGGAATCAAACTAACCTAATGTTATCATGCATGGGTTAAGACCTAGTGTCTATCATGCTCCTCTTTTGCACAGAGAGAAACAGAGATCCTAAGGGAACAGACGAAAACAGAAACAATATCAGATATATACAGTAAAACAGTAAAATGCATGGATGCAACAATACAAGCGAGGCAAGGGAGTCCCACTCAACCTCGAACCTAGAAAACAATAGGCAAAAGTGAACAGACTTCACTTTCAACCCAACAGGGTAAACAGCAAACAATACAGCCAGGAAAACCAATCAATACATCAGAAATGAATTACAGCAGAAAAGTAAACAGCATCAGCAGCTCTGAAACAACATCTGACTTCAAGCTTCAACAAGCATCAATCTCCATCTCCGCAGCCTTCAAACAAGGTCTTTTTCATCAATCTTCAGTCTACAATGGCTTTTCTTCAAATCTCAAAACTCCCGGGTGAGGGATCAATCACAAGAGTGAATTGGGTGTTAAGCAATTAGTTGACTACCAAGGGTGGCAAACCAAGTGCTACTAACACATAAGACATTTTCTCTCAAGAGTTCTATCCCTTAGACAGTAGCACCAAGCCTTCCAAAGGAAGGGGGTGAGTGTCTTATAGAGACTCTGTATCACAGAGAGGAATGGAGGCAGTCAAAACCTTCCATGTTTGAGAATCAGGCTTTTTAATCTAGAGCTCTGCCTAGCTCCTAAACCCTAATCTCCTCAACAGCTGCTAGCAGGAATCTCCTCATCAACTCTGGAAGTTGGTCTTCAAGCTCTGAATCTCCAATGGCTTCATCATCACAAGTCTTCAGATCCCCCAATCCCCAAGCAATCCCAATACCCACACAAGCAAACAATAATCCCCAAAGAGCACACCACACCAATCAATCAGATATAGACAGTAATATACTAATAGCAGTAGGGGAATCCTAGTGATTTCTGAGGGATCTAATAACTACCCATAGTCCCTATAGTCCCATACCCCAAACTTTCAATCTCTAAATCCTTAAGGGAAAAGAACTACTTCACCTATGTTGTCACTTAAACCCTAATTTTGTTCATGTTATTCACACCTAAACTAATCACCTGAAATTAATTTCTAAAAATGGGAACTAAATTGTATGTACAAGTTGAATGTCTAAACTAAACAACCTAAAAAGAATGGATAAAAAATGTTAAAGCAACTATTAGAACAAAAATGATCAAATTCATGCATCAAACTAGACTTAACTAAATGCTATTTACAAGAAAAATACATGAAAAATATTAAACAAAAATAAAATTCCAATTTTATTATTTCCTATTTTTCTAGACAGAATAATGAACCTATAGCAAAAAGAAGGAATTAAAAATCTTCATTTTCCTATTTTTTATGATTTTTTAAAGATGAGAAAATATTAAAGAAGTTAAAATAACAAAAATAGGAAATAAAATGAGAGGGGGGTGAGAACAGCATTTGCGCCCAGTTGTTTTCCAGGTGGGCTCATATCAGGGGGGCGTGAAAAGTAATCAGGCTAAGCCCACTAACATTCAGAAAAAACAAAAACAGACAAAATTGCGTTGGGGGTGTGGAACTCAAAGATTTCACGCGTGTTTTAGTTTGGGCCTAGCATGAGGGTGTGTGAATAACAATCAGACTTAAGCCCAAGGGTTTCTACTAATTGAAACAGTGCGTTGCACCTTGAAACTTCCCTCCGTTTTCTGAAATTAAATGGGGACCGTGCGATCAGATGAAGAAGTCAAGTATCTGGGACGATCTAACGGTGGGAGTTCATCGTCCCCAAGTGAGCTAGGGTTTGCAGAAAAAGCAGCTCCCATGCACAACCTTCGAGCTTCTCATTCTCCCTCAATACACCATGAAAACGAAACTTGTAAAGACCGAAATCACTCCATTTCTTCCCCTCTACAAGTCTATGCTCTTAGTTTTCTCTAAAACCCTCTCTATGATTAAACCCGATAGATGGAACTTCATATCATACCTATTGCACTCACCAGTGGAGCCTCACAATTCTCCAATCCAACTGTCCCATCTTGTTCATTATTTTACCCTGATCTCATCAAGCCAATACATGCTCATTAATACTCAAAATACCACCTATCCTCGATCATCCAAGTTAATACACACCTGCTATGGAACTTCACAGAATTCTCTCTATTTCTCAAAAATCAATCACCTAGGGTCTCTAAACATGCTGATCCTAACCATATGATCTAGAAATGCATAAACAGAGAGTTTCGAATGGTTTTGCATACCTGCAAATTGATGATGGCAGGTGTAGTTGTGCTACACTTCAAGACTTGTTAACCTCCAATATTGATCTCCAATGGATGCTGATTCTTCTGTTTGCAATGGTTGTGGCTCAAACTTCTTGAATCACCTTATCCCCTTCTTCATGCAACTTGGAGTGAAAACTTGGATCACACAAACCAGCCACGAGTTCCTCTCAATTTTCTTTGCCAATTACTCTATGATGATGGTGGATGATGATGATAACAGAAATTAAGATGATTGATGAAGTTTCAATGGAGTTTGAAGAGAAAATGCAAATGGGAGTGAAGGAATCAAAATGGGGTTTGCAAGCTCAAAGAATCACCAACCCATGCACAAGTGGCTTCATTTCCTTATATAGATGATGATTAACAGAATGAGAAGCTTCTAGATTGGTCCTAGAGTGATCTAGAAACTTGTGGAAATTTCATGAACTTATCATTTGATGGTATTTTGAATTCTCTTATCTCATGCTTGTACCTTTGTAAACTTGAGTTAAAATCTCCTTTCATGAGATATTGGGAGTGTATGTATGAAAAACCAAGCTTTTCCTTGCCTTGTGTTAAGTTTTACCAAGTTGCCTTATGATGCAAGAAACAAATTTACAAAGGAAGTCCAATTTGTAAGCCTAAACTCAAAAATGTGGCTGAACCAATGTCTCTAAAATGATGTTGGGAATCAATTTGGTATATTGGATGACCCATATTGGATTTGTAGATCTCTCAAACCAATTTTTTATTTCAACTTTTTCAACTTATATGCCTTTTTTAGGTCATTTTTCACCAACTTTGGTCAAGTATCATTCTATGCATTTCCAAGCTTTCATGACTTCTTTTCTAGACTTAAAATGGCATTTTGAGCAACTTTGATGTTGGGAAGTTTTTCATTTGAAGCTTCCTTGTATGAGTTTTAGGCATAGGCTAAGAATGACCTGTAATCCTCAGATGACCAAAATACCCTTTGCTCGCCAAGACCATAAGTAGAGTTCCACCAATCCTATGAAGGCATACCATACCATTCTAGAAATATAAGACAATGAGGAACAATTCTTATGTTGACCAGAAATTCATTTGAAATCTCCTTGAGGGGTAAAAATAGCTTGGAAGTCAAGTCACTTTCACAGACAAAATTTCAGATACCTCAGATGACCTGTAACTTGCAAGGACCATAACTTGAGTTCTATAAATCTCCTTGATGTCTTCCACCACTCAAATTAAAGGTATTGAGATCCTATACAAGTTTCATGTTGGCCAAGGATCCATTTGAAGCTTGCATCTTGACTTATCTTGCTTGGAAATTTGACCTATACTAGGGGATTTTACACAGAAACCCTAATTTAGAGACTCCTCTTCTCCTTGATTTCTCTTGATTTCTTCTTGGCATATCACCATATCCTCTTCTACATGTCAAATGATGAACCCCACATCTCTCCAATAGACCTTAATGCCTTTCAATCAATCCTTTGACCTAGGGTTGACCTAGAGTTGAGCCCAGATGAAACCCTAGTTGGCTGTCTTCAACTGCAATTCTTGTGACCATACCAATGACTTGTCTCCTTCTCCAAATGACTTTCTAAGTCCTCCAAGATGTCTAGATACTCCCCATGCTCAGCCCACAACTCACAATTTCTTTGTTGATCCTCAGAGACCCTCAGATAGGAGATGGATGCACTTGCTTGATCCATTGACTTCCCAGCTTTCAAATTCTTTCTGATGACTTGAATGATATTGAATTTGGATAATAACCTCTTGATAGGTCTCTAGAGATGAGAATAATGAGTGGTCCCTGTTGGATGACTTGCCATGCTTATGCTATGCAGATGGTTAGGCTATGTACATGACTCTATATGCAAATGCTAATGATATTGAAACCTAAACCAAGTGAATAAGGTTGAGCAAATTTTAGGGTGCAACACAATGCAATGATTCAAGGTATAAAATAATGATAAGAATAAAACAATGAAATCTAAAAAAATGGCACTGGTTCAATGATGTAACCGGTTACCTAAACGATGTAACCGATTACATCAATTATAACGTAAGTATATTTTGAAAATTTTGGTCATGTAACCGGTTACATCAAGAAATTTTGCCCAGATACGTAAGAGAAAGAACCTGCCAAAGCTCATGTAACCGATTACATCCTTCATGGAACCAGTTACATTACTGAAGGTAGAGAAAAAAGTTTTTTGAAAAACTTATGAAAATTAACGCAAACGTTTTATCAAGTGGGGATACATAGAATAGATGTTAAAAGAATTTTTTAGCACTAAAATAAAAAAGTTTCAATTTAAAACTTGTACCACACTTGAAGATCAATTATAAAAAAATAGTATTCACAAAAGTTGAATCTTTTGCTCAATCTTTTTCTTGATCCAATGCACATATGTTGACTTCATCAAAATACAAACTTTGAAGAGGCTTGACTTCACGCAAAGGTCAACAATGGTGTAATCAAGCTAAAGGTTACATGATGTTTCAAGCCACAACAATGTTTCAGTTAGCTTCAGAGGAGGTCGATGAGTGATTCTGGGCAAAGATTTGAAGCAAAACGAGCTTGGTTTGATGAAATGGTTAACTAGTTTTTGGTGTTTTCGACCTCAAGTGTAGCAGAAGTTTTTTGGCTTTTGAAAGCTTGCAAATGAAGGCAAATCAACCCTATATTTATAGGAAATGAAATGAGGTTATGGTATGTGTGAATTGGAGGCAAACTCGTGTGAATTGGAGGCAAACTCATGTGAATTAAAGATGATTTTTTCACTTTTGCAATCTCTGTGAAATGAAACATGGAATGCGTGAGTTTATGATGAAACCAAGTTGTTTTGCACTTGTTCAAATGCGTTTAAACATAACAAACAAGTTTACACATGTGCTTGTGGTCCCAACTGAAGATTTGAATGATTTCAAGTTTCAAGTCATGCTTGTAATACAGGGTTTGAGGTACCAAGTTTGAGCTTAGGCCAATTGAAATCTACTCGTATGTTTTGAGATTTTCTTTGTGCTAAATGTTCATTTCATTGCAAATAATTCAATGGAAAAAAAAGAATTACATCAAAAGGATGCTTGGATTGAAAATGATATTGATTCAAAGTTGGGGTTGTGGTCTGAAATTTCAGGTCATGCATTAGGTCGACCAGGTCTTGGGCCTACTTTTGTGCCTACATGGGCAGCTTGTTAAATCCAAAAATTGATGGACATAGAAGTTGAGTTAATGTTTGACCTTTGAAATAAAGTTGTAAAGGAGTTCAAATGTGACATTTGGCTCAAAGTAGATTTTAAAAATGTTGAGAAATGGGAGAGTTACTGTGTTTGGACCAAGTGACATGCCATACTTGATTTTAGGTCAACCAAACATGCGCCAACTTGAAATTTATTTCCATTTTCTTGCATCCAAAGGCCCAATGGTGAATACTTGAATATCAAATGAAGGAAACTTGATCTTCCTTTAAATAATCTTTGATGATTGCTTGGGAATTTAATGGAGATGACATGGAAATAAACACATGAACCATACTTGAATCATCTTCGAAATCATACACCAAACTTGAACCTTTCTTGACCAAATGATGTTAAATGAAGCTTGACATGAATATGACCTAAGATTATAGGTCATTCCTTGAAGCGAAAGCTCTTATGAACCACTTGTTGACCAAAACTTTGACTTTGGAAACCAAAACCTTACTTTAAAAACCAAGCTTGATCCTTTGATTTCAAGTCCCTACCTTGTACAATAATAAAATGAAAACAACACAAATTTTTGTATTTTGAATAAGGTTAGCAAAGTTAGCATGTAAACAAGCAATAGAGGCAAAAAAAACACAAAGGGTGCTTGGTGATCCCCTACAAAGGCAAACCCAAAGAGATGAAAGTTTATGAGGATGTCATGCTTGTGATCTCGATGAGATGCAAATGATAAGATGGATGGAATATTAGAGGTAAAATTTACGGTATGACACCAACCATAATGAAATGTACATGGAGTTAAATGGTTCGAATCCCAACATCAACAATTTTCCATTTATCATGGCATAATGAAATTGACCTTGTATATCACCATAATATTTATAATTAACTGTGGTGTAAGTTTCAATCATTTAATTACGGTTCGTATTTGTCGTGGTGAAAATCGGATACCAAACTATTGATTAGTTTTAATCTTTAATTCATTTTGCAACCGAACTTTGATTTGTCCAAAGGAAGGGATAAAGATCGAAATTCCCACAATGCAATGCAAATGCAAGGTTTAGAGAGTTATAGGTTTGGGGGTTGGTTAAACTTAGGGAAGGTACTAGCATCCTAAATTTCTGTAGTACTCTACAGGAACCTCTTGTTTTATGCTTGTTTATTGCTAAGTGTTTATCTGCTTAAGGTATAAGAGACCTAGGGGGTTTATTTCTAAGTATACTCGATAAGATGTCGCATTTTATGCCTACATATCCTTACGGGAGTGGAATCAGAGTATCTGTAGTTCCCCTAAAGGGTTTGAGGAGTTCTTTGACTATGGTCAAAGTTCCTATGAGTTTAGGGTAGTTTATTGATTGATTTTAGGAGAAGGAGATGAGTTGTCATTTTAAGGGAGACGTAACCGCCACAGGTTGTAGGAAAATAGTCTTTGCATCGTCTTAAGAAAAGGGCTCAAGTACTCAGATTGTTTGACGAGTACGCCTTTATCTCTCTTAAGGCAAAGTCCCTACATGTTGATTGTATTGTTATGGGGTGGAGATTCTATCTCACTTGAGATGATTAACATCTATTCTCTATTATGTTTGAATGTTTTGTTTTGAGTTGAATTGTTTTGTTTGTATCTAAGTTGTAAAATAAAGACAAAGGTCCTTCCTATGGGGTAGGATCTAACTTAGAAAGATCAACTTGAATGGGATCAAGGATCATGTGGGAAGAATGATGCAAATGTGAATGCACTACACACAAGTGTTGACTTATGTGTAGGTTTTTCCTTTGGACGGAATGCAAGGCAGGGGTGTAAATGCGGTAAAGATAAATGTGATAATATTAAATTGCAGAAGATAAATTGCGGAGAGTAAAACCATACACACGCATGAAAGCGCTAAGGTGTAGGTGAGTGAATGTGTCGCGAAGTGCACGGTTAGGTTATATTTTATTCCATTGATTGATTTTTTTAATTGATTGTTTTGATTATGAGGGAGAGCGATTTATTATTTAGCGAGATTAATCTTAAGGAATTATTTAGGGGAAATATGTGAGATTTGTTTTTCTTAATTATTATTATTATATAAAAAAGGTCTTTATTAAAGTTTAAATTTATTTAGAAAAAAGTTTTAATAATTATCATACAAACAAGTCAATTATAAAATAGTTTTAGTTTTTATTTGTTTTATTGAATAAAGTTTATTTTAAAAAAATATGACATGAGTTTCTTTTAGACAGATAAAATTAAATGAGTAGAATATGTCTTTGAAAAAGTTTGCTAATTGCTTAATTAACCGGTTAATTAAAGTCCATTAGTTAAAAAAAAGATCAATTGATTAGTGGTTTACTAAAAAGATTTAATTGTTAGTTTAAATAAATTAAAGAAAATGATTAATTAATTAGATTATTAAGTAAATGATTGTTAAAGCAGATTTTTAAAAAAAGTTAATTAGAGTTAAGTGGGTTGACGGTGGGTTAGAGGGATGATTAAGGATTATATGTGTTTAGTGGTGTGTGTGTGATTTTAATCATATTACAAATAAAAATAACAAAATAAAATTAAAAAAAATAAAACCCTAATCCCCTTTTTTCCAGATCCCCTCTGTCGTTCCGCCTTCTCTCATCTCCTTCTCTCTTCTCTCGGTTTCACCATTCCTTTTTTTGAATCATGACTTCCTCTCCGTCTCATTCCTTCTATCTTCTTGCTTCGATATGTTATTCTCCTTCACTTTTTGATTCCCTTGAAACGCAAACCAAATGACAACAACAGTTATTTGTTAGTGAAAAATCCACTCACGATTTAGTGGTTTCTCTGCATCTGTGGTGGTCGGATCTGGCGATGAGCAAATTCGTGGTGGCCTCCGGTGGGGTGCCGACGATGACGGAAGGATTTTGACACTGCTTCGAAATGGTTTTGCGGTGAAAATTCTTTGCGATGAAGGTGGCGATGTGTGGACGACGGGGTTTGAAGGTGCGGTTGCAATTTTGGGATTTCCGGCGAAGGTACTTTGTTGAAGGTGGTGGATTGAAGTTTTCTTTTTGAAGATTTGCGGCGGAGTCGAGGAAAAGATAAGTTTTTTTTTGGTTTTAGGGGGTTTTGATTGGGGATTTTGTGGCTGTTTGTGAATTCTATCTGTGATTGTTTGTGTGGATTTTTCGTGTATTTCTGTCTTTTCTTGAATCCCTTTTTATAGCCTTATATCTTCTTCCTCTAATTAAATCAATGAATTCATTTCCAAACTCGTAAGAACAGATCTGGTCCGGTTTAGGAAACTAATGGAATTGTTTTGATTTTGCAGAAAACAACATGAATGGTAATTATGACGTGTTGGATCATGTTGGCGGATCTTCCTCTTTTGGCGAATTGAGACCTAACGGGAAAGAAAGATAAGCTCTTCCTAGCTCTCAACCTAGAAATTAAATTTTGGTTTCAATGAAAATGATCCTTGTTCCGTTTTGAATTGATTGGTTTGAAAACTTTCTGATTAGCTTCTAGTCCCGCTTCAAACTTTCCATTTTTGAAATATTGCATCTGATTCCGCTGATGGTGTTAATTTGTTGGAAACATGTTTTATCTTTTCCTTCCTTAAACTTGACACGCTTATGAGTTGGTTTAGGAAGTAACTCATCTTGTTCAAAAAATGTGTGGGAAAATTGATGACAAGATTGAATTTCTTTGGTAACAGGTATTCCTCACAGGCTTTAATGATGTGTTCATTTGTTACCGGGCTCCCTTACGCACCGTCGGTAAAAGGTTGTTCACAGAAGTCCTACGATGAATCTCAGATGACGAGCTCACTTTGATCTGACGAGGCTAATCAGGACAGGAGGATGGATATATGATTGATACACCTCTTTCCAGCGAGTGAGTACTACTCATGAGTAGTTATTATTGATATAAAGCATACTGTCACAAATAACCTTTACATACTTTTTAATTTCCTTCTTGTAGAAATTTTGGTTCAGTTTGGAAACCTGATGCAGCGCCGCTGATGTCGTATCCTGAATTGTCCATGGAGGTGCCAACAGGAGTAGATTCAGGTTCCTTCATCTCAACAACAACGCGGTCTAACATTAAGAAGGTTTTGGCAATAGATGACGCATGTTCCAGGCAACATCTGACCACCTTTGTTGGATCAATGATCCCGGCAGCTATTAAATCTTCATATTTGCCGGCGGTAGCATTCTTAGCTATTAATTTCAGAGGGTAACTAAGAGCTCTTTAACAAGGTCTGCTCCAACTCTTTCTTCATCATTTGCAAGGGTATCCTCGATTGTTTCTCAGGTTCACACAAATGTTGCATCCCATTCACAAGGCTTATTCTGTTTACAACAATGGGGTTCTTGATATTTCTTGGTGTTGTCTATGTCTTGTCGTATACTTAACAATTGTCGTTGATTAATTGCAGATATATTGCTTAATATGGGACAGGACGTCTGCACCGGTTATGAACGCAGCTATTGGCAATGGTAGCGACTGGATAGCCGATTGTCTTAGCAAGTTGCGGAGTGCAATCATTGTAGGAGGTTCCTGCAGTATGCTTTGGGTTTTGTGACTCGTCAGAGGTGTGCTTCTATCACTCTTATGTAGTTAAAACAAAATAATACAACTCAAGTTCATGTTTTTTTTGGTGGTTTTAAGATGGAGTTCGAGTACAACTTTTGTCCATGGATTTCAAATATCTTAGTGTTGAGAACGGAGGAGGAAATGTTGTCGTTGTAAACTGCAGTTCGGCTTCTGATTGGGAAATAATCTAGGTAAGTAATACTCTAAGTTGTATTATTGTATTTAAACAACTTTAGAAATCTTATTGACCCTATAAATATGCAGTTTTGGAGAGTCAATGACTTATCTTCCAATCTCAGAGTGTTCAACGGGAAACTTGTTGGGCTGGATAACCAAAGTGGCAACAGAATTTTCGCCGCTTTTGATTCTCCCGGCAACCGAGGAAAGTTTCAGATTGTAAGGAAAAATGATAATTCGCTCAAGATTCGAGTCGAAGCGTCAAATGGTATATTTGTAGGTACTGACCATCATTGCATTCTCGAGGTGTCAAAACATTACATAGATATTTGAATCCTTTGACCATATACGTATGAAGGTTCGATCGAAGACAATAGTGTGTGCAGGTTATCCCGTAGTTACGCTTACTGTAGCAGCAGCAACCACCCTGTTCCATTTCATGTATATATTTCCAAATTGTGGATGGTTTGCTCTGAGTTTTTTTTACTGATATTCTGGTTCCTCGTCGTATGCAGGTGAGGATATTGCAGGGGAAGCTACAGAGCATGGTTTCCGCCTTGGTTCCGGTTCTGTTTTGGGAAGAGAGAGAGAGAGAAAAAAATGAAGCCTAGACGCCGAAGAAAACAATTGATGCGGGCGTGACATAAACTTGAGGGTTGTACTGGAGCATGCATCCTGAAGACTAGCAATTCCAGGAGCCTGTTCGTTACTGAGTTGGCCTATTCTCGTGTGTTCATAGAGGAAAACCCCGTCGGGTAGCGGCATAGTCATACATATGGATAGGTTGTAAATGTAGTCTTAGTATTGAATGTTTTGTTGTATTCAACGCTGCGACTTATGCTAGTATCTGTGTTGTCGTAGTTGATAGAGTAAGCTTATGTGGACAGCACCACAGGAACCATTATGATATTTGCTGTTGAATTAAATTTGTACTTCGTACTGTTGGCACCTCATTGGTATGAATGCCGTCATGTCCTTGCAAGAAGCCTTGCTTTTAATGTAATCCAATCAATGTTCAGTGCTTCCGTTACTTGATATCACAACATATACCATGACATATTTAAATCAATTTGGTGGTATATACACCGTTATTGGGTTTAAAAGAAATGTCCCGCATGGAACCAAAAACTGCTTGTTTGCAATCAATAAGGCATACAAACAAATCACCAGGCAATAAGTCTAAATCCAAGACAAACATAAACCAAAAGAAGGTTTTATCTTAAGTAAATCTTCAACCAAAACGTATTCTCTATTCTCTGAGATGTACCGAACGCGTACCAAACGCGAGTTGCCAAACGCGAGTTGCCAACGACTTGCATACTGCATAGCTGAACCTTGCCCTTATTTGAACCTAACTCGCGAGAGTTCTCGTGACCTGAGCCTTAAAATATAATGAATTCATAAGCTTTAGTCAGATTATTAAACCATACTTCGAAATGAGAATAAATATCGTGCAGATCCTCTATGGATTAGGCCCGTATTCGACCCAAAGTTAAGAACCCAAATGCATGGAAGACGGCTAGCTTGGGAATCTTTAATAAGCAATGGGTGACCTCTGCATTTTGTAAAAGCCTTAATTCTCGTGCGTTTGAATGTAGCGATTTAATTTGGGAGTTGTCATAAACTCGTTATCCTGGGTAATGATCCTTGAGATTCCCGACCGTGAGGATGAATACCATCATTTTCCTGAAATTATCACGCTTGCACCAGCTTGTTAGTAAAACCATGCACACAAAGGCGTTGAGAAAAGAAGAAAAGAAAAAAAAGACAAGGAGGTGGGATCTTAAGGTCAAAAATTAGGGTGCGACAGTATTGTCAACCGTGGTAAAATGTGATACATATTTATTTATAAGCAAAGTTATCTCTCGCTTCATTATATAACAACCGTCTTTCTCAAAACAAAACCCTAACATCTATTTCACTCGTCACTCTAAAAACGAAACCCTAACATCTCTGTCACTCGTCTCTCTCATATGGAAACCCCAAATTTATGCAGCCAACTCGTCTTTTTCAAAGGATACCTTTGTTGCATCAAATCTTAGCTAATGACTACTTTACAAGTTCATATTCACTATAGTTTTTATTTTAAAATATGTTTATGTATTATTGTTTATGTTTCAATAGCTTATTTTATAATGTTTGAACTTTTTGCTTGTTTTGACTTATAGGTAGAGATGCTTGTTTCAATAACAAGGATGAAGCTAAAGTGAGTGTTGCAAACTTGTGTGAAAGATCCAGAATGACATTCATTCAAAATAGACATAAGTTTGCAGCTCTAACTTTAACTTTATCCTTCTTTCACTGTGGACACACCATTATAGGACATGTACATTTCTGAAATATTCTATGATTTGACATGTTTGTTGTATCGTGTATGTTATTTATGGTTTGTTGTTGATGAATGTTGTTGTTAATGTTTGTTTATAAGATGAGTTTATTATATCTTATGTGGTTTGAGTGTTTTTCTAATCTCTCACTGAATATATAACTTTTCAAATTTTATTAGAAAGTTATAATATGATAAATAAAGTTATATTAGAAAACAAGCACACGTTCAATTCTTGACAAGAGTTCTTCAATTTATTATTTGCATGTTGTTCTTTAACTGTTAGAACTTTATTTAATAATTGTAGTTCTTCAATCACCCCTCTCTCCACCTCTAATTTTGTTTTCAAAATGAACTAGAGGTGAAGGCAGAGGCGGTTGAAGAACTAGGATTATTAAACAAAATTCTAATTGTTAAAGAGTAAAATTTTGATAAGGAGTTAAAAAAACTCTTGTCAAGCATTTAAGGTGAACTTGTTCTTCTAATATAAATTAATTTGTTATATTATGTTCAGATCAAAAGGTTATATGTTTAGTGAGTATTGGTGAAATAAACATTCCATGTAATTTATAACTATATATAAAGGAGATACACCATTTTGGGCTAACCTATTTTTGTTCCAATATTACCCTTGATAATTGCATATTTTTCAAGTATTATTTATTTTCTACTTTTATATAAAAATAATAATAAGAGTAATTACAAATACAAAGAGTATTTAGAGGTTTAGTGGTTACCAAAGAGGTTTCACAAAGTTTTATCTATATAAAATGGATATAAATGTGATGAAATAGGGATAAGATATATCTTGAAATAATTGTGATAGATAATTGTAAGTAGTATATATGAAGAGGGTCACATTCTTATAACAATGAGTATGACTTTCAATTATGTGATGGATTGTTGCAATGATTGTGAGTCTACCTCATTATTTCATGTTACATTTTTAAGTAACAATAGGTAGAAATAAGTGATCTTAGGGTAAAGGAGTTTGGAAGGTTTGAAAGACAAATAAAATTAGAGAAGAAATATTGCGATAGTTTTGCAACATTAATGCATCAAGGCAGTGCAATGTGGTGGTTGTATTTTGTTTGACTTTTTCTTTCCAATTTTTTCTGCAGATAGACAAATTTATTGTGTTTTTGGACTTATGTATAATATGTTTATTTATAATTTATGTTTTTATCTTTTCTCTACAAATTAAATTTCCATTTCATTTATTTTACAATAATTGGTGTAGGCACTACACCAAAATTGATATTTTGTATCGCCTAATTTAATAGCGCTTTTAAAGAAAGTGCTATTAAAAAGGAAACAAACACGTCTATAATAGCACTTTATGGTCGGAGGATATTATAGGGGACATAGAATGTGATTTTGATAGCACTTTGTAAAAAAAATGCTATTATTAAACTTCACTAAGATAGCGTTTTTTAAAAAACGCTATTAAACTTCACTAAGATAAGGGACTGTTCATTTTCACGGAGAATATCCTAAAATCTTCTTTCCTCTTCGCTCCCAGATCCGCCGCCAACATCTCCTTTCCTCTTCTTCACTCGCAATCGGAACCCTCTTCTTCACAAAATATAGAAGACCCTTCACCCTTGTCCATCACCATCTTCTTCATCCATTTTCGTCGCCGACCCTTTCCTCTCATTTTTTTTACCGTCAAACTATCCCCCACCGTTGTCATCTTCAAGCTTCTCCTTCATCATTCTTTTCACCATCACCAACCCATATCTCCGAACCAGAAAACCCTTCAACCACACTCCTTCAGCTCGCTATTGATACCCTCATTTTCCTGATCTGAAACAGCGGCGTCATCGCTCTCGAGTCCACTTCCAACATCAAGCATCGGTTTCGACGATAGTAGTTTTGCGATAATGGCGACGGACGAGTAACAACAACTTGCGGCTTCGTCCTTTTGAGTGTCGATTTCCTGTTTTTGTTTGCAGGTTTCCAATGATGGCATTTTCAGTTCATCGCTCGTTGAGCTCAAAGGAAATCGTGATTTGCTGCACTTGGAGGTTCAAGTCGTTGTAATTTTCAACGTTATTGTGCGACTCAGTTCAACAATCAGCCGTGAATGACTCTGCAACTGTCTATAAGTCTTTGCAAAAAGAAATCACCACGACAACATAACGAAGCCAAGCTGTGAACAACCCAACAAGCTCTGTAGTGCCTGCCGCAACAAGGCAAGTATTTAGAAATCGTTCAAGAGGGACCCATTGTTTGATTCGGATCCAAATTCGAGGTAACAATTCAAAATATTTTTCGGTTTATTATTGGCTTCGGTTTCAATCCTGTTTCAAGCTTTGTGTCTCTAGTGATTGTAACCAGTATAGGCAAGTTTTGATTCAGTTATGAGTACTCTCAGTGTGAAATATTTTGGGCTTAATTTTGCTTCTATAGTATTTACAACAATTTGTGCATTTTATTATGCAGGTGAATGCGTTCAGGGAGAGGAGAGCCCTTGCTTTGACATTGAATGACACCAAAACGGCAGTGAACACAATTTTCCCTTCTCAAGAATCCCTCGTTACAAATTTGGTCCTTAGAAGGTTTGGTTCGGTTTTTTTTTCTTCCCTTTTTCTTCAACTACGCTATTCATCATTTTTTAATGTTTTTTTGGCAAGAATGATCATAAAGATTGCATTTTGGGTTTCATGCATTTTTGGGTTTCATGTGTTTTGTGTTGTAACTTTTTCAGGGATCAGTTAGAGGCGTTTGAGATTGCAAAGAGGAGTAATACAATAGCAATAACGGATACAGGTTCAGGAAAAACACTGATAGCTATAATGCTTATTAAAGAAATTGGTCAAGCTGTTAGGTCTAGTGGTGTCAAAAAAATTATTGTTTTCTTGGCTCCAACTGTTGTTTTGGTCAATCAAGCATGTTCTTTTCTTAACTCTTTCATTTCATAATCTTGTTGGTGAAAACTTATAAGTGTTATGATCTTGTTGGTGAAAATTTTAACTGTTGTTGCAGCAATACAAGAATATAAAACATAACACAAATATTCAAGTTGAGGAGTACCATGGGGCTAAAGGAGTTGATACATGGAAATTCGAGAGCTGGCAGAAGGAAGTTAGAGATAATGGTGTATGTTTGTTTCATATCCTGCTTTTATCTTTGTTCATGGGTGGTTTTATTTTCATTGATTTGCAGTATTGACTGGTTTATGAGATTATGCTGAATTAATTATAGAATTATATTGGTTAGTTACGCGCTTATCATATAAGTACTTGTGTATAAGCTATTTCTATAACAAAAATAAAACAAACTGTTCAAAATAAGCTATATGTTATTTTCATAAGCTGTATTGGAAAGCTTATGGAAATAAGCTAAAAACAACTTATGGATATGTTATAAGTTGTTTCCGTTAGCTCTTTCAAACAGTCTCAGAGTTGCTTATGTTAGAAGTCAATTTCAAATAAGTCAAAATGTACTTACTAGCATAGTACTATTATTATGTGAGAATGTTAATCAATGAAACAAATGCAATGTAGTAAAGGTAAAAACATTAATGTAGAAAGCATTGAAGCTTCCGCCTTGTTGACAAACATTATGTTCAGTTCAGTGTTTACTATTTAGTACTATCAATAAATTTAAAAATAGTAATCTTACCTCTAAAGATTATCATTATTACTTTGAAATGAGTTTTCATGTAGTCTTTGATGTCGATTTCAATAACATGTTTCACAAGTAATTGACTCCATAAATTATGCTAATGAACTTGAATATCATTGACTTGGGTCTATGTTTATTGATTCAAAATAATATCTTTTTGTCTTATAGGCAATGGTTATGACACCCCAGACTCTTTTGGATGCCTTAAGAAAAGCATTCCCGAGTATAGAAATGATATGCTTGATGGTTCTTGATATTGGAAATTGCCACCACCAAATTTCTTCTTTTTGTGAGCTCGCAACTTGTCTTGGTTGCATTTATATTCGGTAACACTTCTGATCATGTTCCAGCTAGTTGGTCAATGGTCACAAATTGAGTGGAAAGACGAAATTCATCACATACTTAGTATTCTCATGTCATACGTTATGGGGTACTATCTACTCCGACAATGTTAACCTTTTAGCAGGGTAGACTTTATGTAAAAAGTTCCTTTTGCTATTGTTGTAGATTAGTTTGATATCTACTAGATTAGTTACTTTCTCAAGTAGTTTTATTTAGATATCGAGTATTACATGGTTATGGGGGCAAATCTACCGATATGGGATGGTCAGTTGCTGGACAGACATTGTTATGAATTTTGCTACTCAATCCTCCCATTTATTGTAGTATTGAGTTCTAAAATCTCATTTTCTTAAAAGAATAAATAAAAGGAATTAATAGCGCTTTTCTAGAACGTGTTATTAAAGATAGTGTCTACAATAACACTTTTAGAAAAAAGCGCTATTAAATACAAGGACTATAATAGCACTTCTAAAAAAATCGCTATTAAATACAAGGACTATAATAACACTTCTTCAAAAAGCACTATTAAATCCTTTCATAAACAAGGTGCATGGTAGCGCGAAACAGGGCAATGATAGCATTTATAATGAAGCGTTATTAAAAACACTCATTTTAGTAGCATTTTCAAAGTGTTATTATATGTATCAAATCTATAATAACGAGTGCTTTTATAGCGCTATTAAAGATGAAAAAAAGCGCTATTAAAAACAATTTCAATGTCTTCTGTTTCTTTCCATTTCCAATGTAAATATTGAAATAAAGTATACTATTATATCATCCTCATAACAATATCGCACCTTGTACTACTAGTTTTGTTTACTCTAATTTCTTTCTCTTTGAGTTTGTCTTACCCTTCCCTATTGCATCATCAATACTCATATTTACCATTTTCCTTTTTTTCATTTTTGTTTAATATCTATAATTATAGATAAAGAGATATAAAGTTCTGGGCTGACCGAGATTATTCCACTAATCTTCTTAATCTATAACTATATATAAATGGGATACACCATTTTGAGCTGACCTATTTTTGTTCTAATATTACCCTTGATAACTGTATATTTTTTCAACTATTATTTATTTCCTAATTTTTTTATAAAAAAATAAGAGTAATTACAAATACAAAGAGTATTTAGAGGTTGAGCAAGTACTGAAGAGGTTTTATAAAGTTTTCTCTAACCTTATAAAATGGATATAAATGTGATGAAAGAGAGATAAGATATATCTTAAAATAATTGTGATAAATGATTGTAAGTAATATTTATGAAGATGACCACATTCATATAGCAATGAGTATGGCTTTCAAGTGCATGGTGGATTGCTATAATAATTTTGAGTCTACCTCGTTATTTAATGTTACATTTTTTAAGTAACAATGGGTAGAAATATGTGATCTTAAGGTAAAAGAATTTGGAATTTTTTGAAAGACAAATAAAATTAGAGAAGAAGGATTGCGACGGTTTTGCAACATTAATGCATCAAGACAGTGCAATGTGGAGGTTGTATTTTGTATGACTTTTTCTATCCGGTTTGTTCTGTAGATAGACAAATTTGCTATGTTTTTAGACTTATGTATTATATGTTTATTTATAATCTATGTTTTTATCCTTTCTCTGCAAATTAAGTTTTCATTTCATTTATTTTACAACAACGGGCGTAGGCGAAATAACAATTTCAATGTCTTTATTTCTTTCCATTTCTAATGTAAATATTGAAATAAAGTATGCTATTATCTCATCCTCATGACAATATTTTACCGTATATTACTGGTTTTGTTTACTCTAATTTCTTTCTCTTTGTGTTTGCCCTACCCTCTCCTATTACATTGACAATACTCATATTTATTCTTTTTCTTTTCTTCATTTTTGTTTAATATCTATAATTATAGATAAAGAGATATAAAATTTTGAGTTGACCTAGATTATTTCAACAATCCTCCTAAAAGAATAGTTATCATGTAAAATTTTCAAAAAAAATTCTCAAACATTTGTGACTGACATTTATGTAAGGAGCAGTTATTTTAAGAAGAAAAAAATTTATATACATGGAAGTTGAAATCGGTCAACATATACAGATTTAATGGCCATTAGTGAATAAATTAATTTTAAAAAAATTGTCACACATCTTTCGTTTTGTATCTGTATACACTTTTCAATAATTTTTCTATTGTAATTTTTAATTTCAATTTACAATCACACAAACCAAAATAAAAAAAAGTTGTTTTTTAACCATAATAATAGATGCACCAAATATCTGCCTAACGCAATCAAAAGAGAAAAGGAAAAAGAAAAAGAAAATAAATATAGAGGAACAAATGAAAGAAGAATAATAATAAGGAAGTGAAAAAAGAGGGAGACATGTGAACTATAAATTTGAGAAAAAAATAGGTAATTTAAAAAGATGATTTAGAAAATTTTGGATATGAGAAAGAACATCACAAAATTTATTACAAAAATATTTTATGTTAAGTCAAAATTAAATAAAAAATATTTATTTATATTTTGATACATGTGCATATTTAATAAAGCGGAAAACGTGCCCGTTTGAACACTAGTTTATAACAAACTCAGTGTATATATCACAATTGTTATTTATACCAATGTTGTTAAATATTATGCATTAAAGAATATTACAATGGTTGTTTAAAGTAATCGTTGTGGTAGGTAACACACTAAATAGTTATAATCACAATCGCACGACCATGGCGGAAAATATCATACATACAATCACACCTTAATTCACAATGGTTGGTTCAATATGGTGGTATCCCTGTACCAATCGTTGTGATAAGTGTTTTTCGTAGTAGTGTCTATATTCAATACTTGGCGGGCATACCTTTTGCGAGTGAAACCATTCACTCGCCCATAGCAAATCCTTATGCAATTGTGTTGAGCATATGGTGTATGAACTTTTCCCCCTCTTCTTTGGATGTCTCTTTTCCCTTTCTAGAACAGGGGTTTCCTGTGTAGTCCCACCTTCAGGAGTTGGACTATCCTGAACCTTTTCAGGTATCGCCTTTGACATACTTTTTTAGGTGCCCCAAATGGATTAACTGTTCAATCTCCTTCTTGAGCTAGTAGTAGTCTTATGTATGACGCTCTTTAACTTTATAGAATTTACACCATTAGTCTAGTTCAGGTCCCATAACGTCTGCCTTTGGGGCTGGAGGAATTATAATATTATGTAGGTGGAGAAACTTGCACCAAATATGGTCACGACGAGTGTTCAAGGGCGTGAAGCTCTTCCTTGTCTTTCCTAGTTGCTTGAAGGTGGCTTTATCCTTGACGGGTGAGACGTAGTTACTCTTGCGCGAGTGTTGCAAACTTTCAGCGGTAGGTACACATTATTTTATGCCTCCCGCCTTTTTTCTTGACATTGCTTTCCTTGCCCTTTAAGTAACATTCCACCCCTTGTGACCACTTATACTAACGAAGATGCTGGCCTATGGGTGAGAAACTCATTTAAGTCTCATACTTTAAAACCATTTAGGAACGCCCCCGTGAACATTTCTTGGTTTGGGGGGATGACCCTTATAGTAATCTCATTGAAACGGGTGAGGTATTCCCTTAACTACTACGAGGGGTCTTGTCATATGTTGAACAAGTTGGTGGTGAACATCTTCATGTGTCTAATGGATGTGAACTGATGTATAAGTTTCTTCACTAGCTCTTGATAGTTGGCAATGGAAGTTTGTGGTTGGCCCATATATCACTATAAGATTGCGTCTCTAAAAAGTGCTAGACAACAATTTTCACTTTAGGGAGTCAAGGCTCCGATGATGGTCATCTATGTGTTGATGGAGGTGACATGCTTATAAGGATCACCGCGCCCATCAAACTTCACTAAAGAGGGGGCTTTGAACCTTTCAAGGACAGACACTTCCCATATTTTATCTCAAAGTGGTTAGTGGTCTAGCATTTCCATCTCCCCTGGGGGTTAGTCTTAAGTTGGCGCTGTTGGATGTTGGGAACATTGTCCTCCATGCTTTGATTTTGGTGGCGCAATTTATCCATGACGGTATGCTCTTTTAGTAACCATGATTGGTAACAATTAGGCTTAAAAACAGATGTTTCAGTAAGTATTTAAGGGGTGATGGTAATGAAAGGTGTGGCCCAAATTAGTCTTACCAAGGTCCCACGGCGGGCGCCATTGTACTTGTCAAAAAATACATGATTATGTGGTACCCCTAAGTAGGGATGACCAAATGCGTTAGTATTTTCTAGTAAGTTATAACTTGTCTGCGGCGACAAAAAGCCCTTTGTGGTGGTGTTTTTGGCTATGGAAAGAGCAAGTTTGCGTAAGGTGAGAAGCTCCATGTTTATATGTTATTTTGGGTATATTATATGATTTGTCACTCTTTAACCCTAAGGTTGAGTTATTTATAGAATCGTCTGAGTCTATGGTTCAAAGAATCTGTAAAAAGTGGTAATTGCTCTCTCATAATTAAGATATGTTACTTATTGCTTATTTTCTACGAAATCATGGCTTGACTTTACACATATATAATTACAAAATGGATAAAAGATATCATCCACATTTTCCCCTTAAAACAAACCCCATGCCACACATAAAAGGTACGTCCTGAACGACACCTCATAGGGCGGTCACTTAACGAATGACACATGTTATCCTATTTAGAATCCTTATGAATATACCATACAAAATGTATTATTATAAATTAGAATTGAAATATTTTTTATAGTTAAAAAATGTCAAGTTAAATTAAAATATAAAGTGTAACTATTGTGACAAAATTGTGAAAATAAATCAAAAACAATTATGAATAATGTCATAAATTTTTTAAATTAAATAGTTTCATAAAATTTATATTACAAACTAAAATCTCACTTAATCAAATGCCTACAAACTTTTAATCTAATTAACCTTTTATTTTATTATTTTCTTTAAACATAAGTTTAACTTTTTATTTAAATATATTCAAATGAAACAAAATTTTAAGCATACGAACACCGGTAAGCTATAGCTAATCATATCACCATTATTGTTGCTGCCACCGGTAAGCTATAGCTAAACCATATCACTATTTTAAGCATAGGAACAATGGAGGCTTAATTTTGGTAAGCATAAAAAAAACTAAAATTCTAACTTACTCTTTATTTTTTAAGCAGACCAAATTTAAATTTGGGAGACAAATACCATATTTATTATATTTCTCTTGTTTATATGTATTAAAATAATGACTTAACAATGGCCCGCGTAAGAAAAGGAAAGTAAATTAAAGCACTTGCCTTAAATAAACGCGACGCTGCGTAAAAATTAATTAACAAATGGTCGGTTGCGTTATATATATATCTATATATTCGTACTGATGAGCTGGAAACAAAAAAAATTGAATCGATGGCAAGAAGCGCGGGTCGATTTACCTTCAGACGGTGCTTCTTCTACTTCTCTCTCAACCTATTTTTCTTCTTCTTCTTCATTTCTTCACTCGCCGAAGATGAACAAACCCTAACCCTAACCACTCTCAGAGGTAATAATTCCATTTCGGTCTCTTAGGGTTTTTTCCGTTAGACTTTACGGTTATGTGCATTCTCTTTTGTATTTGGAAATGATTTCAGCTTTCTGTAATTGCAGGCGTTGATATTGAAAAGCCAGTTTTGGATGTATCTCCTTCTTTACTTTTGGGGAACTCTGATACTGAAGGTGTTAAAAATAAAAACATTAAGCTATGTGAGCGTGTTCAAGTTTCTGGAATCTCGAGATTGAACCTCAGAAGCTATGCTAATTCGTATCATATTACTTTGGCTCCATCTGTTGCCATTCCAGAAAGATTGCACACCAAAATTAAGATTTGTTTTCATCGGTAAGTGCATAATATGCATTCATGAATGCATAGTTCTGGTTCTGACTTCTAGTTAATTTTGTTAAGATTGCTATTTATTATTTATAATGTGTGTGCAGGAATAATACTCTTGGGTGGTGTCAGTGTGAAAAGGATGAATGGAGGGGTCTACAGAAGGGGACCTGGAGTGCAGTTATGTCACCCTACGATACTAGATATGTTGACGTCAAGATTGATCGGGAAATACTGGGTTCAGTTACGGTTGCACTTGAAGAAGGTTTGTTTCTTTCGTGTTAGAAAATGGGAGAGATTATTTTATTGTTCTCTGTTGCTGTGAGTATTTACACTTTCAGTGCTAATTTATCAGTTCTAAAAAATATGTGCAGGTTTTCAGCAATGGCGTCTTGTTAGTCTTGCTGTTGGATTGATATTGCTGCTATTGGCTCCAATTATAAGCAGTTGGGTTCCGTTTTATTACAGCAGTTCAATGGCTATAGGGATCTTTCTTGTGGTTATAATCATTCTTTTTCAGGTATATGATCAATTACTTTTGTATTATTTATGGATTTCATCTTTTCAGCGTAGCTTCCAATTTTTTAAAACTAATTTCTTATGAATGTGATGCAGGGCATGAAATTTTTGCCAACGGGAAGAAAAAATATCTTTTACCTTGCCATATATGGATCAGTGGTGAGTTTCGTTGAGTTTTGCCTGATGTTCATTTGCTGCTCTTCATGTTTCACGCTCATACTTTAACCCTCTTAACATTACTATATTGATCTGTTTCAGCTTGGAGCTGGTTCATTCCTTTTGCACCAATTCTCTATGATTGTCAATTCAATTCTTCAGAGTTTTGGGATGAGTGAAGAGATGCACAATCCGGTAAGCATATCTGTCTATTTATCTTTTAGCTAACTTTTTGAAATTTTCTTAACGGTGTGTCTTACAGTTATAATTCATGCTAAACTGCTTGAGATCTATTATGCACATATGGCCACCATTTGTTGGTTTTTTTTTTTCAGATTGAGACATGTATTTCCTATATACAATGAGCTATGTTTTTTGGGCGCATTTGAAACAATTTACTTTTTTTACTGTCAGTTTGTCACTCTTTAAGTTTTGTCCACCATGTGATCTTTGAAGTATAATAAGGTTTTCTCTTCGGATTAAAAATGGTTTTCTTCGGTCAGCAGAAAATAGTTGCTAAGGAGGTGGGAATGAATTCCTCTTTCCGCATGTTATTTAATTTTGTAGATTAAACTTGGGATTTCTACACGTGTACTGTTTCCCTGATGTTTGCTCCAATGATGATATGCATTGTCAACTGTCTTCGTTCATATGTGATTTGACTTGTCAACCAGACAACAATTCTTTTTCATGAAATACTTTGCCTCTATGATTTGCAGGTTGCCATTTTTGTACTACTGGGTATCATCTTGGCTGGAGCTGCTTTAGGCTACTGGATTGTCAGGAGATTTGTTATTTCAAAAGAAGACGGTACTGTGGATGCTGGGGTTGCTCAGTTTGTGAAATGGGCAATGCGCATTATTGGGGCTACCTTTGTTTTGCAGGTTTGCATTTGTGTTTACACTAAATGAAATGCAATGTAGTATTGCTTGATATGATTTTTCCTGTCACATGAGACAGATATTGCTAGGTCACTTGGATCATAATAAGAATTAACTGTAGATCATAATAGTGTTAATTGGCAATCACTGTAGAATGATAAAACAAGTATTTTGAAAAAAGAATAAAATTACTAATGTAAATAGTAAACAGTTATAAATTGTCCTCTCATATGAGACCGATATTGCTAGGTCACTTGGATCAAAATAGAATTAACTCTAGATCATAATAGATATTGCAAGTTATCTTTTTAAAAAATGACATATATGGTTAACGGTAACTGTTCTGAAAGTGGCATAACTTGGTAATATTTTTGATGAAGTTGCATGGCGCGGTACAATTTTTTTTTGTTGTTTATTTATTTGGTTGTATTGTGAAGTTGCCCCCTATTTATTCAATGTTTTTGGTTTTTCTATCAGAGCACTCTTGACACTCCTCTCGCAGTTGGAGCTTTAATCTCTTGTGGAGCTGTTTGCCAAATTGGTTCTTTAATAAAATTACTTCATGAATGGTAAGTATTACTTTTCTTCAGCTTTATTAATACTTCACTTTAAGCAATGCAATTTTGTTCTGCATTATAGCCATTTTTGGTTTTTCGAAATGGTTTTCATGGTGATAACGACTTGCTACTAAGGGATTTTGAATGTTTTCATGAATTGGTATATTTTGCTTTTATAGTTTTTAAAGCACTGAATCTAATATTAGGAAATAGTATTGGTTAATATAATTTCATATTATAACAATTTTTTCATTTATATATAATATTAAAAACTAATTGATATGCTGGCTTTTTTTACTGTTTAGGTGTCTCATAAAAGTGAAACTTTACCCATGTTCTTGTTTTTTTGTCCTTCCATCTAAGATCATTCATTCAAGTAATTCAATGCTTCAAGTTGTTATCTTCAAACTATGTTATTGTAATTTATGCAGGTATGAAACTTCAGGGAATGATGATTATTCACTGAACTGGACGAGAGGAACTCCAGGTCGTGCAGAATTCCTTAGCAAGTCACATCCTAAAGGAAAAATGTGGAATAGCCCTAAAAGTGACTCTAATGGAAAAATGTGGAACAACCCTAAAAGGACGTCCTGGTCTGACTCTCCTGTGAGAGGTATGTCTTTCCAATCTTGTTGATATGTGATAATGATTACTGCTTGTTGTTAAGCCAAGCAAGATTTCACCTTTTCAGTGAATGGAGCAATATTTTAACAAATAAGTAGATAAAATAATATGAACTTTGGCTAAGGTAGATATTGCTAGCCTGTGTTTATATAGCTTCTATGATATAATATAGAAAACTAGTGGAAGTTTCTGTAGTGTTATTTCAGTTGCAGTAAAAATGCCATGAATATGCTGTTTAACTCATTTTGTCTGTTTTAGGTATTGTATCGCCCTCTTCTGGGACTCAATTAGGTACAAATTATTATTCAACCTTCCATAAGACGGGCAACAGAAAGAAGTTCACTAAGGAAGAGTGGGATGACTTCACCAGAGACTCCACCAAGCAAGCTTTAGCTGAATGGGCAGCTTCTCCAGAATTCACTGATTGGATCATTGAACATGCAGATCGGATAAAACTGCTTCCGAGTGAGAGTTCGGATGAGATAATGGAGAGTGAATCGGATTCCACAGAAGGAGGAAGTGGAAATGGATTTCGACTTTTTAGTTGGCAGTGAGTTGTGATATGAATAAGAATGTACTAACTAGCAGAAATTTATTTTTTTTCTTCATAGGGTAGGGAACAGTAACAATTAAGAGTGTAATTTTGGTAGGAACTTACATTCGCTTGCTAACTAATATGTAGATAGTATTATTAGTTTGCCTGAGTTTTCCAAACTGAAAGCTTGAGCAATCATGTCAATTCTTTTACTATTGGAATTTTTTTTATTACTTCTCTTGTAATACCACTGTCAATTTGTAGAAGTTTCTAATTTTAATTGCACTCCTAATGGTTTTCAATACTGTACTGTACCCGTGATATAATAGCATTAGACAAACTGCTAACAAATAGTTTTACGTACCACCAATTATAACTTTTTTATTAATTGTAATTTTTCTCAAATATTGATTTATCTACGTTCTCATGTAATAATTTCTCGTCAAATACACGTAGCGTTGCTAGTCATTACAACAATGATCAGTCAGAAATAAAATTAAAGTAGCATATTACACTCATTCAATATTATATTTAAGAAATCTTTAAAAGTAAATAATTAGATTGAAAGATATATATTGAATATTGATCATATTTGTAACTTTTGACATTAATATATAATCACTTCTTATAACATCTAAATACGTGAAAATTAACATTATTAAATATAAATAAATAAATTCTAGATATTATATATAACATTAAATGAATATTTTTTTTATTTAAAATGATTTTGTAGAATTGCTATGTATGAACAACAATGCAGGTGGTAAAACTAACAATCCTTCCCTTTTAAGTCTCTTTAAATGTGGGGCATGGTGAACGGCGTCTCAGATGATAATGCCGACAATTCTTTCTGTTTAAGCCCGTTCAAATGTGAGGCGTGATAGACAGCGTCTGAGGTTAAAGGTCATACTTGCTCCGTTTGCAAATAAATCGGCGAATTGACAAGCGACCCACCAATTTTATTTATTTATTTATTCATTTTAATTTAATTTACTACTTTGTTTACGATATTTTTATCTACAATTTTTTTAATAGTTTACTAATTTATTTAGAGTTGGATTTATTATTTTGTTACAAACTTTTTTAGATGGTTGACTTAAACTTTTGATTCATATGTAATTATCATTCAAACAATAATACACAAGAGTCACTAAACAATAAAATATATGAAAAAATTATAATATTTTACTAAATAATAATAATAATAAATTTTTCTTTTTTACTATTTTGTTACTTCTAAAATTTGTAATTTCTATCTCCTAAACTATTGATTTTCATAGTTGCAAATTGCATCCACCTGCCTATAAACAAAACAACATTAAAACAAGTCTTAAAATTCATTGCGACGTTAAATATAAGTATTACCTCCTTGATGCATTGTCTAACTTTTAATTTAAAATAAAAAAAAGTTTTTTCAAAGAGTCTGCAAGACAAAATATATCCGGTCCCGTTCTTAAAGCAGGTTAGATGGAACAAGCCAACTTAAGACGTCGAGTCGGAAATTTTGACCAATCCAAAAAAACAATGGATCAAACAGGCCGGTTTGACGGGTTCGATCCGTTTTGCCACCTCTTGCCATAGTCATGCTACTGTTAATTTTATAGCTTAGAACTAAGAGGTGGTAAACTGGTTCCGTCCCGTTTGGCATGTTCGTTTTGCCCGCACTTTTTTCGGAACGGGTCAAGGTTTTAAACCTGTATTCTCTAATATGTTTGTCTTTTCTCGCCTTTTTTTTTTCCGGATTTTTGTGAGTGTGACTATTAGCATAAGTTTTTGCAATTTTAAGGTTAAAATGGAGCAATGCTTGCGGGCTCGTCCCGCTCCGCCCTCATTTTATTGCGGAGTTGTTTACAAGTATTTTTAGTAAACAATCGCGAATTTTAATTCATTTAAGAGATTAAACTCAAAATATTTCGATAACAATTTGTGCAGAAAAGTTAAAAAAAATGTGTGTGTTTGAATATTTAATGTTTGAATGTTGGCAAACTAAATGTTTCTGATAAAAATAAGTTTTAGATGAAGATAATAAATAAAAATTGTGATAAATATCACTAAAGTAAAAATGTTTCAATTAAAAAGGCTTAAATAATTTAAAGAGATGACATAGACTCATACATTTCTCACAAATTGTTTCTCTTTGTAACTTAGGTACTTTAGTTCTATAAAGAATAAATGAAGTTTGTGATCTTTATCTCGATAATGAGATCGACAATGCATACTAATACAATGATAACTGTCAACAACGACGATTTCCACAAGATTTGACATGTATCCCATTACGTGACCTTCAACGCTCTATCTTACTTTCATGTGTCTTCCAAGTTGAAGCTGTTGTAAACCACATATTAGGCTGATAATTGCTTTTGAGCCTCTAATTGCCTCTATTGAGAGTCTTTGATTAACTCTTATAATGTTGTTGAGACATCTTCACAACACCTAGTATGTGGATTTAATAATATCTTAAGTCTCTAACATTTGGTGGACGTGTCGAACTCGACACTTGTCGAAGTGCTGATTTATGTAATCTTTTTCGAGATTCTGGACATGCTACTAGGGATGACAAACAAATCCGAACCCACCCCAAAATTAACGGGGAAAACCCTATTTAATTGAGTGCGGGTGCGGGAGAAACTCAATTCTTAAACAAATCCGAACCTGCCCCGAAGTTTTTATAAATTTGTTTTAATATTTTATATTTTAGATGAGTATGATTAGGGATGTCAGTATGCATCTGCTAGTGAGAATTATTTTGTTTGGGTCTTCATAGATGAGAAATTTCTTTCTGCAGAGGCGAGGATGAGAAGAAAAATTCCCTCAAGAGCTCTTTGGAGATGGGGACGGGGAATACATCTCCCGCCTATTTATTTTAATATAGTTAATTTGATATATAATTTATATTTTACATTAGTCTTTTTTGTCATTTTTATGTTTATTTTTAAAAATAAATAAATATTAATGTATTTATTAAGAGAGAGAAATGTAGATATTGACGCCAATGTTTTAAAAATTAGACCGAACCGGACGGTTCAACCTGTTGGACCAGGAATCGGAGATGAATTCTGTTGTGTTAATCTTTTAAAATCGTCAGTGGGTTAAAACCGGAGTAAAACCAAAAAAACCACACTGAACCGTCCAAAACCATTTGAATCAAAGAACTAGAGTCGATTTTGTAAAACCCTCTGGTTCAAAAAAATATATCAAATTGACCATTTTTTAAATATTTTTTGAAAAGTTTAATGTCAATATCAAAACTTAACATACATTCCCTAATTTTAAAAAGTGAATTCCGTATTTATTTTACAATCACACAAAATTTTAAGTTTTTTCATATTATTTTCGTTTAACCATAATCACGGTCCAACTCAATATTGACTGTCGTTCATGTTAATATTATTTGTTGTTGTCAATTATGACTTGTTTGTCGTAATTTAACTCGGTTCGCTTTTTGTTGTTTAATTAAGTATATTGTATTATTTTTTTAGTATTTTATTTTATTTTATTTAGGTATTCTTAAATATTTGAGCATTATTTTAGTTATTATATGCTATTATTTTAATTTTGGTTTGAATTAGTTTAACTTATTTTATTGTGACTCTTTAACTTTTTTAAATTATTCTTAAATGAATGTTGAAATGAAGTGTACAATTATATTATGTTAATATATATACTAGTAGAAGACCCGTGCGTCCGCACGGGACGCATGGAAAAGTTAATTCTTTAATATAAGAGCATTTGTTAAATAGAAATAACAAAACCAAAATGATCATAATTTCACAGTATTAATTGTGAAAATATTCAACTGTTTTAAAATATATTGGCAGTGCTTAACACAATTATAATATGTCCAACATAGAATAAAAAAAGTAATAATAAATCTTTGATTTTAATAATACAGTAAGCCTTGTTAGAAGCAATTGAAGAGATTACATAACCTACAAGCATGATAAATGAAATGAGAATTAGAGAAATGTTCTAATTAGAAAAGAGGAAACATTATTTTGACCTTGAAAAAATGACTTACATTTGCATGGTGTCATTTGTATTATTTCTTCAAAAATGATAGTGATAGAAAGCTTAATAAAGAAATGTAGGTGTTAGGAAATATAGTAAACAAAAAAAGAGAATGTTAATAATAAATTTAATAGTTTAAAGAAATAGTAAAAATGTACCTAGATCACGTTGTGAAAAACTTCTTTGAAGACAACATTTGTTGTTTAAGTTAAGGAGTTGTTGTCTTTGTCATGTATTAAGATTTTCAATTCAGCTTTACTCTTAACTATTGAAGTAGCAACATAAAGTTGTCCGCGACTGAAAACATTCTTGGGAAATATAAACCAACATAATCCAATGATTTCCCTTGAAATTTGTTGATTGTCATAGCAAATAACACTATAATTGGGAATTGTCTTTTGATAAGTTTAAATGGCCATGAAGATTGAGAAGGAGACAAAGACATTCGTGGTATGTAAATAGTGTTTTCGATATTTATACATGAAATTATCTTTGCTTCTATTACATAGTTGGCTAACTTAGTAACTGTTAACCTTGTACCATTGCAAAGTCCTTCTGATTGATCCAAATTCCTTATCAACACGATGGTTGTACCAATTTTCAATTTCAATGAATGGTTAGGCAAACTAGAAGTTTTAAGACAACTCAAGAATTCTGGTGTCAAATACTCGAAAGCATAATTATCATTTGCTTCTGGTCTATCAATGGAATCATAACTCAAATACTCTTTACAATCACCTTCATGAAAAAGAATGATTATTAAAGTATAAATATTTATATATTTGAAATAAAAAGAGTATACAACTCTTAAATATCATATTTAATAGTCCAACTTCACTAAAATACGCACTTTTAAGGAAAAGAGTATTCATGTATCAAACATAACTAATAGAGATTAAAATATACCTGGAAGAAGATAGTTATGTAGTCATTTATGTCGTTAACAATTTCAATAGTTGATGCTAGAATTGCTCGTCATTGAAGGAAATCTGGATTTGTGTAATTTTGAAGTAGATTTGGATAGGTACTTGTAACAATTTTCTGAATTGGATCCACAAAATCTCTAATGAGTAGCTCTTCAGGAATATCTATTTCAACATAGTCATCATTGGATTCTGAGACTTTCCCATTGCCGACTTGTAAAATCCAATATGAGAATAGCCTAATTTCTTCTAAATTGCTTAAATTAGGACCACTTTGCAATCTCATATTTTTGGCTAGATTCAAAACTTTGCAATGATTCCAAATATATGATGCATTTATTGTTGCATGGACAATATAAGACCTAGTACCTCTTGGTACAACAGGTAAAATTTGTCTGAAATCTCCACCAAAAATTACAACTTTTCCTCCAAAAATTTGTTGACATTCAACATTGTCATCACTCATTATATCCTTCAATGACTTGTCAAGAGCTTCAAAACAAAACTTACTAGCCATAGGTGCTTCATGTAACACCCCCTTTCTATACCCCCAAATAATCAAATAAATCATTTAGGCACGCATTAAAATTTTCATCAGAGTATAATTATAACATGGTATAAAAGAGGCACGTCACATTATCCATGAAATTAAAATGCATACAACACCTGCTCATAAGGATATGCAACAATGGGTAACACACGAAAAAGGAACTCAGTCCATAAACCCACTTTTCAATATTTAGAATAAAAGCGGAAACATCTAAACATTGAATCACTTCATTAATATGAGCATGAATACACCATGCAGTTTAAATCACTCCGTCAGTCAAATTTACATAAACATTCAATATCCAGATACATGTACAGTGTATCTCAAAAGAATCAAACAATTCCTAGCTACCCGGATGTTACATATCAGAGCCATCTGACCAAAACAAGATTGAAGCCACGCTTCACAAGAGACCACCAGCAAACTAATCTGCAATGCCTCATAGAGCACCATAAAACAACAGAAGGGTGAGAAACATTATCATAAAATCAATGCATATAATTATATATATCTATACACATATTACACATTTCTCACCTCAATTCATCACCATTCCTCATATACACCACTATGTATAAACAAACCAATATGGATAGTCACCAAGCACATTCATCATGCATACATCCATAATTCCAATCAAATCCATATAAACATACACAATATGCTTAATTCATCATCAATTCACATAAACATCTACATTCATGTTTATTTCACCAATGCATCATATAAAGATGATAAATGCAACTCATAGAGACCGACTCACGACTCTATGCAGATGCAAATGCGGTATCGACTCATTCAGCAGGTTCAATTGAAGAACCAAATGTAACCATCGGTCGTTACCGAAGTAACTCCCCGTCGGGCCTACGATGTTCACACATTGCTCACACCCCACATGGGCACACAATGTTTATGAATTGCTCACACCCCACACGGGCACACAATCCGATTGCTCGCACCCCACAAGGGCACACGATCGTTCTGCAGATTCTATGCGGACTCAAATATAAACCATTGCATCATACGAGGTTTATGCATATCCTACTCGGGATCAAATATAAACCATCGCTCACACCCCACAAGGGCACACGAGGTTTCTGCAGATCCTACGCGGGATCAATCAACACAAGAATGCAATCATGATGCTTCACATGCAAAATGACTCATGACACTCTTGAAATGCATACATATTCGCAAATATTTAAATCATGCATTCTCAATATATATATATACATATATATATATATATATATATATATATATATATATATATATATATATATATATATATATATATATATATATATATATATATATATATATATATATATATATATATATATATATATATATATATATATATATATATATATATATATATTGCAATATACATAAATTCATCTTTCATCTCATACCAGTCATACAAGGTATACACATTCAGAACCAACCTCATCATGCATTATCATTCAATTCAAACAATGCACAAATTGCCAAGCGGCCACATATCACACTCCACGATTCACAATCTAGGATTCACGCCATACGGCTACCCATAACATATCATATCTCAACATACAATTATGCATAAAAAGAAAAGATCAATCATACTCGAATCGAAGAATCAACATTGAAGTGAAAACACAAGAAAACAACATATTGCTATGCTCGCTAGCTCGCTCGCCTAGCGAATGCTCGCTACCAGTTCGCCCAGCGAACAAGCTTGCGAAGGCAAACAGAAGCCTCTGACTTGGTTCGCTACCCTGCTCGCTCAGCGAAGGTCTAGCAAACGTTCACTACCCTCATTCGCTACCAGCGAAGCACACCCAATCCATTCTGCCCAAGTCTGGGACCATTCGCTACTGGCTCGCTACTAGCTCGCCTAGCGAACGTTCGCTACCAGCTCGCCTAGCGAAGGTACTAGCGAGTGTTTGCGAACACAAGAAAATCCCACTGTTCAACATTTCCAAAACCTCCAAACTCACCTAATTCTATTCCGACTTGTTCCAGTAGCTTAGTCTAACGTTCCCGACATAGAGTATACCACTTATTCTCATTTTCCCCGATTAAAACTCGGTTTCTACCGATTAAACCACATTATGCCCTAGAATGGAAAAAGAGCAAAACATCCAAATAACCCAAACAATCCACACATAATCATACACATTTAGTAAACAATAAAGTTTCACACCTTTACCCGATTAATCAAAAGCTTATGAGTTGATCTTGATGGATTCTAGGTTTTTCTCCTCTTCCTCCTCTTCTCTTCTTTTCTCTTCTTTTCCTTTTCTTTCCTTTATGTTTCTATTCTCTCTATTCTTTCTCTTTTCCACTTATATCTCTTTCTATTCTATTTCTCTCAAAATACCCTCTAATTAATTTCCCAAGCTCTCCAAATGATAAAATATCACAATATGCACAAATAACATATTATCACATAAATTCCATAATAAAATAAAAATTATCCAAATAAATCAAAAGACTCAACAAAAATGGGAAACTCAGAATCGGGGCGTTACACTTCATCCCATATAATGAGTTTTGTTACCTTCAAGAGATTAGCAAGATCTGATTTTTTCTTAATGTTACAGATGGAAGATTCCAGACATGGAACTGGAATTTTGAATTTTGAATGTACAGTTCTCCCACCTGGTAACAACAAACTTGCTATTCCGCTAGATGCTACATTTAACACAATATCTCTTTGACAACACAAAGCAGCAGAAAGTGTGTTCCACATGAAAGTCTTTCCAGTCCCAGCATAACCATATAAGAAAAAAACTCCACCATTTTGATTTGTGACAGCTTGCATAACTTGTCTAAAAATTTCATGTTGTTCATCTACATTAAAAAAGAACACACCATCAAAGTTGTTACATTAGCAAAGTTTAAATTTTCAATTCCTGATAGGAGGTATACCACAACTATTCCATATAATGAATATCATGAATATATAATTACTAAAATATACTCCATGAACATTATAGAATAAGTACCGCATATGTGTTTAACTTGATGAGAATAAAGAGGAACAACTATTATAGAAGGCTTAATAAAGCATAAAGTAATATTATTGAAATAATTGTAAAATCAATACCCGTTAATTTTTGAAATAGATTGTGGTAAATATATTCTTGAGCCTTGATATCATATTGTCTTTCATCATAAATCAATCCATTTCCAAGAAAGTCAAGGACATAATTATTTGGATATGACATTGGCTTAAATTTTTTCAAACTTCTTCTATTTTTCTGCAGTTGCTTCTCAATTTCCATAAAAGTGAGTTGTTGAATATCTTCATCTGACAAAGTTAAATCTACAAAAAATATAAAGGTTAAGTAATGAAAAAATATTATTGAAATTTTATCACAAAAGTTTTGAGAAGTGAATAAAAGTGTTGTCAACAAGAGTATTGTAAGCAATAAAATGGAGGAGATAAAATATAACTTATTGTGACATATATATAAAAAATATGTATTAATATAACCTGGATTTTGTGACAATATTCTTTGTTCATATAGAATCCCATCTGATAAGTATATCCAAGTGTAAAGCCAAACTTATTCTGGTCGATTCAATGAAGCTGATAATAACATTGTAACAAAAAGTTTGCGCAAAAATACTCCAGAACCCCAATTATAAGCTTCTTTTATTGCCTCAATGAACTCTTTGTCATCTTATAGGAAGCCCATTGCAAAACATGCTTCTCTAAAAGTATTGTGCTTGAACCCCTCAATTGTCATTAATGCATCATAAGATCTTGGCCCTTTCTTCACAGTCAACAACATCCTCATATAATACAATTCTCCGGTTGTTGGTGGGACCCAAATGAGTCGGCCAATTGTGTAACCTCTTTTACATGGTTTCCAACACCTTTTCCTCTTGTCATATACAAATTTTGACACAAATTGTCCATATGTTAAAGACCTTGCTTCTTCATATTGGCTATTTGCGAGAAACCAAGAAGTAAACATTGATTCTGTGACACTTGGTTTAAGTAGGAGAGTACCTATTTGCTCAAAATCTTTGTAGTACACAGAATTCTCTCCTTCCATGTGAAAAAATAATCTTTCAACAACTGGTTTTCTACCATGAATTGAATAAGAGAAGATTCTCCAGCAAGATTCACTTGGTGATACATATCTACAATCAAGGTACTGCTTGATTTCATCTGTATTTCCATCTTGACCATTGTTATTTAGAACAATAACAGCTGAGATCCTATAAGAACCCTTGTTGATGTATTTGAAAAGATATTTAATTGACGTACTTTGATTGCACCACTCCATATTTATATGTGCCTCATATTTCATCAGCAAACTTGGATTATGGGGTACAACATGACCATTATGCAGTGTGACTCTGTTTTTCTCAAATGTATTACCTTGATCTCTCCTTCTATAAATTGGATATCCATCTTGATCAACAATTGTGACATCTTGAAATTTCTTAGGATAGTACTTGGAACACTTACCATCCTTCATGCAAGGGCATTTAGGATTTTCTATGGATGCAAAAGCGGGATATACAATCTTGGATGTCTCAATGGATCGGGAAATTCAGCAGAAATGATTTTGTCTATGTCTTTAAGAGCGGGATATTTATTTGATGGATGCAAGAAAATAAGAATGTGTGCATGTGGGAGACCCCTTTTCTGGAATTTAATTGTGTACATATATGAAAATAAGATCAAATGTTAAAAAAATAAATACATATGAGAATTGGGTAAATTCCCATACTAAAATATAATTTCATAACCTACATATTATCATATATATGAAACAACCTTTATATGTAAACAACGGATAAAGTAAAATGCTAGCAAAAAAGAAATGGTAGACTTACATGCGAGAACCTTTCCTAAAACACCTTTCTTTGTCACGCCCTATAGGAGGTTATCAAACTTCATTTTAAATATTCTAGCAATGATATCAGGTCTATCATGTGGCTTCAAATTTAGAGGACCAAGAAATCTTTGAATTTCTGACCAATTTTGGTTGCATGTGAATGTAATGAAAAGATCTAGAAATCCCACCTTACTACAAATTGCCATGCCATCATAGTACAACTGATCCATAAATCGTCTACTCCTCACATAAGATGATGGTAATATGACTCTTTTTCCTATGCTTGATCCATGTGTTTGTTCTTGCTCTACATTTAGACTTGTATACTTTGACACTCTTAGTTTGGATTGATTTTTCCTAATCCATTTCAATCTCTCTCCTTCAAGCATTGTGTAATCATCCACCAAAAACTGTTGGAACAATCTTCTGGATGATAACAAAGTCTTGGCCTCATTGCACCTACTTTGGATTCTAAATGCTAGACATTCTCGAATAGTTAGTCGGTTCCTTTGACTATCATAAAAAACGTCAAGATCTCTGTGTGCAATGACGTCTCTATATCCATCCACTCCATAAGGAAAAATCAAGGGATACTGGTAAGACAAGCTGGATGAAACTCATCAATGCGTTGAAGTTGCTCCCCTTTGGCTTGCACTATAATGTCTCTTTCCTTAGCAGTGTCAATGTCACCAACAATTAAAGCTACCACTTCAGAAACAGTTGGTTGATTGTACAATCTTCCATCAGTAGACCTAGTTGAAATCAATTTGAGTTTTAAATTATGAACATTGCTTTGATTGAGCCATTGTCTAGCCATTAAGAAACTTTTGGCATGTGTGTTATCTATGTACAACATATCTGTCAAATTTTGTATAGTCTTGGGTAGGATGTTGTTTTTGTTTCTACAACAACGACAAAAAACAAATTAGTATGCATTATACCGATAATAAGATAAAGGTAAATAAACATGACATTTGGTTACCTGAGACCGTCCATTCTATTTGTAACTTCATTTTCAGTGTCATATATGTAAACTTGGGAAAATTTAGGTGGATGTCCTTCTGGTGGTAATAAACTACCAATTCAGTGACAAGCTTGTCCTTGGATTCTAATAGTAGGTGGACCATAACCATTATTAAATCTGTTGTCCAACTTAGCTCCCGGTGAAGTTAAAGCAAACATCATGTTGTATGTACTTATTTGTGACTGGAAATTCTTACTATCCATGGCATTATGATCAAACAGAAGATGTGGTAAAGGTTGTGGTGGATGTTTTAAAAATGGAAGTTCGACTTTACCATTTCCACAACATAAAAAAAAGGGATTTGCTGAATGTTTGTGTTTGTGCATCCTTTCTTGATACCACATCATTGTTTTACAATATCAACACTCAATCAAAGGATCTCCCAAATAGAAGTACTATGTGTATAATACAATAATTTTATAATTAAATCACTTAATAGAATAATAGTAAAAGTGACACATTTTGTATTTAGTCAAGATTTATGTTGGTTACCTTCATTGTTTAAGTCTGGTTGGTTAGCTGTTGAAAAAGGTGGCAAACCATTTTCATTATTAAGGATTTCATCTTCATCAGATTGCATCTCTGTTATAAACATACTAATTATATCATAAATTGTATGTGAAGAAGCATGTTTTAATTATACCAAGAACAGAAACACATGTGAATAAACAAGTATTATGAGATATACATTTAACAAAAATTTCATCTTCAAAGGGGATGATTATGTTACTTAGGTCATTCAGTACCTAATTGATTATGAATATTGATAATTTGTGATGTACATAAAGCAAATCAACTCAGTTACTGTGAGACTCATTTTACAATTAGCTCACAAGGTAAACTTAAAAGTTAAACTATATGAGGATATTCGATGTAGTCTATCTCTTCACACCATGCCTCAACAATTTTAGTAAATATAGATGTAACAGTTGTAGAATAAACAATATAAATTGTAAGTTTTTGGATCTACCTGTGAATGGATCATAGTCGGATTCATCTTTGTTATCATCACTGTCAAAATCAAAATTAACTGTCAGAGTAAATAAAGTAGAAGTATTTCTCATACTTGCTACCACTATTGCAGGGTCTGTGTTGCTGTCATTAACTGGTATAGATCTTGCTACATTATTTTGAGGGTTGTTTATAAAAGGTTATGTAAGTAATTAGAAGGATTATATAGTGAATAACAATACATAGAGACTAACTTAATTTTCCTCTATAATGGAAACATTTACATGGATGGAAATGATGGATTTTTTATTACATTGCGACGTGGCATTAAGATAACACTACATGTTTGTGAACATGCTGTGTTGGAAATCAAAGCTTTGTGTATGCTAAGTCCTTGATGGGATGGTGAAGCAGTCTTATGTTTTCTGTTACAATAGTTGTACAACAACAAATATTTCATGAGTTGGCTAGAACAAATTACAGAAAAATAGTTAAATTGCAAAATCGTACTCAATAGTAAATGATGGATTTTGGCGTGTCTTATGTTGTTCATCGCAAATAAGATTGGTCGCTAAAGCTGGGACACCAAGGTATTTTTTAGGACAACCTCGACCACGTTTGATTTGTTGTGATGTGGACTGTGCATCTTTCCTGTATAGTGGAATTGATTAGAAAATAACATAGTAGTTTTAAAAATGGAAAAATGAATTAGACTTACATAGAAGTGTTATTCGACTTTTGATTACAGTGATTGGTTACAACAAAGACATTCTCCTTTTGCAGCATAGATCCAGGGTTCACAAATTGTGACATAAGATTTGTCCTCAAGTTATGAACATTGAATACTTTTGGCGGTGTACGACATGTATGCATTGATAGTGATGGTAAAGTTCCTTGCAATATAGAATCAATTTTCTTACCATCTCTAATAATTTGGTCGATTAGTCGATTGTTCGAAGAGGATGGAGTAACATCAGATAATGGTAATCTAATATTGGGGGTTGTGGCGTTTTTTTAAGCGGGTTTGTAATTCTGATTAGTACTATCAACTGGAGGGTGATCTTTGGAAAATCTGATTCGTTTTGAACGTTTGGCTTTAAGAACACTAAATCTTTTCATTCTAGCTCTCTTGGCGGTAATCTTATGTAGAATATAATCATCAACCTTTATTATGGGATGTGTAATTAGCCTAAAACAGTAATACCCCAAATTTTATCCTTAGATTATTAGGTTCATTTCATTCTACATTGCATTGTAGCTAACTGCTAATCGGTTTGCCATGTCTGTTGGTTTTTGCAGGAAAATCACGTTGTGTGCGATTTAGTTGGTGAAGGGCAAAAGGTTCATTAATTCATAGCCTGCTGACAGTTTAGGAAGCAAAGTCGTCCTTAGGAATCCCTCGAACGGTTAGGTTTTCCATCTTCGAGTCATGTGACTTATTTGACGATGTACTGAATTTTACGGCAGTTTTGACGTCAGATTTCTCGTGACACAACACATTTTATTCAAGAGCCGAGATTCAGTCGTTAGTTGGATTTCAGAAATGTTGTTTGGTTCCGAAACCATATGGAGCTGAATGTGTTGCGATATAAGTGGATTCGGGTTAAATCGGTGCGAGAATTTTCTTTGAAGAAGTTATTTTAACAGACACACGTTTTCTTGCTTTCTGCTAGTAAATAGTCTATTTTAAAGGAACAATTGAGTTTCGGTGCGCGTCGAGTTTATAATGAATATATGTTGGTTTGGTCATGATTGTCAGCCGAGTTGATTCAGGATACCGAGTTAAATCATTTGGGATACAATTTGAATTTTAAATGCGGCGGGAGGTCCATTTTGCTGTTTAATCGGATTTCTCGGTTTATCCGTTCAAGGTCGTATTCGCTGACTTTATTATCGGGTACGAATAAATTTGCAAAGGGATTGGTTTGAGCTCAACAGTTACGTCGAGTTTAAATCGTGCAAGATGATTAATTGTCGAATTCGGAGTTTGGAACGTCACAGCTTAGTCGGATAATTTTCACTGGATGAAGCTAAGCAGACGATTTTATTTGGATGACTTAATCAGGTGAATTTAGTCGAAGGAATTTAATCGAATGGATTTAGTCGGGTAAATAGAATCAGATGAATTTATTTGTATGGATTTAAGCGGATGAACTTAGTTGGAAAAATTTAATCAGGTGAATTTATCAGGACAAATTTATTTGGTGAATTTAATCCAATTAATTTTGTCGGGTGAGTTTGATCGGTTGAGTTTATTTGGAGGAATTTGATCACAGAAATAAATTAAAGAATTGAATTTATTTATTTAAATTCTATTTTTTATTACAAAGGAAGTTACAATTACAAATTTAGTTCCTAAGTCCTAAAATGCCTAATTTTTCTAAGATTTGTTCCCACGTCCGATTCTTCGACTTTCGACTTTTCCAAACCTGCACAAAAATCGACAACAGAGAAAAATAATGATTAAATGGTTAGAATCAATAAAAATGGTTTTTAATCAATCCGATACCCTCAGTTAATTTTCATCACCGGGTATGTCGGGAGGGCAACCAACCCCTAAGCTTAACTGACCCCAAACCCTAGATCTCTCCCTGCATTGTGTTTATGATGCAAAATTATATTTTTCCTTTCTTTGACCTTTCCTTCGGATAAATTAAAGACCGGTTGTGAATCAAAGATTTGCGATTCAAATTAATTAATTATTTGATATCCTATTCTCATCGCAACAGAAAATGACAACTTCACTAGGGACCATCCTAACTTTTAAGGGTTACCCCTACTTTGTCTATTTTTTGCTATTTGCTTCATTATTTGTTTGTCTGTAATATAATATATCTTGTACCTTGCTTGGGGTATCCTTGTTGTGAGATAAGTCCTACACCTGGACTTGAGTGACATTATTATAGGAAGGTGATATATTCGACGAGGCTTATATGGAGTGAGTCCCGGCCAAGCTGACTTGAGAATCACCGCTCAGTTGAGGCCCTCTTGAAAAATAGTTCTATTGAACGAGTAGTCGTGAAAACACTTACTATTTTCGGCTAGGAGTCCGTGATACTGGGAATCGTAGTACCTTAACACCACTTTGGCCTTATCTAGGATGTAGTGCGATGACTATGAGGGAGTAGTCCCAAAATAGTTACTATGTGATACTACACTCAAAAGAGGTTCTCTTGAGAATATTATTAATCACTGAGTCAGTCGGGAAATTGATAATATCTGAAAGATGGACTGATGACTTTGGGCACTTATTTAGAACCCTTGTTCTGCAGGTACAACTACCCTATATTACATACCTTTTGAGGATGGGTAGAGCTTGACTCCGCTCATATACCTTTAACCTAGGACTTGTGTGTCTGTTGTGCATTGTATCCATAAAGCATCACATTGTATCACATTTCATGGAATTCATCTTTATTTATGAACATTGCAGGGATACCATGGATTACAGTAGGAAAAATACTTTGAAATATTCTTTTAAGAATCTTAAGTTGGATGGCCTAAGGAAGTTATGAGCTTTGGTTCAAGATCAAGAAGGATTCTGAAACAAATATGGAAAGATGTTATCTTTGTTGAGACTTCAAGTGGACGACAGACTTCTTTCTGTTTTGCTACAGTTCTATGATCCGGATTATCATTGATTTACATTCCCAGATTACCAGCTATTGCCTACCTTAGAAGAATACTCTCATTTGGTTGGTGTACCTATTCTAAAGGAGTCTCCTTTCCCTTTCTTGGAGATGAACCCTAAAGAACAAGACATTGCTATAGCCATATATCTGAAAGTATCCGACATCAAGGACAATATAATTACCAAAGGTGAGACTTTTGGGTTACCTATGAATTTCTTAATCAAGAAAGCCCAATATTATGCCGATCATATGAGCATGCCTACATTTGAGGCAATTCTCGCCTTGCTTATTTATGGAGTGTTGTTTTTCCCAAGTTTTGAAGGATTCATTGATCTTGATGTCATCAAAATCTTCATGAAGAACAATCCAGTCCCAACTTTATTGGCTAACACTTACCACTTTGTGCATCTATGAAACTTCCACGGTGGAGGGATGATTACCTGTTGTGTGCCTTTATTATACAAGTGGTTTAGTTTGCACTTACCTAAGTCTGGTCCTTATTGGGATCTCAAGAAAGGACGCTGGTCACAAAGGGTTATGGCTCTAACTAACGCGGACATTGATTGGTATAACCATGTGTATGATGGGACATTAATCATTGATGGTTGTGGGGAATTTGCTAACATACCCTTACTTGGCTTTAATGGAGGAATCAGCTACAATCCGGTTCTAGGTCGCCGACAGTTAGGATACCCATTGAAGGAACCACCTAAGAGTGTTCATTTGGAGAAAATCTTCTTGAGGGACA